>ONZH01007691.1:0-175238 GCA_900303285.1 Rhinella marina | reverse complement strand
AGAGGTCTCACCTCTTGGGCCACAAATTTTTAGAGGTCTCACCTCTTGGGCCTCCACAAAATCTTTAAGAGGTCTCACCTCTTGGGCCTCCACAAAATCTTTAAGAGGTCTCACCTCTTGGGCCTGCACAAAATTTTAAGAGGTCTCACCTCTTGGGCCTCCACAAAATCTTTAAGAGGTCTCACCTCTTGGGCCTCACAATAATTCTTTAAGAGGTCTCACCTCTTGGGCCCTCCACAAATCTTTAAGAGGTCTCACCTCTTGGGCCCTCCACAAAATTTTTTAAGAGGTCTCACCTCTTGGGCCTCCACAAATGTTTAAGAGGTCTCACCTCTTGGGCTCCACATAATTTTACAGGTCTCACCTCTTGGCTCAATAATTTTAAGAGGTCTCACTTTGGGCCTCCACAATCTTAAAGGTCTCACCTCTTGGGCCTCCACAAAATGTTTAAGAGGTCTCACCTCTTGGGCCTCCACAAAATCTTTAAGAGTCTCACCTCTTGGGCCTCCACATAATTTTTAAGAGGTCTCACCTCTTGGGCCTCCACAAATGTTTAAGAGTGTCCCTCTTGGGCCTCCACATAATTATTTAACAGGTCTCACCTCTTGGGCCTCCACATAATTTTAAAGAGGTCTCACCTCTTGGGCCTCCACAAATCTTTAAGAGGTCTCACCTCTTGGGCCTCACAAAAATCTTTAAGAGGTCTCACTCTTGGGCCTGCACAAAATCTTTAGAGGTCTCACCTCTTGGCTCCACAAATCTTTAAGGGGTCTCACCTCTTGGGCCTCCACATAATTTTTAAGAGGTCTCACCTCTTGGGCCTCCACAAAATGTTTAAGAGGTGTCACCCTCTTGGGCCTCCACATAATTTTTTAACAGGTCTCACCTCTTGGGCCTCCACATAATTTTAAAGAGGTCTCACCTCTTGGGCCTCCACAAAATCTTTAAGAGGTCTCACCTCTTGGGCCTCCACAAAATCTTTAAGAGGTCTCACCTCTTGGGCCTGCACAAAATCTTTAAGAGGTCTCACCTCTTGGGCCTCCACAAAATCTTTAAGAGGTCTCACCTCTTGGGCCTGCCAAATCTTTAAGAGGTCTCACCTCTTGGGCCTCCACAAAATCTTTAAGAGGTCTCACCCTCTTGGCCTCCACATAATTTTTAAGAGGTCTCACCTCTTGGGCCTCCACAAAATGTTTAAGAGGTCCACTCTTGGCTCCACATAATTTTAACAGGCTCACCTCTTGGGCCTCCACATAATTTTAAAGAGGTCTCACCTCTTGGGCCTCCACATAATCTTTAAGAGGTCTCACCTCTTGGGCCTCCACAAAATCTTTAAGAGGTCTCACCTCTTGGGCCTCCACAAAATCTTTAAGAGGTCTCACCTCTTGGGCCTCCACAAAATCTTTAAGAGGTCTCACCTCTTGGGCCTCCAACAAAATTAAGGTCTCCCTTGGCCCCAAAAGTAAGAGTCTCACCTCTTGGCCTCCACATAATTTTTAACAGGTCTCACCTCTTGGGCCTCCACATAATTTTTAAAGAGGTTCTCACCTCTTGGACCTCCACAAAATCTTTAAGAGGTCTCACCTCTTGGGCCTCCACAAAATGTTTAAGAGGTGTCACCTCTTGGCCTCCACATAATTTTTAACAGGTCTCACCTCTTGGGCCTCCACATAATTTTTAAGAGGTCTCACCTCTTGGGCCTCCACAAAATCTTTAAGAGGTCTCACCTCTTGGGCCTCCACAAAATCTTTAAGAGGTCTCACCTCTTGGGCCTGCACAAAATGTTTAAGAGGTCTCACCTCTTGGGCCTCCATATAATTTTTAACAGGTCTCACCTCTTGGGCCTCCACATAATTTTTAAGAGGTCTCACCTCTTGGGCCTCCATATAATTTTTAACAGGTCTCACCTCTTGGGCCTCCACATAATTTTTAAGAGGTCTCACCTCTTGGGCCTGCACAAAATGTTTAAGAGGTCTCACCTCTTGGGCCTCCACATAATTTTTAACAGGTCTCACCTCTTGGGCCTGCCACATAATTTTTAAGAGGTCTCACCTCTTGGGCCTCCACAAAATGTTTAAGAGGTCTCACCTCTTGGGCCTCCACATAATTTTTTAAGAGGTCTCACCTCTTGGGCCTGCACAAAATGTTTAAGAGGTCTCACCTCTTGGGCCTCCACAAAATCTTTAAGAGGTCTCACCTCTTGGGCCTCCACAAAATGTTTAAGAGGTCTCACCTCTTGGGCCTCCACATAATTTTAATAGGTCTCACCTCTTGGGCCTCCACATAATTTTTAAGAGGTCTCACCTCTTGGGCCTCCACAAAATCTTTAAGAGGTCTCACCTCTTGGGCCTCCACATAATTTTTAAGAGGTCTCACCTCTTGGGCCTGCACAAAATGTTTAAGAGGTCTCACCTCTTGGGCCTCCACAAAATCTTTAAGAGGTCTCACCTCTTGGGCCTCCACAAAATGTTTAAGAGGTGTCACCTCTTGGGCCTCCACATAATTTTTAACAGGTCTCACCTCTTGGGCCTCCACATAATTTTAAAGAGGTCTCACCTCTTGGGCCTCCACAAAATCTTTAAGAGGTCTCACCTCTTGGGCCTCCACAAAATCTTTAAGAGGTCTCACCTCTTGGGCCTCCACAAAATCTTTAAGAGGTCTCACCTCTTGGGCCTGCACAAAATCTTTAAGAGGTCTCACCTCTTGGGCCTCCACAAAATCTTTAAGAGGTCTCACCTCTTGGGCCTCCACATAATTTTTAAGAGGTCTCACCTCTTGGGCCTCCACAAAATGTTTAAGAGGTGTCACCTCTTGGGCCTCCACATAATTTTTAACAGGTCTCACCTCTTGGGCCTCCACATAATTTTAAAGAGGTCTCACCTCTTGGGCCTCCACAAAATCTTTAAGAGGTCTCACCTCTTGGGCCTCCACAAAATCTTTAAGAGGTCTCACCTCTTGGGCCTCCACAAAATCTTTAAGAGGTCTCACCTCTTGGGCCTGCCACAAATCTTTAAGAGGTCTCACCTCTTGGGCCTCCACAAAATCTTTAAGAGGTCTCACCTCTTGGGCCTGCACAAAATCTTTAAGAGGTCTCACCTCTTGGGCCTCCACAAATCTTTAAGAGGTCTCACCTCTTGGGCCTCCACATAATTTTTAAGAGGTCTCACCTCTTGGGCCTCCACAAAATGTTTAAGAGGTCTCACCTCTTGGGCCTCCACATAATTTTTAACAGGTCTCACCTCTTGGGCCTCCACATAATTTTAAAGAGGTCTCACCTCTTGGGCCTCCACAAAATCTTTAAGAGGTCTCACCTCTTGGGCCTCCACAAAATCTTTAAGAGGTCTCACCTCTTGGGCCTCCACAAAATCTTTAAGAGGTCTCACCTCTTGGGCCTGCACAAAATCTTTAAGAGGTCTCACCTCTTGGGCCTCCACAAAATCTTTAAGAGGTCTCACCTCTTGGGCCTGCACAAAATCTTTAAGAGGTCTCACCTCTTGGGCCTCCACAAAATCTTTAAGAGGTCTCACCTCTTGGGCCTCCACATAATTTTTAAGAGGTCTCACCTCTTGGGCCTCCACAAAATGTTTAAGAGGTCTCACCTCTTGGGCCTCCACATAATTTTTAACAGGTCTCACCTCTTGGGCCTCCACATAATTTTAAAGAGGTCTCACCTCTTGGGCCTCCACAAAATCTTTAAGAGGTCTCACCTCTTGGGCCTCCACAAAATGTTTAAGAGGTCTCACCTCTTGGGCCTCCACAAAATCTTTAAGAGGTCTCACCTCTTGGGCCTCCACATAATTTTTAAGAGGTCTCACCTCTTGGGCCTCCACAAAATGTTTAAGAGGTGTCACCTCTTGGGCCTCCACATAATTTTTAACAGGTCTCACCTCTTGGGCCTCCACATAATTTTAAAGAGGTCTCACCTCTTGGGCCTCCACAAAATCTTTAAGAGGTCTCACCTCTTGGGCCTCCACAAAATCTTTAAGAGGTCTCACCTCTTGGGCCTGCACAAAATCTTTAAGAGGTCTCACCTCTTGGGCCTCCACAAAATCTTTAAGAGGTCTCACCTCTTGGGCCTCCACATAATTTTTAAGAGGTCTCACCTCTTGGGCCTCCACAAAATGTTTAAGAGGTGTCACCTCTTGGGCCTCCACATAATTTTTAACAGGTCTCACCTCTTGGGCCTCCACATAATTTTAAAGAGGTCTCACCTCTTGGGCCTCCACAAAATCTTTAAGAGGTCTCACCTCTTGGGCCTCCACAAAATCTTTAAGAGGTCTCACCTCTTGGGCCTGCACAAAATCTTTAAGAGGTCTCACCTCTTGGGCCTCCACAAAATCTTAAGAGGTCTCACCTCTTGGGCCTGCACAAAATCTTTAAGAGGTCTCACCTCTTGGGCCTCCACAAAATCTTTAAGAGGTCTCACCTCTTGGGCCTCCACATAATTTTTAAGAGGTCTCACCTCTTGGGCCTCCACAAAATGTTTAAGAGGTCTCACCTCTTGGGCCTCCACATAATTTTTAACAGGTCTCACCTCTTGGGCCTCCACATAATTTTAAAGAGGTCTCACCTCTTGGCCTCCACAAATCTTTAAGAGGTCTCACCTCTTGGGCCTCCACAAAATCTTTAAGAGGTCTCACCTCTTGGGCCTCCACAAAATCTTTAAGAGGTCTCACCTCTTGGGCCTCCACAAAATCTTTAAGAGGTCTCACCTCTTGGGCCTCCACAAAATGTTAAGAGGTCTCACCTCTTGGGCCTCCACATCATTTTTAACAGGTCTCACCTCTGGGCCTCCACATAATTTTAAAGAGGTCTCACCTCTTGGACCTCCACAAAATCTTTAAGAGGTCTCACCTCTTGGGCCTCCACAAAATGTTTAAGAGGTGTCACCTCTTGGGCCTCCACATAATTTTTAACAGGTCTCACCTCTTGGGCCTCCACATAATTTTTAAGAGGTCTCACCTCTTGGGCCTCCACAAAATCTTTAAGAGGTCTCACCTCTTGGGCCTCCACAAAATCTTTAAGAGGTCTCACCTCTTGGGCCTGCACAAAATGTTTAAGAGGTCTCACCTCTTGGGCCTCCACATAATTTTTAACAGGTCTCACCTCTTGGGCCTCCACATAATTTTAAAGAGGTCTCAGCTCTTGGGCCTCCACATAATTTTTAAGAGGTCTCACCTCTTTAGCCTCCACACAATTTTTAAGACGTCTCACCTCTTGGGCCTCCACAAAATCTTCCATGAGCCTCTGGCCAGCCCACGGCCTCTTCCTGCCTTTTGCGGTCCTACGCATCCCTCAACATCCCCACTGCTTTACCTGCTAGACATGACACTGGGCCAGGTCGGGTCACTGACATCTCTAGCGCCAACAATTTGGGCATTTTAAGGCTTCTGCATGTGTTTGAGTTGTTTTTACATTTTAAAGAAGACATGTCTGACCACATTTCACACACACACACAATGACAATTAGGGGTGGGGTCTATTTGCTTTCCCCCTTGCCTATGCCATCTGAGGTTGTCATAGGCAACGTGATTTTAAGGGGTGCAGAATTTCATCTTCTTTTTTGTCTAGTTTGGCTTGGGGTCCATGGCAATGTAGAGGAAAGAAGGTTTCCTTGTATGGTCTCACTTTACATAGAAGTTATATTGTCTTTGGAGTGTATTGTTGAGAGGCTGTGATAGTGGCGTAATAGTGCGACTTGGGCGCGTTATATGCACCCAGACATGCTTCCCCTGCTGTCCCAGTTGCATTCCAGCAGTGTTGGCATCCTTTTCTGAGGTTTCAGGGTGGACTTGGTGACCTCCAAGTGGTCGAATTGAGATTTCCAAGTGGCGAGCATTTTTTCCCCATAGACTTTAATGGGATTCGATATTCGGTCGAATAGTCGAATTTTGCGGTCTATTCGAATCGAATTTCGAACTTTCGAATATTTCACTACTCGCTCATCTCTACAAATCACGTACAGCAAATGTCATATTATGTAGAAAAGAGGATATGACCATGAAAACAAAGAAATATAATAAAATAACAACAATAGAACAAAAGAAATTTGCACTCATAGAGCAACAAAAACGGACATGGATAAAAGGAGGTAACTCAAGTGGTAGATATGACCGAGTGGGTGGATGATAACCACAGCTGCTAACGAGAAATAAACCTGGGGTAGGTATGATTCATAAGGGCTAACATCTTTTCATGTGCACAAGTGGTGTTCACTATAGTTATGACTTCTTGTAGTGGGGGGAGGGTAATAGATTTCCAGTATCTAGTTATGGCTAATTTCGTAGCAAGCAGTATATACGCTAATATAGTGCGACTGTGCACTAGGGTATCTGTTATTCCAAGAAATAATAAAGCTAGTCCAGTAGAGGGTGTGAGATGAATCCCTGATATAGATTCAAAGAGGGAAAAGCTGCGTTGCCATACTGTCTGTAGGAGAGGGCAGGCCCATAGGATGTGAATCAGCGTCCCCTTGGATCCACAACCTCTCCAGCATAGGAAGGAAGAGCCAGGGTATATGTGACTCAGTCTCTCCGGGGTAAAATACCACCGTAAAGTGGTTTTAACATATGCTTCGTAGTGAGACACACAGGTGAGGGTTTTAGCGCTAAGTCTCAATGCGGAGGACCAGTCCTGGGAGGAAAATACTTTCCCCATTTCTTTCTCCCACTTTAAGTATGGGCTAGTTTTAGCGAATGACAGTTTAGAACCTAGAATGTTATAGATAGGTTTTAGATTTTTGGGAAAAGGCCTAGCTGCAGTCCACATAGCAAAAAGGTCTGCGTTGGCCTGGACTGAGCAAATGTCCTCAGATTGTAATAGATGTCTGATCCTTAGATATTTGTAAAAGTCTGAGTGGGGAATGTGGAATTGATCGTGGAGAGCAGAGAAGTCCTTCAATTGAGACTGGTCATAGAGGTGAGAAATGGAGAGGAGACCCCTAGAGATCCAAGGTTGTAGATCCAAGTCAGGGACGTAGCAGTTCACAATATTCGGGGCCAAAAAGTGGACAGAAACACTGGAAGGGGACGTTTTTGAATGAAAAAGTTTCCAAATAGTAAGGGAGGTGGATACAAAGTAAGGGAGTGACCCAAGTGGGGCACCAGGGTTTAGAGCTGCAATCAGAAGTGCTCTCAGGTTTTTACCTGGGACTTTGGATGCTTCTATGTGTACCCAGTGATGGGAGATATCTCCGTCCCACCATTCCCTAAGGAAGCTCATGTGGGTGGAGAGGTAATAATCATAGACATTGGGGAGGCCAAGGCCTCCCACATGTTTATGTTTGTAAAGTAGAGTATGTGCAACTCTAGGTTTCTTGGATGCCCAAAGGTATGCGAGAAGCAATGTTTTAAGTTTGGAAAAGAATTGGGCAATAGTATAGGCACTGTGCGAAAGGTATAGAGGATTTTGGGAAGGGTCAGCATCTGGAAGGCCGCTATTCTGCCCAAGAAACCCAAGAAATCCAAGAAACCTCTTGTGTTGCAAATTTCTGCAGATCTTTTTCTACTGTAGCAATCAGGGGGACATAGTTAAGTGAATACAGGAGTTTGACCTGCTTTGGTACCTGCATGCCTAGGTATTGTACATGGGTGGACTGCCAATCTAGATTAAAGCTGGACCGAAGGGGAGATAGTACTTCCGGGGATATGTTGATAGGCAGTGCCTGTGATTTTTGCACGTTCAGTTTATAGTGGGAAAGGGTCCCAAAGTTATGGATGATCTCTAGAGCTGCTGGGAGCGAGATTTCTGGGGAGCTCAGAGTAAGCATAACGTCATCTGTGTAGAGCGAGAGCTTATGCATCTGTCCTCCTATAGAAATACCATGTACCTCTTCTGATATACAAGCAAGAACAGTATTTTTGCAAGCTGTTTGCTATCCCAAGGGGATCAAGAATTTGGGTCCCGTCTTGCTGGGATCGAATGAATGGTATTCTGGCTTTATCTGTTCGGGTTATTAGGCGAGAAGCAAGCAGTTTCCCTACTCTATTGTTTTGGGAATAGTATTTAGTTTTACATTTTTTAAGATTTTTCTCATAGGAGTAAAGCATACATTCTCTAAGTTTAGTTCTGAGGTTTTGAAGTTGGTCAGAGTAAATAGGGGATACCTTGCTTTTCTTTTCAAGGTCTGCTATCGAACTCAGTATGTCAGAAAGCTGTTTGTCCCTTTCTCGCTTGGCTCTACATCCTAATTTTATAAATATCCCCCTGATAAATGCTTTATGCGCATTCCAGAGGGTCAAAGGGCAAGATACCGAACCCACATTGTGTTGAAAGAATTCTGAGAGAGCAGATTCCAATTCCTTCTTATAAACAGGGTGTGACATCAGAAAGGTGTTGTTACGCCAGAGTCCACCATAGGAGGGAGAATGGGATTCTTTTATTGTGATGGTGATCGCCGCATGATCGGACCACTTAATCAGTCCAATGGTGGAATCCGTCACCAGTGGAAGTAGCGATCTGCTTACTAGGAAGAGATCTATTCTAGAATACGAATGATGGGCTGCGGAGTAAAAAGTATAATCCCTTTCCTGTAGGTGTTGGAGGCGCCATACATCATAGACTTCCTCCTGGTGTGCCCAAGACGCCAAGGGGGAACCCACATTCTGTCTCACTGAAGATGAATCAATAGAATGGTCCATAGTGAGATTGAAGTCACCACATAACAGCAAATAACCTTTCCTGACCTTCTCTATTTTGTTGGCTAGTTTATGCAGGAAACGCAGCTGATGAGAGTTAGGGGCATATCCTGCCACGATTGTATAAACAATGTTATTAAGGTAACACACCTGGATAATGTATCTTCCATTCTCATCAATCACTGTTTCTATAGGACTGTATGCTAAGGTATCTTTGATGGCAATAAGAATTCCCCTACGCTTCTTATGGTAGTGAGATTGGAGTACAATGGGAAAGCTATGGTGCTTCAGCCTATGACCATCTTTCGCCAGAATGTGGGTTTCCTGAGTGCACAGGACATCACATTGCAGATCCAAAGCTTCCCGCCATAAAAAAGCTCGTTTGGGAGCACAGTTGAGACCCCTAACATTCAATGAGGCAATCTTCAGAGCCATGGGTAATAACGGGTAACATTGCTAAGCATGCATGTATATTTCTCCAGAGGCCCAGGATGGAGGGCCCCAGTAGCAGGGCCCCCCAGCCTGCGCCCCCCAGGAGATCTCCTCCCCCCTCCCCCGCCCGATACCCCAAGTGAAGCCAGAGGTGGAGATAGTAAAGCATCCTCTTGCAGATCCATGAGTCCACGAGTGCAAATGTCAAAACGGGAAAACTGAAACGAAAAAGCCAGAAAAAACAAACATAGAAAACAGAGAAAATAATAGCGACCAATACGTCGCCTCCACAAAGTGGGTAGTGTCATTCGTGAAGAGCCAAGGTGCATCTATTCAGATGGGAGAGCACCCTAGGTAGCGAGAAGAAAAACCTAATGCTTAGTGCCTCTTCTCGGTTCCACCACTTGCCATTCCTTCTCTAGATGACCAGGAGACGGAATCCTTCCAGAGGAGAGGTCCGGTATGTCCATGTTCCAGGTCGACAATAGGGTCTTGCCTTCCTCAAATGATTTCACTACGTGCAGCGACCCATCTCTAGAGATAAGTAGTTTTACGGGGAACCCCCAGCGATAGGCAATTTTGTGGTCCCGCAGGGCTAGAGTGATAGAAGCCAGTTGCCTTCTCTGCCGCAAAGTTGCTGCGGATAAATCTGCATAGAGTTTCACCGATTGGTACGGAGAGGGTAAGGAAGATTGCTTCCTAGCAGATCTTTAACATGATAGTAATGGAGCCATGCCAGAACATCTCTGGAAACAGTAGCTGGGAGGTGGCTGGGCTTCGGTATCCTGTGCGCCCTATCTATCACCACGTCTTGGGCAGTAAGAGTAGGAATCATTGCTTGAAAAAGGGAGCACAGGTACGTTTTGAGATCTGAATTAGAGACAGTCTCAGGGATGCCACGAAACTTGATATTGTTTCTACGGGACCTGTCTTCAAGGTCATTGATTTTGGCCTGCAATTTCTCCACTTCAGAGGACAGTTCATTATGGGAGTCTACCAGGTTGTTATGAGAAGTAGCAAAGTCTCCCAATTTGTTTTCAATGTGGGACACTCTAGGAGCCAGGCTCTGGAGTGCGGCCTGAAGTGGGGATATGAGCGAATGCATATCCAACTGAAGCGTTTTGCTCACCTCCAACAGCATTTCCTTGATGAGAGATCCCGATGCGGGCTGGTTAGAGGGATTAAACTGCTCCAAGTTGGGGGTAGAGCGTTGGATTGCAGATGTGGCTGTCGCGTCACTCACCAAGGTCGGGGATGTGCGCGTATCTTGCAGCCGTTGCTTCCTTTTGGCCGGGCTGTCCGAGGCCGGAGGAGAATATGGAGGCCGCCACGTGGGGGATTGGTCCGCGGTGGAGTCAGTAGGGCCACCGGAGCAGGGAGAGGTCTGCTGGAGATGCTCAGTAGCAGGTATGACTTGCCCTGGAGAACTGCGCTCGGCTGCTGGTGAAGACTGGCTCCTATCTGAGGTCGACGGCGAGGAGGAGGGAGAAGCAGAGACCTGCCATTCCGGCGGGAGAATCTCCTGTTGCGCAGCTGAGTTTTCTCCTCTTCGCTCTTTGTCAAAATAGAAGTCCAAGTTGCCCTGTTGTTTCCCCCTCGCCATGGCTTGTGGGACACGGGTCGAAAAGTCGCTCTTTAGGCAGATAAGCAGGGTAAAGCTGAGAAAATAGTCGCTGGGTGCTGGAGCTCTGGGTTCATGCGGCCATCCGCCTCGGCTGCCAAGCCACGCCCCCCGTATATACATTTTTAATCAATTATTATAGTTTAAGCAATAGTTTTATTAAACTCCTTGTACTCTTTACTGTTCATTGACCAATATTATTAATTAAAGATTGTTATAATTATTGTATTTTAATTATAAAATACCAAACAGTGGCTGCACCATGGAGATAAAGCATATACATATTTCTCAATAAAGGAATGCAACTTGTAAAAGACAGTGGGAAGCCTGTGCTCAGTAGAGATTTTTAATATGAAGAAAGTTTTGTAAAATGTAAAAATGTATTTGTAAGAATAGAATTACGCTGTAGCATGTGCATTGTAAACTCAGACAAATGTTTAGGAATCATAGGCATTATTAATGAATATTACATTCAGATCAGACAAAATAAAGCTAGTTTGAAATTGTAATAGTTTTTTAAAAAAGCAGGCTGCCGTGTCTAGATGCATTAATTTCTAAACATTAACCCGTTTCCCCTTATTCCTAACTGCAGCACAGTAATGTGGTGTTCCTGTCCCGTGTACTGGTAGGACTGATGTGACTTGAAGGGGTTGTCCAACCCCTATAATAACCCCTCCCCCAATACCCAGGTCCCTCATATAGATTATACTATATGCGTCACTCCTATCCCAGCACAGTTGCCACTGCGGGAGATGCAGCAGCAGCCATGCAGGAATTAGGAGCAACGCAGGTGCTGGGTAGTGGGATAAGTATAATCTATATGAGGAGCTTGGCCATTGGGGTTTCATTATAGGAGTTGGATATCCCCTTTAAAGAATTAAAGGAGTGGTCTCACTTCAGCAAATGGCTTTTAACATCTAGACAAAGTTAAGGGGTTACGGCCACTGCTGAAGCATGGATGCGAGGTGGCCAGGACAGAATCCGTTGCCCTCACATGTGTGTCTAAGAGCGCTCCCACTGTACCGGCCACCAGAGAGGCTGGCTCTTATTCTTATAGTGTGTGTGGCCACTTCTGTTGGATTGCAGGCTGGCTGTTATCCTTGGAGCAGTGTATAATGTGATAGAAAAACTAATCAAGCCAGCAAAGGAAGCAATTTGGACAATTACAATACATTAGTAAGTGCCTTATATTAACTTTGTCTACATGATAAATGCCATTCGCTGAAGTGAGACAACCCCTTTAAAGGGGTTATCCAAGACTATAAAAATGCCTTCCCCCCATATGCCGGACCCCTCACAATGAGTCTACTTACCTGGCTCCCCGCGATGCTAGGGAGGCTCGTCCCCGTCCCCTCCTGCCATTGGCTGCTCCCCCCAACATCAGATATTTTCATCTGTGCTCAGCAGTGGCAGTGCAGGGACCAGGAGTGGTGCGGGGAGCCAGGTAAGTATATTTATTGTGAGGGGCCCGGCATATGGGTGGTGGGGTGAGGCATTTTTATAGTCTTGAATAACCCCGTTAACTATTTAATTAGATATCCCTACTATGTAATCCAGATCATCCCACGCTAAGGCTGCTGGTACACCATGCAGTCTGCAGTGGGATTCACATACGGATCATCACTAATTGCCATGCTGTACCTGTACTTGCTGGTCTGCATCTGTACAAGCTATTTGAAACAAATATCAAGTGTCAGTCTAGACAGTACAGGTGCAACCTGGCAATTAGCAGTGAGCTGTATGTGGGTCACCAATGCCGGACCAAGTCATGTACAAGCAGCTCTGATGTATTATTATAAAGGATCTTAAAGGCTAATGGTGAGAACCTTAAGGTGAGAACCTTATGCTGGTGTTTTGACTAAGGGAAACAGATCAACATTAGAAATCAAAGTTTCCTTTATATCATTACCAACAGCACAATAATCAGCCTCCCATAGAATTAGCAATCCCCGTAGAGGATCCACTTCTAAAAGGATTTTAAAACATACTACCCAAAGGCAGTGCTCTCTGAAATCCAGACGTTCAACTTTTAAGGGTGAATAAAGATCAAGTGTGAGCTCCAAGAGGCTCCTCCAATACCTCCCTGAGGTGCAGATAGCATGAATTGAGTGGCTTGCCTTTAGCCAATATAGATATCTTAAATTTTGGGAAGAAAAATTCTAATGGTCTCCTTTATCCACATACCTCAAGTCCTCAAGACCTATCCAAATAAGGTTGAGGTAATTAAATTCATGTGCTTTATCTGAGGAAGGGTAAGGACAAAAGAACGGAAAGAAAATGACATTTTTTTTAAAATGAGGACAACTTGGTAGTGAAGCCTGGTGAAAACCTGAAGTTCCCCTATCCTTTTAGCTGATGATATAGCTAATAAAAAGGCAAAGGAACTTGAAGTACACCTCATCCAGAGACAATAGAGACAATACGCCTTTCGAGGCAATAGATGAATCCCACTGAGGCATGGGATTGATGACCATTGATCTCATTCTGGCAAACCCTTTAGTTATCTCTTCACTAATGTGTCCTGGGATACAGTTCTAGGTTAGAAGACAGACATGGCAGAAGCCTAGACACTTAGGGTATCAATGCTAAGACCCTTGTCTAGGCCATCCTGCATAAAGTCTACAATATTATTAGGTGGTAGATTAGAGCTGTCCACACCTTTCTGTGTATACCAGGTTGTGAATATCTGCTTTACTCTTACATAGCTCTTCTAATTAGAGTCCTCAAAATGGAGTTAGAAAAGCTATTTAGATTGAAATACAGGTTGGTCAACCTCCAGGCTGTGATGTTGAAACTCTTCAGATTTGGGCACAGCTGAGTACTTTGAGACACCAGTTTGTACACAGAGAGAATTCTTCATTATTGCCCCACTTCATCTGAATACATTGAGAAAACCATGACCTTTTTTGTCCAGAATGGCATGATGACTATAGTCTTGGGTGGACTGGCCATAGACCCTACCATGAATGTTCCCAGTGGGCTGATACCCAGGGGACCTCCCGTGCCCTCCTCATGGAGGCCTGAGGCCTGCATACCAGATGTGAACAGGACTCAGATGAGTATTAGTTTATTTTCCTTGGCCTCCTAAGGTCCATAGGGGACATTACTGAGGGTACTGTGAGGGACATTATTGGGTTTACTGTGGGGGATATTAATTGGGGCACTATACAGACATTACTGTGGGGACTTATCGGGGATATTACTGTGGGGCATCGTGGGGTAAAATTTCCGAGGGTGCTATTACTGGAGGCACAATGACAATAGGGAGCAATATTATTACTGGGGACACTATAGGGAACATTATTATTGTTGGTGGCACTACTGGAGGCATTATTACTGGGGTCACTGTGGGGACCTCATTACTACTGGAGGCACAATAGGTGCACATTTATTACTGGGGAACTATATGGCAGTAATGATGAACCTTTTAGAGACCGAGGGCCCAAACTGCAACCAAAACCCATTTATTTATTGCAAAGTGCCAATACGGCAATTTAACCTAAATACCAATATAATATATCATCCATGTACTTTATCATTTAGCTATAATAGCCTGCCTACATTCAATGCATTGCCTGTGCTGTTCATAGCGCACCATGCGATTATGAATGGCAGAAAAAGTCTAAGGCATATTGGTACACCATAGACTTTTTCCAGGGTGCGGGTGTCCACAAAGAGGTCTCTGAGTGCCACCTCTGACACCTGTGCCATAGATTCGCCAACACTGCTATAGGTGGTGTTGTTGGAGGCACTATAGGGGATATTATAAATAATGGAGACACTATAGGGCCAATATTATTACTAGGGCCCTATAAGTGAAATTATTATTTCTGGAGGCACTATAGAAGACATTATTACTACTGGGGCACTATAAGGGGCACTTTTTTTTTTACTAAGAGCACTTTTTTTTCTAAGGGATAGTGTTTGGGGCATTGGAGAACTCAGCAGGCACAGTATTGGGGTGGCAGCAGGATGGAAGTGATGGAGCACCAAGGTGGGTAGGATGATGGGAAAGTGAGTAATCTAAGATGTCTGTGTGACAAACTCTGCAGAGAAGACATGGCTGAAACAAGTCATCATGATGTTCTGGTCTTAATGGAGAAGCTGATGAAAGAAAAAGTCTATATCTAAGGAGATGTCATGATGGTTTGGTCTGAATGGAGAAGATGAGGTAAGAAAACATCTACTGCAGGGTCGCTCATGTTCCAGGTTTTTAGGAATGTCAAGTTGTGCTGTGGCCTTAATAGTTTGTGCGTCACAGTGCTCCTACCTGGGTACCATCACTCCACAGGGTTAGACTCCATAGCATTCAAAGGAGCTGTATTTGGAGGGATAAGTAGAGTCCAGACTTGGTAAAGTTCAACAGTTTTACTTGGATAAACTTGCATCCAGACAATACTTGTACTTTCTCTTGGCTCCAGCACGTTTTATGGTGCACTGGCAGGTGAACCTGGATACCTTGCTTTCTCCTTATCTGCTGTACTAATCCCTGGCTTCCGTCTTGTTTACTGGACTTTCTGACAGTTCTGGTACCTTTGAGTGGGGTGCCTTTTGCCGTTGACTCCCTTGTAATACTCAGCCTATGAACTGCCTGGAGCCGCAGTGTTCTACAAGCTGCTTCCCGGGGCCCCTGCAACAAGACAGGGGGATACTCCACTCACTGCACCATGTCTGCTCTCCTTCCAACTCTCAACTCAACTACAGCTTACTGCAACCCCTCCCTTGGTAGGCTTGGTAGTAAACAGGACTACCCCGCTTCTGCCCAAAAGGGGGGGGGGATGGAATGGTAAGTTCCATTCTATCTAAAGATCTCTCTGCCAGATAAACTGCCAACTGCTGGAGAACCAGGCACAGTGAATGTAATACAATACATAAGTTACATAGTAATGTTATTAATGCACAGTATAAGAGGACCTGGAATAAATGATAACATTATTGGTTAGCCTATAATAACATATGACATTATTGGTTAGCCTATTAGAAACAGTAGCAGGGTATAGGAATGGTAGTGCCCCATTCCTATACTCTCCTCCATATCTTAATCAGAGACAAGTGGATGAGGAGGAAGAGGACAGAACGTGGCAACTGGCATTGGCCACCAGAAAGGGGAAGCTGGCAATGAAAGTTGTGGCCATGAGATCCATCTTGTCTTAATCATAACGAAGAAGGTTATGCTTAAGGCGAATAGCTGAAAAACATAGACCGCTTCATGTCCGTCCTGTACCTGGATTAGTTGAATGAAATAAAAGTTATACTTTATCATTGGTTGCTGTACTGGGACTTCAAATTATAGGTAGGAATTTAGCTGTCCAGTAGTCCCGTGCACAGTTGCAATGAGAATAAAGGAGGAGTTGGTAAGCTGATTTCATTTGGTTTTATACAAGTCATTATGGTTGTAGTGATACCAATTATATGTATGTTTTGTAATATTTTTATTTTTCTTTGGATTTGATTTTAATTTTTTTTTACAATTCTTTTACCTTTTGTTTTACATTATTTTCCAATTATGGGACTTGACTATGCGTTTGATCGCTTATATCTGTGGTGGCGAACCTATGGCACACGTGCCAGAGGGGATGTGCAGAGCTCTCTCTGGAGGCACGTGGCTCTAGGTGGGCCGTACGTAGGGTTGCTACCTGTGCACTATTACTAATGAGCACTTCTTTTGTGGAGCGCTCATTAGTAAAGACTTTGCCCCACTGTTCTGCTTGTGTTAAAAAATAAATAAATAAAACTCACCTTATCCATTTGATCGTGCCATGGGGAACACTCGCTGCTTACTGGATACACAGGACAGGACCTGTGCTCCAGCGTGGTGATGTTTCGCAGCAATTACTGGAAGCAGCCGAAGCTGTGAAACGTCATCATGCTGGAATGCAGGTTTTGTCCTGCGCATCCAGTGAGCAGAGAGTGTTCCTTGCGGTGAAATCAAATGGATGAGGTAAGTTTTATTTTTTTTATTTTTCTTTTGCATAAGAAGAGTTGGGAAGGGTTTATTAATAATACTGTGGCATTATTAATACTGGGAGCCACTAATGGAGGAAAAGTAATACTGGGGGGGCATTAATTTTATTGAGGGCAATTAATGGGGGCCTTATCAATACCGGGAGCCACTAATGGGACATTATTAACACTAGGGGCCACTAATGGGGCTTTAATAATACTGGGGTCACTAATGGGGGTCTTATTAATATTAGGGGGCACTAATGAGGCATTATTAATGCATTATTAATACACTAGTGGGACATTTTAATATTAGGGGGTGCCAATGGGGAGCATTCATTTTACTGTGGCCTGTGTTAAGCCACGCCCCCACAGCTTAACTTGGCCAATATTTTTCAGTATTCGGTTTAAATTGTCATGTTGGCAATAAATAAGTGAGTTTTGGGTTGCACTCAGTCTCTGAGAGGTTTGCCATCACTGGCTTATATAATGGACTCCAATACTTATCTATGCCTGTCAGTATAAAACTTTTAGGTTACAGGTCCTACACGGCATACACAAAGTTGGTGAGGGTCACACATTTTTATTTAGGGTATGAAAACTAAAACATATAATCATAATTACATTTACTTGACTGAAATCTTTATACTCTGTACTTTTTGATTTACTTGACACTACATAATGTTTTTGCTTGTAAATATCCAGTAAAAGTGTTATAAATGCTTCCGATGAGTATAATGTTTTAGTGTGATTTAGGCAGTGTATTTTGGTGCTATTTGTGCATTCTACAATATTTGATAGATCTTCTTTGTACCAAAAGGGAGGGACTTCCACACGATTCTTGCCTACTGGCCTTTATAACCCATCATGTGGCCCTGCATGCATCTTAGATAATGTAATATACATATGAATAAACCTATATGTGAACCAAAATCATACAAATAATAATTTGACAAAATCCTATTTCAGACTATTTCTTAGCCTGTGATCAGTAGAAGTCATGTAGCACAGTCACATATGAGCATAGCTGGAAAACGCAATAGAAGCTGCAGTGGATTTTAGATCAACAAGGCACCAGCTCACAAAATGGTCTGTTAGTACTTTGGGGGCACTCCCAGATATAATTGAAGTACTAACGAGATTGAGGTTAGATTTCCACTGTCATTTCGAATTTTGTTGCTAGGAAACAGGATGTTATGTCAGCTCTCAAAAGGAGCGGCCTCCTCCTGAAACAGTATTATAGGAGCCCCAAATTATATCAGCTGCAACCCATTTGTGTAGAAAATGAGGCTGTTCATGCAGCTGATAGATTTATTTGTATTGCAGCGGTTTTATCACTTTATCTTCAACCTAAGCAGTGACGCATTTTTTTTTCCACATGAAATTTGCTGAAATGTTTTCCATACTTGCATTCAGCACTGAGATGGTTACAAGTTTAGCTGCTTCATAGAACAATTGCTTTTTGCCAGTAGTTTCTAGTTCTTCTTGTGGATTAGAAGCAGAACGAACTCAGGTGACGCTGCTGCAAGCTAGAATTGTGTTTGTCATGTGCTTTTATTAAAGTGTGTGATAAGGATGACTCACAAAGGGAGCCACAAAGTTTGTTTCTCTGCTCCAAATTAAAGTAATCCTAGGATTTTACATGCATGGAAGAAACAACACTGACACCTTGTAGGGTCAAAGAGGTTCTTGTTTATTAGAGGAGTGTACAAGGGTTATATACCCCAGGGAGGAGTGAATCCTCTCCTGAGGGTTAGGATATATTTTATTGGTTAGTAATGCAAAATAAAGTTTCACTTCTGCGCATCTAGTCTAGCTAAAGAATGTAAACTACAGATAAGAGCAGGAGTGGTCCCGGAGCCGGCGCCATCTTGTAATGGCTTCACATCTTCAGTCTTCATATCCATAACAGTCCCCCCTTTGAAGCCATTTCAAGCACGGTGTTGTCTGTCCCTGATCTAGATGGACCTAACAATCTGTCCCATTGTGCCTGCGTCCTTTTCACCAGTTAGGAGACAATCTATCCCTAATAGATAGACTCCCTCTTAGTGGACTTGCACAATGGGAAGTCAGATTCTAACTCTGACCTTAACACAGGCTTCACTGGAACTGCGTGGGGGACTTCTTCGCTGACATCCATCTGGTGGTCTTCTTCTTCATCCGCTCTGGTTCAGGAACCCTCCGGGCGCACAGGACCACTCACACTAAGCTAATTTTAAGCAAAGAATGTGTAAATATGTGTTAAAGCTAAGTGCGGATTATGTGAATATGTGCTAAAGCTACACATACTGGCTTTAAGGTTAGTTGTCAGGCTTATCAACCGTTGAAACACAGGGTCCCAAGGAATCTTCACTCCCGCCTCACAGAACTGTAGTTGAGGGAGGGCTGATGTCATCCAAGGGCAAACGAATCCCCTTCCCGATGTCATCATATGGTTCAGTCATGATCATCTCAGGGATGGAATTCTCCACTGCTTTTGCCAACAGTTTCCTGGCACAAGGGATTACACAACAAACAGTTAGAGCAAGCATTATTAAGATTATCAGGATGACAACTCCTAACTGAGCGAGAGATTTTCTCCAGTCTTCCAGCCAGTCAAACCAGGCATCCCATGGATCACTAATGCCTGAGTTCCTTTTCAACTCCTCAGATAAAGATGTGAGTTCCTTCAGGGCATTCATCACTTGGCCATCTGGTCCCAGGTTATCTGGAATAAGAGTACAACAGGTATCTCCTATCATCTTACATACGCCACCTTTCTCTGCCAGGAGCATGTCCAATGTCATTCTGTTCTGGAATGCCATGATACTCGTGGGACCCAGCTGTTCCACAATCCCTTTCAGGGCATCTCTGGAGTAGTTCACAAATCTCTGCTGATTATAATAGATGTAATTAATCCAATCCACATTTTTGTTAATGTTGATAGTGGGAATAAGCGACTCGAATCCCACTGCCACCTAATCTCTTGCTTTGAACTCATTGGGGATCCCCCTTGGGACTCCTATGGCATCTATGTATATATGTGTGTACAAGCTCTCAGCTGGTTTTCCTTTGAGCTTCACTGATGTGCTTGGAGTTAACATCACTTGTAATGGACCATCAAACCAGGGTTTAAGGACTGTTTTACTGTGTCCTTTTAACCCCCAATCTCCACGCACAGGTGGGTGGGTCCTTGGTAATTTATCAAGATCTGAAAGTGAAACAAAAACTCGAGAATGTGTTTCCGTCAAACGCTTGTACAAACTGATCGCACAATCTGTCAGACAACCACGTTGCATCTGGAGCTGATGTGGGAAATACAATCCTGTCCTAGGGGCAGACCCCAAAAAGGACCTCAAAGGGACTAAAGCCTGTCTTACGGTTAAGGGTATACCTTACTGGAAAGAGGGCTAACAGCAGGCACTCTGTCCATGGCTTATCAGTCTGTGCCATGGCTTTTTGAGTCTTTTACTTTAGTGTCCCGTTCTTTCCTACTGCTGCTTTGTGGATGGTACGAAGCACTTTAGGCTTGTTATACACCTAAATCTTAATCACCTTTTGCATCACTTCACCTGTAAAGTGAACACCTGTGTCACCTTCAATGGCCTCTGGTACCTTGTACCTGCATACAACTTCGGCCATAATCTTCTTTGCTGTGGTCTAGGCTGTGACCTTAGCTACCAGGTATACTTCTAGCCATCCTGAAAACAAGTAATCACACACCAATACATACTTATACACACCCACCTTGGGTAGCTGAATGTAGTCTGCAAGCGTTGAGACGGATACAAGTGACGAAGTGCATGTGTTTCTGAGGTACTGTAACCATCTGACCCACGTTTGTTCGGGGCACAAATCATACATCTTTGAGTATATCTGGCTTCTACAGTGCCGAACCCTGGAGCGTACCATGTGCTATGTAATAAATCACATAGCAGTTTTTAACTGGTGCGTCACTCCATGGGTTGCCTGTGCCATTGTGGGTTAGAGGGACCTGGGAAGGCAGAGTTTTCCTTGAAACTGTATTAGTCCTTCCTTTGCAGTCCCCCCTTTTGACATCCACTGGTCCCTTTCCTCCTTCCCCGCCTGGTTCTGTAAGGTCTTAAGAACTTTCAGGGAGACAGGAGGAGTTATTTCAGGGACCTGAGCTGTGGCCACTAAGGCAGGGGTCTGCCTAGGCAATTTGGCAGCCATTTTTGCCACCTGATCTGCCTTGGCTTTCCCTTCGCCTCCTCTGTGTCTGTTTCACAGTGGCCTTTCGTTCTTATCACCACCACTCAAGTTGGCAACATGAGGGGTTCCATCAGAGACTTCCTAATTTTTGATGGATTTACGTGAAGGGGTCATGAAGTCTCTGGCTTTCCAAATGGGCCCATAGCCATGGGCTCAAAATCATACATGGAATCAGTGTAAATGTTGGCTGTTTTTCCCTCTGCATCTCTGCAAAACCATCTCCAGAATCTCTGGACTCTCTTCTTGGGCAGACATGTGGTGGTAAGGACTCTGCATTTTAGAGTGTCATGTTTAGTAACCGCTGCCCAACCTGTGTAGCACCTGCCGTCCTGGCCATACCTCGATCCATCCACAAAGAGCACATTATCTAATCTAATGGCTGACTTACCATATCCCACTGTCTCTTGTGACATCATCTGCCAACAGTCATGAGGTGCCTTAACTCTTCCCTCCCCCCTTGCTCCAGAGGCAACAGGGTGACTGGATTCAAAGTATTACACCTTTGGATACTAACATTGTCAGGCAACAAAATGGAACACTGCATTCTCAAAAGGCGGGCATTAAAAAGATTTTTGGGTTATACCTATGTGACAGATGCAAGCACTGGCAGTGGATCCAGCGTCCTCCTCCTGCCCCTCTCTAGGATGTGAGGATAAATGTAATATCATGAGGAGCAGTTAAGTGAGGACAACTGAGGCAGGGACATTCACTTCTATAGAATACAATCTAAATGTAATAATTTGATAGACCCAGTGCAGGGGGAGTACCAAATTACCAGCCCTTGAACATGAAAGGCATCCATCTACTACCTCTTCTGTAAAGTGGAAGGGGCTAGAGGACAAACAATCATAAAAAACGGCACCAAACATGCATGTCCAAGGTCTGCAATAAGAAACGAGGCCCAAAAAATGTCCACAGTGCATTCATGTTTCTGGACAAAGGGGTGTCCTCCACAGACTTCTTTCATTCAGGGGTGAGATATATCACCCCAGGAAGGAATGCAGCAAAACTGAAGTTTTGTATTTGACACCTTGCAGTTATGGCGACATGGCTGTAGTATACATACTGGGTGAGTTCTGGGCTCCCTGTGGCAGCGTCACCCAAGTATACCTTTTTACCCTTTTGCTTGAAGGCAAACAAATACCAACTGTCTGGATGTAGTGGTACGGAAGAGAAAACATCAGCCAAATTAATTACTGTGTAGTGAGTAGAGGTAGTGGGAACCTGAGTCAACAAGGTGTGTGAATTGGACACAATAGGGGTATTAAAAACTGTGGCTTCATTGACAGCACGTAGGCACCTGGTACTGGGTTGGTTTTGCCCTTCTTACTTTTCTTTTTCTTGGGGTACAAAAGAGTGGTAGAAGGGGATACAATCTTTTTCATAAAGTCTCGGAATGTTTGAAATATGGCATCCGACGGTGCCATACTCAAGGGATACTGCAAGCAGGGCTTCCTTCTCATCTTCTGGGAGTACTGACATAAACATGGACCAGGGAGTTCTATCACTAACTGCTAACAAAGTTCTTGGTCATTAAAAGGCATCCGACGGTGCCATACTCAAGGGATACTGCAAGCAGGGCTTCCTTATCATCTTTTGGGGAGTACTGACATAAACATGGACCAGGGAGTTTTATCACTAACTGCTAACAAAGTTCTTGGTCATTAAAAAGGCACCTGTTAGTTTCACAGTGCCATCCTCCTGGTATGAGATGCTGCAAGCAAGTCTCTACCCAGGAGGCAACAGGGGACAGTATCACTGACCAGCACTTCTTGGTTAAGGGCAAATCTAACATGGATGGGTTCTGTTAAAGGGGAGTGTACTACTTTCCCATCCACTCCTATTCCAGGACTGGTGACCGTGGTGATTAAGTCAGGGGAGGACATGTTTGCTGTGCACAACTGTCTTGGCTGCTCCAGTATCAATCAAAAACAGGACTTCTTCTTTATCACCCAGAGTGAGGGATATCATTGGAGCTGAACTTTAATCTGCTAAAATGTTTGAGGGCACAGCCAATACTGGATTGCTCGTTTCCTAATACTGGTCTACCTTTTTTTTTTTTCCTCCTCATCTGTCTTTGTGTCATCTCTAAGAACATGGGTGTTTGTGGGGACAGTGATCTGGGCTCATTTAACACAGAATAGAATCCATGTGGCGTGGTCGAGGAGTACCACATACAGCATAACTCTCTCCAATCTGGGTTCCGATGCCGCAGGTCCATTACCCAGGACCATTATAAGGTGGAAGACTTCGTTTTTCCTTTCTCCGTTTGGGAGGTGGTTTAAAATTGCCGTGATAACATTCATAATAATACTTGACACTTTCTCTGTCTCTCTACACCTCCTCTATACACTTTCCGTAAGATACTCACAATCGGACTCCTGTGAGCTCGTTATCTTTCAGACACCCTTTATTTTTCCTACATGCTTTTTTCCTCACTACTCTGGATTCAGTTTACCATCGGGGGCATCTCTACAGCTTCCATTAGCTTGCTGATGTTCTTCACTGCCTGTCTACATTCTTTCTCCCTTACTACTTGTGTGACATCTTATGTCAAGCTACAGTTTACCACAGGTGAGACCATTTCCATCACAATCCCTTCCTTTTGTGATTCTAGCATGGGTAGGACACTCAGGACCAAGTACTTCACTTGACTTTGTATCAAATGCAGGACCTAACCTAACATCTTCACCTGGTTCCCCTTGACCTGGAGTCCTGAACACCTGCACCATCACAACAACCTGTTAGGAATCGAGATGAAGTTGCCTCCAAGTGCTGACTTACTCCTAGTAACAGAAAAAACATAGAGGTTAAGTCATTTCATCTAATTAAACAATATCAACTTATTATAGGTATGTGTATATCCTTCATTTACTAAGTTGAATACTCGTTGTGGTTCTACTTGCATCTATGTGCTTTGCTTCCCACTTGTAGCCGTGTCACGGAGAATACCAGTAACTAAGATGGCCACTGGGCGGGGACTGATCTTCCCTCAGTTAAGATGGCCACCTGGAAAGGAAGTTGCAGGAGTTAAGATGGCCACCGGAGTGGGAATGAGATTAGTTAAGATGGCTGCTGGAACGGAAATTGGGACGTGTAGGACGTGCCATCTTGTATGATAACTGGATACAAGGAGGTGAGCCGTGGGTGTGGTTTTGGCACTGACGTACTTCACAGGTCCACCCCTCTGAAGAGAGAGACTGAGGGGGGTTAGTGAAATGGCGGGGGATGTGTCTGCGGGAGCACGGTTGGGTCCTCCTGTACCATCTTAGGGGCCGTGCTGACGGCATGTAAAAGTAATCATTTGTCTTTTCATTATACATTTCTGCCCAGACTAATTTCTTATATTTTAATAATTTCCCGCTGATGCTCGAATTATTTTTCATAACAAAATATAATGCTGTAAATTCAAGGCCGGTGTTCACTCCTTTTTGGCCTAATGCCACAGCAAACTTCCCTGTGAGTGATGATTTCTTCTATTCTCAACTTAACCCTTAATTTGGCCTCATCATCACAGTTGAGCAGATATCGCTCACAGTAAACTTGGCTGTGTGACCTTCATCTACTAGTCGATTCTCTGGCAACACACAAGGTCAGATTTCTGGTCCACACAGACATATCAAGTCAACTTATTTTCCTTGAGCCGCCACCTCCGAAGCCGTTTGTTTTCCGGGTAACACTTACACCGAGTTACCACCCACGTTTCAACTTTTCAGAACGGAGCTGGCAGACAAAGACACAGACAGACAGTATGCCTGACAAGGGGAGGGGATAGTCTCAAGCAGACTTTTCAGCAGACCACCACGGACGGCAACTAACTATGAGGCTGATTGATTACACTGCCCTGTACTTCACAGTACACTACTAATGCAGCAAATCACTTCTTGCTTGGTCACGTCTCTTCCAGATAAAGATCCGGAGGACCCAAGCGCAGGAAAACCGTCTGACCGGTCCACGTCATATCCAGAAGAAACTCCGGACGACCCGGTCAGGATACCACCCCGTGACTACCGAGCACGGGATAAAGACACCTCCCTACGAGTGGATCGCCCCCTCTGTCCCACACTCTCTCTCGAGAAGCGTACACAGAGATTATGCGATTCCCCTGTCCGATCCTTGGTCAGTTTCTCACTCTCAGTGTTCCTCTCCCCTTTCAGTACACAAACCACATGAAACACAAACCACAGTAGAAACAAACTCTTGTTTTGGGTTCTTTGCGCTCGAGATTTCAACTTCAGCCGAAGCTGCTGCTGGTAACTTCTCTATAGCAGAAATGACTACCACAATGCAGTGCAGGCTCGACAAGAGGTAGGTAAGATAATCAATTTTCTTACCTTCTCTGTGGGTCTGCAGTACCCCTCCCTCAAGCGACCGTGCACCACACGTAGGAGTCCGTTCCTTCGGCTACGAAGCTACATTCTCTCGAGCCCACCCAAGGGACGCCAACTGATAAGGATGACTCACAAAGGGAGCCACAAAGTTTGTTTCTCTGCTCCAAATTAAAGTAATCCTAGGATTTTACATGCATGGAAGAAACAACACTGACACCTTGTAGGGTCAAAGAGGTTCTTGTTTATTAGAGGAGTGTACAAGGGTTATATACCCCAGGGAGGAGTGAATCCTCTCCTGAGGGTTAGGATATATTTTATTGGTTAGTAATGCAAAATAAAGTTTCACTTCTGCGCATCTAGTCTAGCTAAAGAATGTAAACTACAGATAAGAGCAGGAGTGGTCCCGGAGCCGGCGCCATCTTGTAATGGCTTCACATCTTCAGTCTTCATATCCATAACATGTGATATAATGATAATGTAAAGTACATTGGGATTTTTATATGTAACCAGTAGGAATTTTTTGACTATACTTATGTTACCTATGAATATATAAAAGAGGCATAGGGTCAATAAGAGTTGCGACAGAAACGGTAGTCAAAATATGGCCTGTTGGGTTGTTTCTGTCACTTATCATTCACCTGCTGCAATAATATAATATAATGCATTTAGTGCTCAATTGCTTGGATCTTATGTGATATAGTCATTGAAATGGATGGTCACATCAGGAATGTATCCTGAACAATTGACAACAGGATCAAATTGTGGATAGAAAACTTTAATCTAGGCAGTCTAAATTTATTATTTAACTATTTTAGTTATGAAACAGAAAACTGTTTTCTAGACAGAAAACTAAAACTAGAACTTCAACTATAAAAATTATATGGTAAGCTTCAATATAAGCAAAACTAAGCTGACTAAGGGAAGACCTTTACTGTCAAAAAGGGATACTGAAGCTCAATTGGAACTCCTGAAGGTAGGGACAGACAAGGACAGTGAGCCCTAACCTAGAACCCAGCTCGCTTTTCTAACCTACTTGCCCTACTTGGCAAAACTGCAACTGGGCGACGGTCCCTACTCTAAATAAGTGCAAAAGACGGGCAAACACAAACAGACAACAAACACAAAAGCAGAGTCATACGGAAATAAGTCAGAACCAGAGAGACAGAGAGGTCAGTAGACAAGCTGAGGTCAGAAGCAGAAGAGCTGCACAGTACCAAACTCGTGAGACAGTGAGTGGTCAGAAGACAAGCCAGGGTCAGAAGCACAGAGGAATCAGTACGCAATGCAGGAACAGGGAACAAAGAACCTAGCTAGGGAGCCAAATAAGACTATCACTGGCAATGGTGTGTGTGGCCAGAAAGGGATTTAAATAGAAAGCCGAGTCCCTGGATCAGAACATGATAGTTCCATGACTCGGTGCTCCATAAGTGAGACTCAGAAACACTAGTACACAGTAATAGAGCAGCTGAGCTAATCATCCCACTGCTAATCCTGTAACTGGCTTAGCAGCGCGTCTCTCCCAACATAACCGTGCCAAGGCTAAGGATTGTACTGCTGGAGCCCTGACAGGTAAATTTATTACATCCATAGGGGGGTTAAAGATATGAATCTTGGAGTAAGTTCACAGTCTGGTGACAAAATTTCCAGAAATAAAAGCAAACCTACGTCAAGGAGTTCAGATAAACGCATTCTAGGCTTACAAAGAGCTAAAAAGGAAATGTAAAAATGAAATCAAGATGCCTAAATTACTCACAGAAAAACAAACTATTAACAACATTAACCTCTTACCGCACCATGACGTGTCTGCACGTCATGGGCTGCCCTGCCTTAAGGTATTCAGACGTGCAGGCACGTCATGGCTTCTAACTGTCACCCTGCCAAAGTGCAGGGTGACAGGATCACAGGGCCGACTGTTTCTGAAAGCTTAGGCTTTCAGAAACACTCTGGGGGGCCAATCAAAGCTCTCCCCCGCCCACGATCGCTGTGATTGGTTAGTCTGCAGAGACTGACCAATCGAAGAGTGCAGCAGCGCAGCTCCGATGTCCTTGAGGAAATACAGTGCCAAAACATCCATTCTTCGGTTACCTTGCCTCCCAAAAAAAAAAAAAAAATAGAGCGATTAAAAATCATATGTACCCCAAAATAGTACCAATAAAACTGTCATCTTATCCCGTAGTTTACAAAATGGGGTCACTTTTTGATTGTTTGTACTATAGGGTGCATCTGGGGGGCTTCAAATGGGACATGGTGTCTAAAAACCAGTCCAGCAAAAACTGCCTTCCAAAAACTATACGGCGCTCCTTTCCTTCTGCGCCCTGCCATGCGCCCATACAGCAGTTTACCACCACATGTGGAGTGTTTCTGTAAACCGCAGAATCAGGGTAATAAATATTGGAGTTTTGTTTGGCAGGTAACCTTAGATGTGTTAAAGAAAAAATGGACTAAAATGGAAAATCTGCCAAAAAAGTGAAATTTAGAAATTTCATCTCAATTTTCCTTTAATTCTTGTGGAATACCTAAAGGGTTAACAAAGTTTATAAAATCAGTGTTAAGTAACTTGAGGTGTGTAGTTTCCAAAATGGGATCATTTATGGGGGGGTTCTACTATGTAAGCCCCACAAAGTGACTTCAGACCTGAACTGGTCCTTAAAAAGTGGGTTTTGGAAATTTTCTTAAAAAATTTAAGAATTGCCTCTAAAATTCTAAGCCTTCTAATGTTCCAAAAAAAATAAAATGACATTTACAAAATGATGCAAACATAAAGTAGACATATGGGGAATGTTAAATAACAAATATTTTATGAGGTATCACTTTCCATTTTAAAAGCAGAGAAATAAAAAATTTTGAAAATTGTAAATTTTTCAAAAGTTTTGGTAAAGTTGGGATTTTTTCATAAATAAAGATGACATACAGTACAGACCAAAAGTTTGGACACACCTTCTCATTCAAAGAGTTTTCTGTATTTTCATGACTATGAAAATTGTAGATTCACACTGAAGGCATCAAAACTATAAATTAACACATGTGGAATTATATACTTAACAAAAAAGTGTGAAACAACTGAAAATATGTCTTATATTCTAGGTTCTTCAAAGTAGCCACCTTTTGCTTTGATTACTGCTTTGCACACTCTTGGCATTCTCTTGATGAGCTTCAAGAGGTAGTCACCTGAAATGGTATTCCAACAGTCTTGAAGGAGTTCCCAGAGATGCTTAGCACTTGTTGGCCCTTTTGCCTTCACTCTGCGGCCCAGCTCACCCCAAACCATCTCGATTGGGTTCAGGTCTGGTGACTGTGGAGGCCAGGTCATCTGGCGTAGCACCCCATCACTCTCCTTCTTGGTCAAATAGCCCTTACACAGCCTGGAGGTGTGTTTGGGGTCATTGTCCTGTTGATAAATAAATGATGGTCCAACTAAACGCAAACCGGATGGAATAGCATGCCGCTGCAAGATGCTGTGGTAGCCATGCTGATTCAGTATGCCTTCAATTTTGAATAAATCCCCAACAGTGTCACCAGCAAAGCACCCCCACACCATCACAACTCCTCCTCCATTCTTCATCTGTGTCAGCTGTGTATCCACCTGACTTCTGCCCAACACAACTCATGGTCGCAACCCCATTTATAAGGCAAGAAATCCCACTTATTAAACCTGACAGGGCACACCTGTGAAGTGAAAACCATTTCAGGTGACTACCTCTTGAAGCTCATCAAGAAAATGCCAAGAGTGTGCAAAGCAGTAATCAAAGCAAAAGGTGGATACTTTGAAGAACCTAGAATATAAGACATATTTACAGTTGTTTCACACTTTTTTGTTAAGTATATAATTCCACATGTGTTAATTCATAGTTTTGATGCCTTCAGTGTGAATCTACAATTTTCATAGTCATGAAAATACAGAAAACTCTTTGAATGAGAAGATGTGTCCAAACTTTTGGTCTGTACTGTATATTGAAGTACAATGTGTCACGAGAAAACAATCTCAGAATGGCTTAGATAAGTAAAAGTGTTCCAAAGTTATTACCACATAGAGTGACACGTCAGATTTTCAAAAGTAAGCCTGGTCACGAAGGTGCAAAATGGCCCGGTCATTAAGGGGTTAAAATAAATTGTAATGGACAGTGGGTGTGAAATCCTAAGGGCATTATCTTGGCTATCCTCTGGTTTTCACCCTTTACAAGGAACTGGCCTTCACTGCATGAGACTGAGAAGCACCAAGGGATCAGGCAATACATGTGGTCAGTAAACAGGCAGAGGTCAGGGAAAGCAGAATAGGTAGTGGAGTATCAGAGTCAGTAAACAGGCAGAAGATCGATACACGGGCAGACAATCTGTTTACCAGATTAGCACATGTTTACTGGTAAACAAGTAAACTAGGAAGCTCAGCCAAGGAGTCCAGCATTTATAGCATAAGTTGACTAACAATTCGAAGAAGCCATGCAACTGCACACAGAGCAAGGCGAGAAGGGGAGTGGAGGTGATAGCAACAATGGGAGTGGTAGTAGTTCATTGAATAATGTTCCTAATAGAAGTAGCAGGGGAGCGATGGACACAGGACACATAAATCTCACAATTTCTTTAAATAAATATATGATAAATGCCAAAAAGAAAAAAATGTAACAAAAGCCCTCTAAATGATGATCATATATGATTGTGATGGATATAGGGAAGACAGATCTCACAATATACCCAGCAACAACAGAGCAAAAAGCATGAACATTTAAAGGAACGCAAATCAAACAATTACTCTTCCCTAATTTAACCAAATTGAGCAGGGAGTTCATTTGACCCAGATCAGGTGTAAAGCAGTTGCATAGCAAAACAATGTTAGTAAACAGGAGAGAAAGAGGCAACAGGTAACCAGTGTTCCCTCTAAGCCTGGGCAGCTGCTGAGCGGGATCGGCTCAGAGCTGGGCACAGCACCATCAAAGGTGGGCGATAGGAAAACCTAAGATAATTGTCACATCAAAGACATACAGTGTAACCCCTGCACCATCTCGTATAATACAGTATAATCCATACACCATGCTGTGTAATATACAGTATAATCCCTGTACCATGCCGTATAATATACAGTATAATATACAGTATAATCCGTACACCATGCTATATAATATACAGTATAATCCGTACACCATGCTGTATAATATACAGTATAATCCGTACACCATGCTGTATAATATACAGTATAATCCGTACACCATGCTGTATAATATACAGTATAATCCGTACACCACGCCTCCTCCCTAATCGCGGCATTAGGGAGGAGGCGGGGCCTGCTGGGAGCGCCGCACAGGAACGTTCTGACGAGCTTCCCTATCAGAACAGGCATACACAATAAAGTCCAGGCTGCGGCGGTGAGAGGCCCAGGACAGGCCGTGAGCGGAGGCACAAAGTAAGCTGCGCAGCCGCGCGCCCACGCAGCTTACAGGGAACACTGCAGGTAACTCACTCTGAGCTCTCTGCTAAACAGAAAATTGTGAGTGCACCTGTATTTGCTAAATGGCCTCCTCATCTTTTGACTGTGTTGAACGTTTCCTTGCATTGTATACAGTTGAGGGCGCATGAACTTGCAGTACAACAGACTTGGGGGTAACTGCATTTGCTTTGTTATCTAATGTATTGCATAGGAGTCAGCAAGATAACCTACTACTACAGCCATTCTGACTTTGATCCCGTGAGGGACAACATTAAGACTCCTTTCACACTTGGACACATCTTGGCCAAACGTGTCTTCGAAACCCTCTATCCCACAATGGACACTACACAGTCATTATTGCCAATTTACTGTTGCCAGCCATAGATGCTACTAAGAGAGACTTTATTGTATTCAAAAAGGAGAGTCATGAGTCCATACAGTTCTTAAAAAGGTGACCAATCAGTTACATATGGGATCCAACAAAATGCCTACCAAAACCATCACTTGGGCTATATTAGTATATAATTATTGCACCCTTTCCCTTGCTAACAACACCTAGACAATGACCCTCATTTGCATAATCATTACTAAGCGAAAAGCAGTTTGAGTATAATCCTCCTACTCTTACTACAATCACTATGCTAGAAGTGTGTGGGAAGGAAAGGGCAGGGAGGGGGTAACTCTCTGCCTTAAACGCTAATAACCTGAAATCTATTCACATTATAATGACGATAATAGTTGAATAAAGTGCAGGTGCATATACGTGTAACAACAAAGGAATCCTCCTTATGTGATTACCCTGTGGAGATAGTAAGTCGCGTTTTGCGTGAGCTATATCAGGAGAAGAGATCTTGGGATATCCCATGGTGCCTTTTACCTTTCCCTTAGCCAATAGGATATCTCTAAAGATGTCACCTGGTTGTGTAATGTTGCATGACCAATCAGAGCCTGCCACATAATCTCTTAGATTTATATCGAGCTGGCAGCTCAAGGGGAAGGTCCTTTCTGCTGCAGCTAAGGGGGCATTTCCATACTCTCCCTATTAGAAACTGAACATGTACGGCCTTCTCAGTGAGCAGGACAAAGAAATAATAAAAAAGAAATAGCAGGTGGAGCTATACAGATTTTTTTGAATAACTCAGCGGCTATGCTACATTTTTAATTACATGCTATTACAAAACTATTCAGATCCAGGTGCTGGTTTGAAAACTGTAGAATATTTTTCATGGGACAACCCCTTTAAGTGAGTAGTTCCGTCACGATAATTAGTAATAATGAGTATTTCAAAGTGGATATTTCTTTGATATGACAGAGACTTTGTCAAGATAGAGAGAGAAGAGGACCATACTTGCCTAAATCCATACATTGCTATCTTGGAGAGAATTGCACTGTGTACAGTTGGGACTGTGGCTGCTATAGTTGGATGTACTACAATTCCCATTTTGCATTACAGTAAAAGGAGATTCTTCCACTGGCATGGTTTTCTGACTCCTACACCATATGCTGGCCACTGCACTCCACTGCACTCCACAGGCCCTGTCTTGCATCCATACAGACACGTAACATCTCAATTACCCCAACCACCATCAGACAGGAGTCCCAGAACCAGGATGTGCCCTCCTTTCACTGAATAGCCTTTAGGGAACAACAGTGTTAGGAAAGCCACAGTGATTGACTGTGACAGACAAAGCCACTACTGCTCGCATCCTCCACTCTGGCTTTTCCCAAGCCACTGCAAACTCTCTCCACCCTTACTGCTGGACTGATGAGATGGCTTCTTACTTCTGCTCATCCTCATTTAACTTTAAAAGGGTGTTCCAATCTCATCCACCTGGTATATCCACAGGGCATGCCGAAAATGCCTTTAGGACCCTCACTTATAGGGAGAACAGGATCTGGTTGGTATGTCGCAAAGGGTTTGACCAGGTGCAAGTAGGCATTGCATGATCTCGAGTCCTGCCAGTAAGGAGCGTAGAGAAAATACTGAGAGTACTCAATATTCTGGTTATTGTTAAATAGTAAAACCTGCTATACATATTCAACATGTGTCCCCAACTCATCCATAAAAATGCATGCTTGGATCAGCTGAATCTAGAGTTATTTCAATAGAAAAAATGCATGACATCTCTGATTTCAACAAGTCTAACCTTTCTTTCACTCACTGTAAGTCTTAGAGAGACTGTTAAACTGACTGATATTTTTGGCATATTCTGTCAAAATTGGCAGGATTGTCAAAAAAACCTCATGTGTATGGCTAGATTGTTAGGTTAGGCTGTATTATTAGTTCTACACAAGGTTCAAATGCCCATGGTCACCACTGCTGTAATATTAAGTTACTAATGTTATACATTACGAGAAAACTTAATCTGATTGAACTAAGATTGACAAAATACAGTATATACAGTGCCGCAATGTTATCTAGTGGTGCCTAACACTATGGCGCTGGAATCTGCATAAGCTCCGCCCACAAAGTCCTGCATAACGATCTGTGTCTCCAGGGGAGAGAGGACTTCAGGAACAGGATGAGAAGGTGAGTAGGTACTGTGTGTGTGTTTTTATTTTTATTTTTTAACACAGAGAGGGCACAGATGACATTTCTATTACAAAGGGGACAGAGAGGAGAGGACATTAATACTACAAAGGGGCAAAGGGGGCACAGTGGGCATTACTATTACAAAGGGGGCAGGGTGGGCATTACTACCATAAGGGGGACATAGTAGGCATTACTACTACAAAGGGGACACAGTGGGCATTACTACCATAAGGGGGACATAGTAGGCATTACTACTACAAAGGGGACACAGTGGGCATTACTACCATAAGGAGGGCACAGAGGGCATTATTACTACAAAGGGCACACAGTGGGCATTACTACCATAAGGGCGGCACAGTGGGCATTACTACTAGAAAGGGGACACAGAGGGCATTACTACTACTACAAAGTGGGCACAGTGAACATTACTACCATAAAGGGGCACAGAGGGCATTACTACTATAAAGGGGCACAGAGGGCATTACTACTATAAAGGGGCCACAGAGGGCATAACTATTATTGGGGCACAGAGTGGGCATTACTAGTGTGAAGGGGGCACATTGGGCATTAATACTGTAAAGGGGCCACAGAGTGCATTACTACTCTGGAGGGGGCACAGAGAGTGCATAACTACTGTGAGGGGGTACAAAAAGGGTATTTCCACTGTGAAAGGGGCACAGATGTGTCTGTCCCTCTGTGTGTCTGTCCCTCTGTGTGTCTGTCCTTCTGTGTCTCTGTCCCTGTGTGTCCCTGTCCGTGTGTGTGTCTGTCCCCCTGTGTGTGTCACTGTCACCATGCCCACAGTGTTCTTATGTCTTGACGCAGCTGCATCAGGACGTTCTGTGTGGGAAAGAAGAAGACGAAAGAGGGGACAGCGCCGCCAGCATGGAGTCCACGGGAGAAGCACAGGGAGGGACACTAAGATCTACACTAGTGTTATCTGTGGTTTTACATAGGACTGCAGGTAACACTACCACATGATCTACACTAGCGTTATCTGTGGTTTTACATAGGACTGCAAGTAACACTACCACATTATCAGCACTAGTGTTATTTGTGGTTTTACATAGGACTGCAGGTAACACTACTGCATTTTCTGTACTCAGCCATCACTGTGTTAGGTGTGCTATTACATAGGACTCCAGGTAACATCTACTATAGTATCTGTACTCTGAGATTTATCACTGTTACCTGTGGTGTTACATAGGACTGCAGGTGATATCAATAACATTATCTGTACTTGTTCCGCCCCAGATCTGGCAGGACAGTCTTGGAGTTCGGTAGCTACTTGACTTTCATACTACTTTTTAAAGCGGTTGTCTCATCATGGACAATGGGGGCATATCTCTAGGATATGCCTCCATTGTCTTATAGGTGCGGGTCCCATCCTCCCACTTATATTCAGAAAGGAGCCCTGCAAGGTGGTGGTTGGAGGACTCCGGTCCGGCCACCACCAAGCCGGCTCCCCATAGAAGTGAATGGGAGCGTACCATGCATGTGCGGCCACCGCTCCCATTTATTTCTATGGAGCCAACGGAAATAGCCGAGCCAGTGCTAAGCTATTTTCGCCGGCCCCATAGAAAATGAATAGAGGGCGGCTGTGCTTGCGCCCTCCTTCACTTTCAGGGCTACTTTCTGGAAATAGGTGCGGGTTCCAGCGGTGGGACCCGCACCTATTAGACAATGGGGGCATATACTAGCGATATGCCCCCATTGTTCAAGATTACACAAACGCCATTTAAATTTTTGCCTCAGGCAGCAGAAGAGCTGGAATCGGCCCTGCTTGGAACAACAGAAAAAACATAGCAAGTGTCAACATAACCTTTATGGATGGAGAACTGAAGGAATATTCACTACATGGGAATCATGGCGACCGTGCCATGGCAGGCAATTGAATGCTCTTTTCATTGTCTTCCCACTGATGATCCAGACTCTAGTGCTGGGTGAAGCGCATCTGGGATTGACCTAATTTATGGGGTTTTACAGGCTCAGCTTTTTAGGGTCACCGTTTTTTATGGTGAGTGATCTACGAGGGGAAGGAAGGGCATTCTCAGGACAGACCTGAATGGGTCCTGTTTTACTGACTGTGAGAACTCACCCCCAATATTGAAAGTGTCCTCAGAGCAAATGGACTGTTTGCTTAAAAGCTAAAGTTTACAATGGGAACTGTTGACTTCCGTACATTTATATATGATACTTTTTAACCTCAGCACAAACTAGCTGTGGTCTGTGCTATGAACTATATTTCAGTAGACAGTAGGAGACGGCGCGTCCTGCTCTGCTTCCTAGGCCTCTCCAGTATGTGAGCCAGTCTTGTATAGTCCTACGGGGAAAATACTTCTTAGCATTATATAGTGGTAAGATGCCTTAGTTATTGTTATTTGCAGTTCTTCTCAGAGCAAGAGGAATATCTGGACCCTCTTTCTCAACCATTCATGTTACTATGGTTACATGATATCATGCAGTCTCGAGAAATAGACAAGACAGAAGATAAGTGAGGACAAGCAATGTCATATCCTGTTAAAAGAACAGTGAAATTCTCATATGCCCTGTGTATTAGCTTGTGATACAGGAATACATTTGGTATATATGGGGCAAATAACTATATAGGAAAAGAATGTTTCTGCATTATCTATCTATCTATCTATCTATCTATCTATCTATCTATCCCCAATAATGAATCCTCCAGTGGATCCTGTGAGCATGGATACCTGCTGTAGCTTCTGACCATGCAGGTCACCCAAGGGGCGCATGTGTAATGAGGGAAAGTGAGTTGCCTGCCTCAAGTGGTACCACCTAGTGGGAAGAGAGTTGCGGGGCTGAATGTGCTTCTCAAGAGCACTGAGCGTGGCACATCCTGGGCTGGTTCTCCTGTGCTGCAAGCTGAGCTGGCTAGAGTTGTGGGCAGTGCCAGGCAAAAGTAAGACACATCCAAGAACTATCTCAAGAGCTCAGGAACGTCCAAGGCTGTTTTTTCAGATACATATTGTATGTGCTTGCTGGTGCCTCCCACAATTTCTCATTAAAACAACTGCCTCCTCCTTTTCTGGTGTACAAGACATGATGCCTCTAAAGAATGCCATAAGCAACCGAAGTTGCATTACCACAATGAGAGGGTATGCAAATTAGCTCTTAACAAGCTGAGCCTCTAATGCCACCAGATGTAAAGGTGGAGCACAAGGAGAAGGTGCTGGAGTTGCTCCACACAAAGACAAACTGAATTCTCCTAATTTCCCTCATACTAATTTTTCCCAGTTCATGCAGTCTATGGAGCTATCAGTTCACAGATCCCAGTGATTGATGAGTAGTACGTTGAAGGACAGCAGTAACAGCTTCCCCCTGCCTGACCTGTTTTCTGCTTGAGAGCCGTCCCAGCTGCTGATGGCTTGGAATGTCTGTGAGTTGAAAAGCGAATGATAGGGAGAATGAAAGCACAGCTGGAGCATGCTGTAGAAAGAAAGCAATAGCATCACTGTGAGCTGGATATATGGTTCCAGCAAACAGATGAGATCACACAAAAGACCTGACAGGATGGATACTAAAGTATCAGTACTTTATATTGTATATTTGTGCAAATAGTGAATGCTAATTGATATGTGTGTGTGTGTATATATATATATATCTATATATTTTTAAAATTTTATTTAAAAAATATAAAGGGGTAAATGAAATATCTGAATTTCCTAGCAAGTAGTGGGTAAGGGAGCCTATCTTTATGTCCAGAACACGACCACCATCTTGAAAGCCGCTATATTGGATCAAGTGCAAATATTTCCAATGAGAAGGGTGTCATGTAGCATATCAGAGAAGACCAGAATTTTCTCAGAAATCGATTGCCGCAATCTCCTGTGGTTCAAAAGTTATCAACACAGAAATTTAAAAACTTCAAAGTTCTTCAAAAACTGTAGTTTTTATTAGTACCATTTTTGTGGTATGTACGATTTGATCACTGTTTTTCAATTTTATGGGGAAAAGATGACTGAGAAATTGTTTTTGTTTTTTTTTGTTTTTTTTCCATTATGCCTTTCACCGCACAGGAAATCAAAAAATTTTTTTTTTAGGATACTGCTCAGCGTTACAGCAAATACATTTTACTGCAATAACACAATTTTTATATCCATTTAGTTAACGCGTTGTATTATTGTAGGGCTGGCCAACCTGAGGCTCTTCAGATGTTGTAAAACTACAACTCCCACCATGCCCTGCTGTAGGATGATAGCTGTAGGCAGACTGGGCATGCTGGGAGTTGTAGTTTTGCAACAGCTGGAGAGCCGCAGTTTGGCCAGCCCTGTATTATTGCAAGTTAACGGGTAGTTACAGCAAAACCATTTTACTGCAGTAACGCAATTATTATATTATTATTGAATGTGTTGTATATTACTGCAAGGTACTGTTCGGTGTTACAGGAAACACATTTTACTGCAATAATGCTATTATTATACCTGTGTTATTGAAAACCTGTATTACTTCTAGATACTATTCAGTTTTACAGAAAACACATTTTACTGCAATTATGTTATTATTATACCTGTCTTATTGAACACATTGTATATTACTGGAAAATAACAGGTAGTTACTGCAATAACACAATTATTATACTGGTGTTATTGAACGCATTGTTTATTACTATAAGATAACAGGTAGTTACAGCAAAAGCATTTTACTGCAATAATGTAATTATTATACCCATGTTATTGAACCTATTGTATATTACTGCAAGATACCATTCAGTGTTACAGTAAATGGAAGAGTGGCAAACAAAAGACCCATGCCTCATCATATGAGATTCAGAATATGGGTTGTAGTGCAACAGTGAGCGGAACTGGCCCAGTTTGCTCTCTCTGTACTGTCTTGTCTTGCCTCCAGTGCCATCTCAGAGAGGGTTTTTTATCACGGCAGGTGATTCTCTCTGTACTGTCTTGTCTTGCCTCCAGTGCCATCTCAAAGAGGGTTTTTTATTGCGGCAGGTGGTGTCATGGCACCCAAATGGACAAAGTTGGCCTCCGCCAGTGTACAGAACATTACTTTTGTCAAAATGAATGAGGCAAGGATCTGTGAAGATTTTCAAAAACCTCCAGCTGAGGCGATAAATAGATCTATCATTGCTGATAGTGGCTATTGATTGTTGGCTGTGTATCACCTAACAGTCATTCTGTGCACTGGAATCTCCATATTGAAAAATAATGAATGGTGGTGTTTGTGTGTATACAGTGGGGAAAATAAGTATTTCATGCACTGGCAATTTTGCAAGTTTTTCCGCATACAAAGAATGGAGAAGTCTGTAATTTCATCGTAGTAACACTTCAACTGTGAGAGACAGAATGTTTAAAAAATCCAAAAAATCACATTGTATGATTTTTAAATAATTAATTTGCATTTTATTGCATGAAATAAGTATTTGATCACCTATCTACCAGTAAGAATTCTGGCTCTCACAGACCTGTTAGTTTTTCTTCAAGAAGCCCTCCTTCTCTGCCCTCATTACCTGTATTAAATGCCCCTGTTTGAACTTGTTACCTGTATAAAAGACACCTGTCCACACACTCAATCAATCACACCAACATCGCCACCATGGCCAATACCAAAGAGCTGTCTAAGGACACCAGGAACAAAATTGTAGACCTGCACAAGGCTGGGATGGGCTACAGGACAATAGGCAGGCATCTTGGTGAGAAACTGGAAGAAATTATTAGCAATTACTAGAAAATGGAAGAAACACAAGATGACTGTCAGTATTCCTTGGTCTGGGACTCCATGAAAGATCTCACCTCAGGTGATAAGGAAAATTCTGAGAAAGACCTGAATGACCTGAAGAGAGCTGGGACCACAGTCTCAAAAATTACCGTTAGTAACACACAACGCCGTCATGGATTAAAATTCTGCAGGGCATGCAAGATCCCCTGCAGCAGTGGAGAGACGTGGACGAGACCTTTGATGCCATGGAATACATGTGAGTGCCAGAGAACTTCTGGGAGATGTGGTTCTCCCCATTATACCTCTTCCCTGCTTACTGGGTGGGAAATATGTTATTTAACTGGGACTGTATGTTAGGGGGAGGGGTGTTATTTACATGGGGCTGTATGTAATAGAAGATTGGAAGGAGATGACTGTTGTTGCACTTTACAGCGCAAGGCAGGATAGAGCATCGGAGTATGAAATGTCAGGGTTGCTGAGTGAGGTGAGAAGGGGATACATCCGGGGTCAGCTCCGAACCCAGAAAACTGCTTTAAAGGACATCAGTTGGCAGATTTGTACCTATGACACCAGCTGACCTGTTACATGGGCGCTCGGAAGCTGAAGACACAAATGCAAATATAAAAAATATGGACTTCACTGGGGGAGGAAGCTGGCACTAAAGTGCCTAGGGCAACATAAAATACGGCCCTGGCTCCACAGCAGCAGGATGTAGTGTCACACATCACACTGCAGGTCTGTGTAGGAGGAGGAGCGGTGCAGCTGGGAATCTGCTGTGCTCCTCCTCCTACGCCGACCAGCAGAGCAATGTGTGACACTACATCCTGCCGCTGCTGTGGAGCGCCAGCGGCTGAGCTGTGATCATGAGGAACTAGGTGAAAAAAAAAATGTTTTTGGCCATAGCCACTGTGAAGGGGGCATAGATCTGGGCATAGCTACGGTGAGAAGGCACATATCTGGGCATAGCTACTGTGAAGGGGGCACATATCTGGGCGTAACTGCTGTGAAGGGGGCACAAATCTGGGCATAGCTACTGTGAGGGGGCATCGCTGAGCATAACTGCTGTGAAGGAGGCACAGTGTGGGCATTACTACTATGTGCAGGTACAAAGAGGGAATAATTACTATGTTGGGGCATTAAAGGGGTTCTCCGGGAATTAAGAAAATGAAAATACTTAAATATTACTTTATTATAAATATATTCCCAAATACCTTACATTAGTTTAATGGCTCATTTTGTCTAAGGATCAATCATTAGAAGAAACAAAATGGCCACCAAAATTGGCCAACAACCTCCTTCCCTCAGTAAGAGCATTGTAGATGGGTCATGGCTGGGTCTTTCAGCATGACAATGAAACACACAGCCAGGGCAACTAAGGAGTGGCTCCGTAAGAAGCATTTCAAGGCCTACCCAGTCTCCAGACCTGAACCCAATCGAAAATCTTTGGAGTGAGCTGAAACTCAATGTAGCCCAGTGACAGCCCCGAAACCTGAATGATCTGGAGAAGACCTGCTGCAGTGTGTGCAAACTTGGTCAGCAACTACAGGAAACGTCTGATGTCTGTAATTGCATACAAAGGTTTCTGTACCAAATATTAAATTCTGTTTTTCTATTGTATCAAATACGTATTTCATGCAATAAAATGCTAATTCATTATTTAAAAATCATACAATGTGATTTTCTGTATTTTTTTTTAGATTGGACCAAAGATTGGAGCACCAGACAGTGCTGTAGCCTGAGGATGTGAGTAACCTCTGGATACTAGGTACTTGACCCATTCCGTTCCATGGACACTTAAGCATAATAATACACATAAAAAAACCCCAATCAAAGAAATGTGGGGCACTTACTAGTAATAAGGTGTGCAAAAAGCCCCATATAATAACACCAATAATAAGTGGCACACCAATTTAATAATAAAATTAATTACTTTATTAATACTCGTAGGTAACACACACAGTATAAAAGATACACATATAAAATGATGATGGCACCTAACACAATAATGGAGGGGCAGCACAGTGTGGAAATACAACAATTGCTCTAGAGTAAGGTATCAAAGCGTACCAGGTAAAGTGCAAGTGCAACACAGATACAAAATTAATGCAGATAAGACATACTACCATAGAGCCAAACCATAAGTATGAAAAGGTATGTTACTAACCACTGCCGCCTCCTACCCCAACGTACGTTTCGCTCTCGCTTCCTCAGGGAGTGAAACCATACAGTATTGAGTGCTTATTTATAGTCCCACCTTCATATGGTCAGTCAATTAACTAAAGGGGGGTAACCTGGAATTCAGAGTCCATCCATGATTCACCGATCGGCGTGCGTTCCAGTATGGAACGCAAGATGGCGTCAACTCTACTTCCGGTAACGTGTTTCCGGTGTTGCGTCAATCCACAAAATAATACCAAAAACATACTTATAGATCCTATATATATTTTAAACTAATAGACTGAGGATAAACCTCGACACCATGTGATGGTGCATTCTACAACCATCAGACCCACATAACCTATTATTGTGTCCAACGGAGCGGCGTGGCCGGACCCGGAAGTCCGGCCTGCGTCCCACCGTGGAACGCTTATGCATGCGCATGCGTGATAAGGGAATAGTGGAAACATAGTGAAAACAAAATATGGGCGCATAAACATAACCAAGTGCGGTCTGAAACAAAATGGAAATCATAACAATCATGGTATAAGTCACGAGAGAAATAGAAAGTAAAAATGATATATAAAAATAAATATAGTGAAATCTGTAGACAAGTGTAATAAAAACCTAACCGTGAACAATGTGATAAAGAAAAAAGGGAGGACCAGTGATGAATGTATGTGAATGCATGTGAAGAAGCAAAAAATGAACACATAATAACACGTGAATGATGTGAGAATGGGAAATGGATGTGAATGCTGTGAGTGTGTAAAAGTTAACATACTAACGAGTGAAAAAATAATGTGAATGGATAATGTGAAAAATATATAAAAAATATGGATAAATCATAAGTGACGCAATAGAATCACTGGAAATTCGATCGATGTCATTCACCGCCATCAGACTTTAGTTTTTGTCTTACAGTCTGATGGCGGTGAATGACATCGATCGAATTTCCAGTGATTCTATTGCGTCACTTATGATTTATCCATATTTTTTATATATTTTTCACATTATCCATTCACATTATTTTTTCACTCGTTAGTATGTTAACTTTTACACACTCACAGCATTCACATCCATTTCCCATTCTCACATCATTCACGTGTTATTATGTGTTCATTTTTTGCTTCTTCACATGCATTCACATACATTCATCACTGGTCCTCCCTTTTTTCTTTATCACATTGTTCACGGTTAGGTTTTTATTACACTTGTCTACAGATTTCACTATATTTATTTTTATATATCATTTTTACTTTCTATTTCTTTCGTGACTTATACCATGATTGTTATGATTTCCATTTTGTTTCAGACCGCACTTGGTTATGTTTATGCGCCCATATTTTGTTTTCACTATGTTTCCACTATTCCCTTATCACGCATGCGCATGCATAAGCGTTCCACGGTGGGACGCAGGCCGGACTTCCGGGTCCGGCCACGCCGCTCCGTTGGACACAATAATAGGTTATGTGGGTCTGATGGTTGTAGAATGCACCATCACATGGTGTCGAGGTTTATCCTCAGTCTATTAGTTTAAAATATATATAGGATCTATAAGTATGTTTTTGGTATTATTTTGTGGATTGACGCAACACCGGAAACACGTTACCGGAAGTAGAGTTGACGCCATCTTGCGTTCCATACTGGAACGCACGCCGATCGGTGAATCATGGATGGACTCTGAATTCCAGGTTACCCCCCTTTAGTTAATTGACTGACCATATGAAGGTGGGACTATAAATAAGCACTCAATACTGTATGGTTTCACTCCCTGAGGAAGCGAGAGCGAAACGTACGTTGGGGTAGGAGGCGGCAGTGGTTAGTAACATACCTTTTCATACTTATGGTTTGGCTCTATGGTAGTATGTCTTATCTGCATTAATTTTGTATCTGTGTTGCACTTGCACTTTACCTGGTACGCTTTGATACCTTACTCTAGAGGAATTGTTGTATTTCCACACTGTGCTGCCCCTCCATTATTGTGTTAGGTGCCATCATCATTTTATATGTGTATCTTTTATACTGTGTGTGTTACCTACGAGTATTAATAAAGTAATTAATTTTATTATTAAATTGGTGTGCCACTTATTATTGGTGTTATAATAATACACATAGTAGACATTTATTTGTTGAGGAAAAGCCATTTGATCTTTTGCCTCAGGTAGCAGAAAGGCTAGGTGTACTCCTGGTTATCAAGGCTGGCATTATCTATGATGGTCTTGATATCTACTGCAACTCTGAAGATATGGTTAATTTATAACAAGGCGTACGCCTCATCATAAATTAAGTGCATCCTCAAGCAGCTTGTGCACCTGGAATAAAGTCTATGCCGGCTTGTTGCAAGAATCTGGCATACTCGATAATAAATCTGCTGGGGCTGATGGCCTAGCCCAGAACAAACTTTTTGGAAAATGGTGAGGACAGCGGTAAAATGCTATTTGCACAAAAAATTATGAAACTTATAGATCAACTGTGCTAACTCCCCTGATTTGACATAACTTTTGTCTCCACGAATATTCCTATACTTATATCCACTAGGCTGGGAGAATTGTGGGGGCTGATCCTCTTTCCTAATGATGATATCTCTTGTTATGTGTTCAAACTGTTATAACACAGTTCCTTTGTTATAGTGAATATTACTTTACTTAAAGGGGTTGTCCCACGAAAAATATTCTACAATTTTCAAACCAGCTCCTGGATCTCAATACTTTTGTAATTGCATGTCATTAAAGATTTTGTATAGCCACTGAGTTATTCAATATAATGTATGTGTATAGCGCCACCTGCTGTTTGTTTTTTTTTATTTTTTAGTCCTCCTACCTGAAGAAGGTCGCACATGCTCAGTTTCATTGTTCAGCTGCCTTCTGAGTTGTGATATGGAGACCATGGACACGCCCACTTAGCAGAAAAGACACTCCCCTTTAACTCACAGCTGGATGTATCTCTAGCAGAGCAGTGATGTGGAGATCTCTGGATCCATGTGAGGTACGGGGCTGGTTCGTTAGAAAGATATTGTCATGTCCTATATGATTTCTCATTGTTTACATTATACATGGGATAACCCTTTTCATATTTAGCTTTGATTTACATAGTTTCCTATGTGTGTTACCTTTTCCTTTTTTCTTGTATGCCGCATATTTTGTAATTTCTTACAATTTTACCAATGAATACCAATAAGTAATATTCAAACATAAAAAGTCCCATACATGGCTTTTAATGTGTGTTTTCTGGTATATGGGGATGATAAATCTCCCTCAAAATGTTTATGTCACTGATCATAGCTCTTGTGCCAGGCTGGAGGGATGTATTTACTTTTTTGCATAATTTCATGAGAAAAACACATTAAATGCCACAGTTTTTCCATTTTTAGTTCAAGAATTCTGCTTTAAATATCTTGCCAAAATCAACAAATCCTTGCTGAAGGCAAATTACCTAGAAGAACAAAAATGTCTAACACTATTCAAAGGCTGAAAAGCAAAGGAATTAGTTGATTAATAAAAAAGAAACTGTGACTAATTACATCAACCAATGTTGTAAATTAACTCTCTGTGAAAGCAAATAAGTGGCTGCATTTAGCATTCTGTTCTAAATATAATATAGTAAGATAAGAACTGTGGCAAGATGGCTATGTACTGGGCCTTCATAGACTTCATAGGCTATTATTATGTGTGACAGTGTCCTGCATCACAGCAACGGTGAGTACTGTACCTACCCAATACACTACAGAAATGGAACTGTCTGAACGCTCAGTTCATATCACATAGTTTTTATAATTGATGGATGTATGTGCATGTACTTCGCGTGTATGATGCAAACAGTGTTTTTACATAGCATTAATTCTATTACTGTATTCACTGGCACATACTCTCATGAGGTTCTATGATAAGATGTCACAGATGCTCTATTGGGTACTGTAGTACTGCCTAAGTGTTTTAGGTCGGGGTGGAAAAAAATGCTGCAAAGTAAGAATGCTTTTAAAAATAGACGTTTTAATAGTTTAAATTTAAATTTATTCCACAGTAGAACAACTACCCCAAAAAACATACAGTCAATGTCATTAAGAACTATATTCAGCATAAAGAACAAGTCCTGGAGGTGATGAAATAACCACCTCAGAGCCCTGATCTCATCATCATTAAGTCTGTCATTTAACGACAGAAGGATTTGAGCAAGCCTACATCATATATCCACAGAAGATCTATTGTTAGTTCTTCAAGATGTTTGTGACAACCTACCTGCCGAGTTCCTTCAAAAACTGTGTGCAAGTGTACCTAGAAGGACTGAAGCTGTTTTGAAGGCAGAGGGAGGGCACACCAAATATTGATTTGATGTATATTTCTCCTTTGTTTATTCACTTTGCATTTTGTTAATTGATAGCAAAAAGCTATTCGCACTTCTGTTTTTGAAAGCATTTTTGCTTTGCAGCATTTTTCCCACACCTTTGCTTCTCTCATGAAGAATCAGACAAACATTAACCATATGAAATTGGAAGCATAAGGAGGTACAGTGGACCTCATGGACCCCTATGGGCAGGGGTGGACTAGTCATAAATTGCTGTACGATGCTTTGGTGCACTCTGTTAAGATTATGCTGTTACAGGGTTCCCATCCCTAACGTAATAGTATAAAGAATAACATCAACCAAACGTTTGTTATGCTTGGAATCAAAATGGTCCTTTTATTTTGCTTGCGGACAAACACAGGTGTTAACATTTTCGGCCTGACGGCCTTCATCAGACACTGTTACAGATACAGGTAAGTATACAATACAATATACAACAGTCTTTGATGGAATAAAGATAAGTAATATCAACATGTGGCTTCAATAATATATAAGTGTCTCCTTGTCTCTATAAACATCACACTGGTTCCTCATCCCAGGTTCTATAGGTCACAGATCATTCTTCATTAAAGGGGTTGTCCGAGTTATGAAAAAAAAAATATAGCACTGTAAATCTGATGGGCAGCAATATATAACTAAGTTAAGCAAGTTTTAGGCAAAAAAAATCCATATTTCCTAATTTCCCTGGTTCTCTTCTGGCCTTTGTTTACATGCAATAACAACAATCTCAGCCCCTCCCCCTTCTCCCCCCCTCTCTGCAAAGGGAATGAATACAAGTGCTGAGTACATGTCATGTCTGCTGGAATACTCAGCAGCATGTTGTATGTGTAGGACTACAAGTCCCAGCTGTACAATGACACTGCTGATACACACAGGAAATTCTCCCTACCTGTTCTTGTACAATACAATCCCTCTATAGCTCCTTGCCCATTGCCCATTTGTCTCCTCTCACTGCTGCAGCTACTGTTTGTTGTAAAGTAAAGCCTTGAGCCCTCAGTGTGTTCTGGCTGAAGGGGTTAATGTTTTATCTGAAGGAATCCAGGGAGAGCAGATAGCAGGAGCCCGGCAAAGAAAGGGGGCGTGGCCAGTGACGTCTCGTGTACAGACTGTTATCTGAACTCTGAGGCTTGTGAACGAAACATCTCAGAGCAGAGAGATAAGGTGACATCATAGGTCATGTGACCCTCAGTCAACTCTGAGAAACCAGCAGCTTTAGAAACACAAAGTATATGGGAAAGTTGTTATACCTGACAAGTTAGAAACATATAAAGAAAAAAAAATAACTCGGACAACCCCTTTAAATGTCTAGTAATCATGTTTAAGGAAATGAAAAAAATATACATCCATAAGTACAGTGCCTTGCGAAAGTATTCGCCCCCCTGGAACTTTTCAACCTTTTGCCACATTTCAGGCTTCAAACAAAAAGATATAACATTTTACATTTTTGGTGAAGAATCAACAACAAGTGGGTCACAATTGTGAAGTGGAACGAAATTTATTGGATCATTTAAACTTTTTTTGTAATAATAAAACTGAAAAGTGGGACGTGCAAAATTATTCGGCCCCCTTGCATTAATACTTTGTTGCGCCACCTTTTGCTACGATTACAGCTGCAAGTCGCTTGGGGTATGTCTCTATCAGTTTTGCACATCTAGAGACTGAAATTCTTGCCCATTCTTCCTTGCAAAACAGCTCAAGCTCTTTGAGGTTGGATGAAGAGCATTTGTGAACAGCAGTTTTCAGCTCTTTCCACATATTCTCAATTGGATTCAGGTCTAGACTTTGACTTGGCCATTCTAAGACCTGGATACATTTATTTTTGAACCATTCCATTGTAGATTTTGCTTTATGTTTGGGATCATTGTCTTGTTGGAAGATAAATCTCCGTCCTAGTCTCAGGTCTTTTGCAGACTCCAACATGTTTTCATCCAGAATGGTCCTGTATTTGGCTCCATCCATCTTCCCATCAATTTTAACCATCTTCCCTGTCCCTGCTAATGAAAAGCAGGCCCAAACCATGATGCTGCCACCACCACGTTTGACAGTGGGGATGGTGTGTTCAGGGTGATGAGCTGTGTTGCTTTTATGCCAAACATATCGTTTTGCATTGTTTCCAAAAAGTTTGATTTTGGTTTCATCTGACCAGAGCACTTCTTCCACATGTTTGGTGTGTCTCCCAGGTGGCTTGTGGCAAACTGTACACGAGACTTTTTATGGATATCTTTGAGAAATGGCTTTCTTCTTGCCACTCTTCCATAAAGGCCAGATTTGTGAAGTGTTTGACTGATTGTTGTCCTATAGACAGACTCTCCCACCTCAGCTGTAGATCTCTGCAGTTCAGCCAGAGTGATCATGGGCCTCTTGGCTGGATCTCTGATCAGTCTTCTCCTTGTTTGAGATGAAAGTTTAGAGGGACGGACGGGTCTTGGTAGATTTGCAGTGGTCTGATACTCCTTCCATTTCAATATGATCGCTTGCATAGTGCTCCTTGGGATGTTTAAAGCTTGGGAAATCTTTTGGTATCCAAATCCGGCTTTAAACTTCTCCACAACAGTATCACGGACCTGCCTGGTGTGTTCCTTGGTCTTCATGATGCTCTCTGTGCTTTAAACAGAACCCTAAGACTATCACAGAGCAGGTGCATTTATACGGAGACTTGATTACACACAGGTGGATTCTATTTATCTTCATCAGTCATTTAGGACAACATTGGATCATTCAGAGATCCTCAATGAACTTCTGGAGTGAGTTTTCTGAACTGAAAGTAAATGGGCCGAATAATTTTGCACGCCCCACTTTTCAGTTTTATTATTACAAAAAAAGTTTAAATGGTCCATTAAATTTCGTTCCACTTCACAATTGTGACCCACTTGTTGTTGATTCTTCACCAAAAATTTAAAATGTTATATCTTTTTGTTTGAAGCCTGAAATGTGGCAAAAAGTTGAAAAGTTGAAAACTTTCGCAAGGCACTGTATATATATCAGGCAAATATATAATGTGTCTAAAACACTCTAGATCCCTCTGAAAGAGTTGCAAACCTACTGGAGAGAATATAAATGTAAAATGTTCCCCAGAAAATAATTTGCAGAGTGAACTAGAAGGCAGGTAAAAATGGACATAGCATAATCTACAGCTACTACTTACCCTTTGCCGCAGTAGGGAGGAAGAAAGGAATAGGAATCTGGCGCCAATGGAAATAACCAGAGTAGTCTGGTGCTTATGAGAAACCGTGTCATAAATTGTACAGGGAAACTTCCTGGAGGACCCATGCCCAGGGGTCTGTCTGAGCCCTCCTCACTGTCTCCAACCTGTCAAGTACTGATTTCAAATTCCCAGAGTTAACGCTGGTAGCGTCAAGAACTTATGAAAATGGCCACAGGTGCCCTCCTGTCTCCTGAATTCAACTGTATTATCATCCTGAGGCAGCTAGAGTGGGATGGCTGAATGTGGCAGCTGTCACTGGACACCTCAGATGGGTAGCTACTGGGAAATTATTTTGTTATGCATTACGATATTTTCCTCTGCTGTGGTGTTATATTGTGTTGCACTGTGGTATTTGGCTCTGCTGGGGTGGTATTTTGTGCCTCAATATGGTATTAATGGCTCGCCTACTTGTATTGATCCTGCCTTCTGTTAAATTGGACCTGCCTACAACATGCCAATTTTAGTCTTTTTCCAGGGCCACTTTAAGTTCCCAGTCCGCCCAAGCCTATTGGTGCCTGATACCACATGGAGTTTTAACACGGCTATGTGCATGAGGCACTAGAAAATGATAGCACGGCTCAGATCCATTCATTGTTTGACCAAAGCAATTCCTGTCTTCAAGGAAGTAAATAGAGATGTTTGCTACTTGGCTCCTGAAAATATAGTAACTGCATTTTAATTGTAGTAAAACGTCCAGTCCATAACCTGATATTCAGTTAATCCTAGTGGTCCAGCATACATGCTATATATCAAAGCATCATTTCACTTCAGTTTTATTTTCAGGCTCACTGATGAGGACAAGAACCCAGAAACAGCATTGTCTATACAGGGGTTTCTGGCCTGACTAGTGTCAGCTAATTTACATTCTTTTTCTTGGAGTATTGCCTGTAAAAAGTTTCCATACACCACTATCATTTCAAGCCAAGACAATTGATCATTCCCAGGAAATGATGAACGTTTTTCATGCCATGGCTTCCTAGTGACAACTGTCCCATGATCCATGAGAGCATGAATGTAAATATCGCCATGAGAAATGTCGGAGATTTATTATTATTACATGCTGTTTGCCAGTATCTGTCTCCTCTGTGTGCAGTGTCCCACTTATAGTGTGCACTACAAATGTCATGTTATTGTTAATATGCCATTCATGTATTTCAATGCTGTAGAAATCTTAACAGGCTGGTACACTACATTCATATTTCTCGCCACTAGGTGGTGCTGTAACACCACATATATGTACCATAGGGTGTGGCAAGTTCAGGTTAGAAACGGTTTAGCTAAGAACCAGCTCAGAGCAGAGTGGTGAGTGCAGAAAAGTGTTAGAGAGGAATAGGCAGCTGCACTGCTAGCCCTTGGCTTTAACTTAGCTGAGGGATCTTGTGGCTAACCTCTTTAGAGCCACTTCAGACACCAGAAGCTGGAAAGATATAGGGAAAGTGGAGGTAAAGCATTTCTACTGTTAATGGACTACACTACTTGTGTGACCAGGAGGAACTCAAAGGCACCTGGATACGACCAGACGACTAAGCGCAAAGTCTCTTCTATCCACATTTACCCCTCCGGGGAGTGAGGACCCAATTTACCAGAGGTACCTGAGACAAAGAATGTAGCAGATGTGTATATGCCTGCCATCAGGGAGACCGCCCTGTGGGTTACTGGTAGTTTATGAGAAACTTATTTTATATCCATTGCCTGGCTTTCCTAGCATAGAGAAGATCTAAACTAAGGAACCTGAAGAAAAATCTCTGACTCTAGAAGCAAGTATTGAGGCACACCTTTTATCCAGCCTGTTCAGAAAACCTACAGCATCAACTTACTGTAAGCCTTTTTGTATGAACAACCTACACCTCAAGGCGGATCTATCTTCAGTAAAGTTCCTACAGTTTGCAACTCATGTGTCTCCTCATCTTTTCTACTGTTCATCTATTTGCACCGTAAGGTGCTGGGGTCACAAAGTTATCAGGGACCCTGCTGACTGACACCCAAATATATCACCATCAAGGGCACCTCACACCAACACCCGGCAGAGCCCCAATTTACCAGAGAGTGCCCCGAAGGATTTGGTGTCCCCTTCCACTCACTGGACGACGGCACAGGGAGCTACAGCTTCAGAACTGTGAGTAATCTATCCATCGGCACCATCATCACTGTGACAACCCAATTACACTCACATACATGCCCCTGCGGCCTGGTCGCTGCATAAATTGGCGTCACGAACAGGATACACGCCTTAAGCGAATATGATTAAAAAAAAATTTGTGCTTCATTATAGACTATATATATGTGTTCTTAGAACATTGCTGAAGCCCACAGCATCTGTAAAACCCCATACAAGTCACTTTATTGCATTTATTTGCTGCTGGAAAGTGTGAATCTGCATAAGTTGCAGCACTATGGAAAAATAGGGGTTAATCAGCCATCTTGGATTTATTCTTCACACACTGAGGGAAAAGATTGTTCCAACCAGCAGGGGGGTGGGAAAAAAACAGCCCGCCTCCACAGAGGGACTATAGTTACAGCAGGAGGAACCAAAGTTCTGAGTAAAAGTTCCCAGGAGCACAAAGAAACTAACGGTACCCCTACAGGAAGTGGGAAAGCAACAGTCATTTTAGAGAAGGGAAAAGCCAGTTCCAGCTTCACTGGATCCTCAGAGCCAGGCAAGAAGCTCTGAGTGAGTACAGTTGAGGAAATTAACCTTAATAAGGACTGTTTGGGATCATAATCTGCCTTATAGAGCACCATACTCTCCTATATCGTGCTGTCGCTGCGACTCTTAAAGGGCCAGATGCCTATATAACAGTGGTTGCCCATAGCAACACAACAGAAAAAGTGTGTAAAACTGCATTTAACTTGCATTATATTGAAAGTCTGTCATTGCCATGTCTGAACAAGGAGTGCGCAGCCTGACCTTAGCAGGTCCCCTGCAGCAGCCACAGCTAGTCCTGGCACATCACCAGCCGCTGCAGCACCAAGCATGATGCCCTTATCCATGCCTTATTTTCTAGAAGCACCCTGGTTCCCATGATATGTTGGGGAAGCTCATACTTTAGGAGAATTTAAGGAAAAATTGTTGGCTGTATTCAGATTGTACCCTGTGTCAGCAAATGGAAATCCTCATTGCACAATTGGAAGGTGCTGCCCTCAGAGAAGTGAAATCCTAGCCAAGCTCAGAGAAAAGAACAATGGATCAGATATTTGAACGACTCTATGCTACATTTGAACCCAGGACTGTGTCAGAGGTCAAGATGAGATTCTTCAGCAAGAAACAGCAACCGGGTGAGTCACTCAGAGACTTTGCATTATCTTTACAGGAAGCCCTTAGAGCTGTTATACAGGTAGACCCCCATGAAGCAGAGAAAAACAGCCATAGCCCATGGGCTGCACCTCTAGTCCTTGTCCAGAAGAAAGACGGTAACATTCGATTTTGTGTGGACTACAGAAAGATTAATCAAATTACCCACAAGGATGCCTATCCTTTACCAAGAATTGAGGAGTCCTTGACAGAATTAGGATCCTCACTTTACTTTTCTACTCTGGATTTAACCAGTGGGTACTGGCAGGTACCCAGGTCTCCTGAAGATTGTGAAAAAACAGCATTTACTACACCTATGGGCCTCTTTGAATTTAACTACATGCCCTTTGGACTTTGCAATGCACCCGGAACTTCTCAAAGGTTATTGGAACGCTGTTTAGGCCACAAGAAGTTTGAAACTGTCTTGTTATATCTGGATGATTATGTACTCCAAATCCTATGAAAACCACCTAAAGCATCTTGACAAAGTTTTTCAAGTTCTCATCAAGTATGGACTCAAGAGCAAACCTTCTAAGTGCTACCTACTGAAACCAGAAGTCAAGTACCTGGGACATGTTGTTAGTTCTGAAGGTGTCAAGCCAGATCCAGAGAAGATTGCTGCTGTCCAGAATTGGCCTACTCCTACCACAGTAAAAGATGTGAAAAGTTTTCTTAGTTTTGCAGGATACTACCAACCCCTTATCCCTCAGTAAGCCCAGATACCAATCGAATGGAATGAAGACCAAGAAATCGCTTTCCAACTCCTGAAGAAGAAGTTGACTGACCCACCTATCTTAGGCTATCCAGATTATCAACAGCCATTCCATCTCTACACCAATGCCAGTAAGAAAGGCCTGGGAGCTGTCCTGTCTCAGCTGCAAGAAGGTAAGGAGAGAGTAATTGCTTATGCCAGCAGATCTCTTAAAGGTGCCAAAAGAAATGACCAGAACTACAACTCCTTCAAGCTGGAATTCCTCACACTTGTGTGGGCTGTCACTGAGAAATTTAAAGACTACCTCGCAGCAACACCATTTGTGGCCTATACTGATAATAACCCGCTGGCACACCTCAACACAGCCAAATTAGGAGCCTTAGAACAAAGATGGCCAACTACAACTTCGTGGTCAAGTACAGAACAGGCAAGTCAAATGAAAATGCAGATGCCTTAACCCACCTGTCTACCAGAGAAGACCCTACAGAGCAGGAAGACATATGGAAAGAAGTAGAGATGCCAGCTTTCTACAAACAATTTGCCCAACAAGATTTAATCACCATCAAAGGCCAAGGTAAAGCAGTCCTCACCTTCCAACAGCAGAGAAATCCAAAACCCCAAGTCGAGAAAGAAAGATGGATCAAATTGCAAACCGAAAGTCGAGTATTAGGTGAGCTACAAGATTTCTTCACTAGTGGAAGGACACCAGAAAGAATCCACAGAAAGAATGCAGATCCAGAGCTACTCAAACTATGGAGACACAGAAAACAACTCTTCATGCAAAAGGGACTAATGTTAAGAAGAACTCTAGATCCCATCACCAATGATCGGCTATATCAAATTATAGTACCACGCCGAGATGCCAGAATCGTCCTTGAAATGTACCATGATAGGTCAGGATACTTCGGTGTACAAAAACAGAAGCTACCATCCGCCGAAGATTTTATTAGGTGGGAATGAGAGAAGATATTGAAAATTGGTGTCGAGAAAATTGGTGTTGAGACTCCCAGCCACTCCCGTAGGAGACCTCGTGCTGTAAGGGAAAACCACCTGCCCAATACCAGGATTAACTGTGATCGCATTCCCACATCATTTGGAGCTATAGAGCCAGAGTAAGAGACTCATTACCTTGATTATTTGCCTTGCTCTTAGGACTCTCTAAAGACTCCTTTGCTGATGTTTTTGCAACGTTCAAGTCATGTGCCCAGAGATGGACTTTGACGCACTAAAGCCCTCCGTGATGTTCTTCAACCATTATGTTTCATGCCCAGGGAACGGACTCATACCCTGTGAGCCTCCTGAAAAATTTTTTGCTTTTTTGTTTACATTATGGACTATCCTGGTCTCCCAATTACAAGAGAAACTACTGCCCTTGTCACCCATGTTATATTTTGATGCCCCTGATGTATGTGCCTAACCCAATTCTCTTGCAGCCAAAGAAGAGAAAACACAAGAATGGGGTAATGGTACTGTGTATATGCATACATGCTTTTATTATATTTTTTAGGTGATGCATCATCATGGCAAGTGTGCGCCGGGGATGGCTTATATTAAAGAAGGGGGGAATGCAGTGTCCCACTTATAGTGTGCACTACAAATGTCATGCTATTGTTGTAATGCCATTCATGTATTTCAATGCTGTAGAAATCTTAACAGGCTGGTACACTACATTCATATTTCTTGCCACTAGGTGGTGCTGTAACACCACATATATGTACCATAGGGTGTGGCAAGTTCAGGTTAGAACCGGTTTAGCTGATAACCAGCTCAGAGCAGAGTTGTGAGTGCAGAGAAGGGTTAGAGAGGAATAGGCAGCTGCACTGCTAGTCCTTGGCTTTAACCTAGCTGAGGGATCTTGTGGCTAACCTCTTTAGAGCCACTTCAGACGGACCAGAAGCTGGAAGGATATAGGGAAAGTGGAGGTAAAGCATTTCTACTGTTTATGGACTCCACTGCTTGTGTGACCAGGAGGAGCTCAAAGGCACGTGGACACTACCAGACGACTAAGCGCAAAGTCGTCTTCTATACACATTTACCCCTCCGGGGAGTGTAGACCCAATTTACCAGAGGTACCCGAGACAAAGAATGGAGCAGATGTGTATATGCCTGCCATCAGGGAGACCGCCCTGCGGGTTACTGGTAGTTTATGAGAAACTTATTTTATATCCATTGCCTGGCTGTCCTAGCATAGAGAAGATCTAAACTGAGGAACCTGAAGGAAAATTTCTGACTCTAGAAGCAAGTATTGAGGCACACCTTTTATCCAGCCTGTTCAGGAAACCTGCAGCATCAACTTACTGTAAGCCTTTTTGCATGAACAACCTGCACCTCAAGGCGGATCTATCTTCAGTAAAGTTCCTACAGTTTGCAATTCATGTGTCTCCTCATCTTTTCTACTATTCATCTATTTGCACCCCAAGGTGCTGACGTCACGAAGTTATCAGGGACCCTGCCCACCGATACCCAAATATTTCACCATCAAGGGCACCTCACACCAATACCCGGCAGAGCCCCAATTTACCAGAGAGTGCCCCGAAGGATTTGGTGTCCCCTTCCACTCACTGCATGCCGGCCCAGGGAGCTACAGCTTCAGAACTGTGAGTAATCTATCCACTGGCACCATCATCACTGTGACAACCCTATTACACTCACATACATGCCCCTGCGGCCTGGTCGCTGCATGTGCACCATGCACCAAATTCATCAAAATGGGATATAACCTGTTGAGATTGCGGATGTTGATAAAGGGTAAAGAGTAGACTTGTCCTCTTTTTACAACACCATCATATGTAGAGCTTTATAAATATGGTGTTTTGCTCATGGGGCATATTTTCCAATGTATTCACACCAGAAAACTGGAGCAAATAATAGGTTTATCAGGCAACCAGAGGTGACTCTAGGGCCCATTACACGGGCCAAGAATTGTAAAGATAATTGCTAACAAGCATTCATAGGGATACTCATTAGAGATTATCTGGCGGTGTAAATATACCACCAATTACCCGAGGAACAAGCAAAATGCTTGTTCATTGTGTGTGCTCACACAAAAGTGATCATTTACTGGCAGCAGATCGTGCTGTGTAGACATGATTTGCTGCCAGCAATCAACTAGTGAGTATGGGGAAGAGAGATGGCATTAGTGATCACTTCTCCCCATACTGTGGAGGAGATTGCTGCATGTACATTCAGCAGTCTCCTCCACCAGCCAGCAGCAGGTTTCGGGAATGAACGCTTCCTACTGGATAAACCATGTAAACCTTTTCTGCATAGTGCTAATGTATGCATGAAATACAAGGTACAAACAAAGAAATCTAACCATACCACTAATGTTTGCTGGAAATAACATTATCAAGCCTCTTCATCTAATGCCTACATTACAGTCAGCCCTGCGGATATGACACTGTTCAAACAGTTACTGAAACTGATTGGAATTGTGGTTAAGAGGTCAGAAGTGCCAATGTGTGCCCCATTACCGCTCTAAGGATCTCTTGTTTCAAGCAGAGTGTGTCCTTGATTATCCACCGCTGCACATTATCAGACAAGACAACACAAAAGAAAACTATGCTTCACTCATGAATTGCTTCTTATTATAATGCTTAAGTAAAGATATAAGGCTAAATAAGAAACTAATTCATTGCCATGTCAGGACATAGGAAACCTTTCAAAAATGTAGTAGGGGGGGTTGCCCTCATGAAGGATATGATCCCCAAAAAGGGACGTCAAATTAAAACTATTCTCATTGAAATATCAGAGTAGGAAAAATGGGAGTCTTTTTGTGCCTTTGATGCACCACACAAACCACAGATGTAGCCACCTCCATTATTTTGACTGGATCAACAAAAACAGTAATACAATAAATCGCCTGGAGCAGCTGGTGTCAAAACAATGCTAGCTACATCTTTTAAGTATATGTTTTAAGAGGGTTGTCCAGGATTTTGATATTGATGGCCTATTCTCAATATAGGCCATCAACATCAGATTGCTAGGGGTTCTACAACCCACAATCCCGCTGATTAGCTTTATCGTTGTAATTCCAGAACTGGAAATCAGCGCCAAAACAATACAGCACCATCCATTGTGTAGAGGACAGAGTTGACAACTACTGCACTGTTCCCATGGAGGTGAAGTTATCTGCTCCATCCACTACACAATATATGGAGCTGGGTAGTTCTGGTGCCTACTTGCAGCGCTAGAGCCACCCTGAAACAGCTGATCAGTGGAGATGTGGGATGTCGGACAGAAAACTAAAAGTTATGGCTCTGGGAAGGTAGGGAGCGAATAACAAAAATGTTTGTTTAGCCAGGAAAGGGTTAAAGGGGTTGTCCAAGACCATTAATATCTTTAACCCTTTCCTAACTAAACGATTTTACGTTTTTGTTTTTCGCTTTCTACCTTCCCAGAGCCATAACGTTTTTAGTTTTCTGTTCACATAGCCATATGAGGAATTGTTTTTTGCAGAGAAAATTGTACTTTCTAATGGCACCATATAATATTGCATAGGATGTAGTGGGAAGCTGGAAAGAAATTCCAAATGGGGTGGACTTGGGAAAAAATGCAATTCTGCCACAGTGTTATGGGTTTTGTTTTTACAGTGTTCACTATGCGGTAAAACTGACTTGTGCTCTTCCTTCTCCAGGTCAGTATGATTACAACGATACCACATTGGTATAGTTTTTCTTGCGCTTTAATACTGAAAAAAAAAAAACTTTTGAAAAATTCATTTTTTTTTCATCACCATATTCTGACCCCCATTACTTTTTTAAAGTTATGTCTGCAGAGCTGTGCGAGGGCTAATTTTTTGCAGCACGATCTGTAGTTTTTATGAATATTTGGGCTGTGTATGACTTTTTGATCCCTTTTTTTGGGAGGTAAAGTACTGAAAAAATGGGGAATCAGCCTTTTTTATTCTTTTTTTTTCAGTTGCATCATTTACCACATGGGATACTTTTTAAATATTTTATTAGTAAAGGCTTTTTCGCACTTGGCGTTGCCCATAATGTCAATTTTTTGTTGTTTATTTATTCTGATTTTGAGGAAAAGAGGGTGATTTGATTTTTCTAATATTTTTTAAAACTATTCTTACTTTGTTTTTAACTTTTTTTTAGTTCCCCAAGTGGACCCCAACATGCAATCATTAGATGTGCAGTGTTAGTTTTCTGTTACACATAGCATTTTGCATTTAGACCAAAAAAGTTCAACTTTGGTCTCATCTGACCAGAGCACCTTCTTCTACATGTTTGCTGTGTCGTCTAAATAGCTTGTGGCAAACTGAAAACAGGACTTCTTATGGCTTGCTTGCTTTCAAAAATGGCTTTCTTTCTTCCTTCTTTCTTGCCACTCTTCCATACAGGTCAGATTTGTGGAGTACATGACTAATAATTGTCCCGTGGACAGATTCTCCGACCTGAGCTGTGGATTCCTGCGGCTCCTCTAGAGTGACCATGGGTCTCTTCGCTGCTTCTCTAATTAGTTCTGTCCTTGTCTGGGCTGTCAGTTTAGGTGGGTGGCTGTGTCTTGGTAGGTTTGCAGTTGTGCCACATTTCTTCCCTTTTCAGATAATGGGTTGAACAATGCTCTGTGATGTTCAGAGCTTGGGATAATTTTTATAACCTAACTCTGCTTTACAATTCTCCACAACTTTATCCCTGACCTGTCTTGTGTGTTCCTTTTCATGATGCTGTTTGATCCCTAGCAGGGGTTTCTCATGAAAAAATGTTTTCAGTGGGCTCCTTCCTGGAATAAAGGTTGGGCATCATTGATTTAAGATCAGGGCTAAAGTTCTAAGACTTAAAAATGTTTGCACTAGTTAATCCAGTATCATGTGAAAGACAATAATGTGAAATAATATTCCAGATCATAGTTACAAGAATTCTGGAGAAGGGTTGTTGATGCATGGAGTTATTTTGATTGCCTGATTGGAGTTGGGAAGGAATTTTTCCCCTAAAATGAGGAAAATTGGCTTCTACCTCATGAGGGTTTATTGGCTTCCTCTGGATCAACTTTACAGGACAATAGGCTGAATTTGATGGATGGATGTCTCTTCGAATTCTTACAAACTATGTCACTATTTTATAAGTGAGTAGTGGTTTGAAAACAGTTTGGCAAACTTTGCCAGACATTGGGGAGTTGGCAGAGGATGGTGGGTGGTTGCTGTGTCCCTGAAAGATAATTTTCTCTAATAAGACTTCAGTTCAATGTTATTAAGTGGAGAATCATGGGATTCACGGCATACAACATGACGATGAGCAAATACAGAGTAAATCTCCAGGCAGGTAATGATTGCTTCAGATATTTTCTATGTGTGTTATTATTAACCCATTCAATTAAAAATGTACCTAATTCAGATTTCCCTAAACCGACAAAATTCTAATTAGTATATATCCCTGAGAAACAAGTGAAAAAATCAGTGGAATCACTTGGGTATGATACTGTTCCAGTAACCTGTTCATCTCAGCTTCTGCAGATGGATATGATACGTACATACATTATATAGAAGCAATCTATACCAACTGAGCCAGACACTAACTGCGCTTTCCAAATATAGCGTATTATTATACTGACATTGAAACGCTCAGAGTACATGGGAAGAAATCATTCTGCTCTACCTATGCTATTGTTTTGCTTTGTATTCCAGCTATGACTTTTATAATGTCTTTTTCAGCTTTTATAGTTTATCTTGAATTATCCTCAGCTGCATTTTGTTCTCCTACTCCAAATTTGGTATCCTGTGGAGCCTCTTTATTTCTAAGACATATGTTCTTCATAAGCAAAGAATTTTTCTTGCCCTGTTACCACGCTCTTTATAATATTAAGTGCGGACAGATACCCATAATAATAATATCAATATACCACCAACATATTCCTTAGCACTTTACAATCAGCAAAGGCAGTCAGCATGTGAAATGGCAGTTGTGAAAAACAGCTGCCACTGAGGGTCTAGAATGTAAACTAGAAGAGATGGAGAAGGCATTGTTCGCAGTATTGTCCACGAACAACACTTATCACCTATGTACAGGATAGGTAATACATGTATGATCGATGGAAGTCTGACCAATGGGACCCCCACCAAACACAAGTACAGGGTTCCCTGAGTTCCCCGTGTGAATGTAGCAGTATTGGACAAGCATTCACTGCCTAAGGGACTGCCAAATACAGGGCTCGGATGTGCTCAAAGCACGGCACATACTGAAATTCTTGGACAAGAGATCAAGGGAATTAAACACCTAGGCCTCATGCATATGACCATATGTGTTTTGTGGTCTGCAAACTGCGGGTCCGCAAAACACAGACACCGAGCTAGTCCATGGCACCATTTTCTTTCTCCCTTCTGTAGAAATGTCCTATCCTTGTCCACAAAACAGTCAAGAATAGGACATGTTCAATTTTTTTCTAATTTTTGCAGGTGGGCTGAACAGACTTATGGATGCGGACATCACACTGTCTGCATTTTTTGCAGCCCCATTGAAATGAACGGATGATCATCCAATCTGCAAAAAATGCGGATTGAATGTGGAAAAAAATATATGTTTATACTGGGCTTTATTGAGTTGTTTCCACAGCTATCTAATTGTAGTAATAGCATGAGTGGCGTGGCCAGGACTGTAAAGCTGAGGAACTGACGTGCACCAAGTGTCTAGGCCTTCTCTCGGTGCACTGAAGCCCTTGTTTGCATAAAGAATAAAAGCCTTTTTGCCCGTGAACAATACAACTAATTTTCACGAGACAGATAACATTTTAATCTGCAGAATCAACCCTAGCAGGCAGTATACCTGGCTTAATAAGCTGGAGCCTGCTGACAGGTACTCCATTTTACACTATGTATAAATATGGCTCCAAGAGAACTTTTTACTAGAATAGGCAGACAGTAAATACATGAATATATATTAATCTGCGATGGGAATAAGGAAAGAAGTGTGTGAAGTGTAGACACCTTGGCCTGGTTTCAATGCGTTCCCATAGGGGTATTACCGCTAAAGCACACTTTAACTGCCATTCACGTTACTCATGATTACTGAATCTCCTCTACTGGGTTTAAAGTGATAAACAGCCAGTGGATGCTCTTGCCCAGAAGGTATTCACACTTCCCAAAGCAGACTGCAGACTTCATCACTCTTTCGAGGAGTCCAACACGCTGTATTAGGTGATTTACTAGAACTATTAACAGTGTGCTAACCATTTGCTGGCAAATTCACCCTGAAAATGCTGCTGCTTCAGATCCGCCTGCTCTCTCCTTTTATTATTACAGTTTCCGAACAGTAATGATTTGATGCAGCCTTACTATTCACAGATGAGAGGCTTAAGCGACCACTCAAAGACTTCTTTCCACTTGTGGCTTGAATATTGTTGCTGCCAATATAGGATTGTTTGGAGTTTTTGTTTGAAGACATAAAAGCGAAGGGCTATACTTGGATGCTTCAGTCTGGCATTCTCACCCATAGCAGCTTATAATAAATCAAGCACAAGCACCAAAAAGTAAAACCGCTCGTGTTAACGTCTGTATTCTAAGGGGATGTTTTTTTTCACAAAGGAACATGGCATCAGTGTGGCTGGCAGCGTTTTCTACTTAGTTAATACATCCCATCAGGGGCGGACTGGGAACTTAAAGTGGCCCTGGAAAAAATACTAAAAGTGGCCCCATTTTGTAGTTGGATCCAAATTGATGGAAGGCAGGGCCAGTAATACCATATTGTGGCACATTATACCACCCCAACAGAGCCAAATACCACAGTCCATCACACAATACTGCCAGCAGCACCAACTATATCCCCAAAAACTTCCACTGGCCGGCTGTGAGGAGGACTCAGGTGGCCCCCTGGGCATCGGCCCACCAGGAAATTTCCCTGTAAGGTCTATGGCCAATCCGCCCCTGCATCCCATCACCAACATATTTGCCATTAGCATCATTCAAGATCTAATTTCTTAACTGCATGTTTTCCTAAACTTCGGACTGAATTCCACTTTGATTCGCTTTGATTCGCTCAACACTAATCAAGATCATAAAACATTTGAAAATCTTATTTCATTTACATTAGGCTGACTTGACTCCATTTTTCCGTTCTTTCATAGGAGCCAAAAACAGAATTCATGCTGTGTACTAGAGATGAGCGAATCTATTCGCAGCTGTTAAGCGAATCCGAATATTAGGTGATTCGCTTCGCTTTTGTACGCATTCGCTACGTAGTGTGTCCTATAAATTATACGCTATTCTATGTATAATTTAGTTACTCTATACGCTGTTGCGTACGAATTCAATTCAGCGATGCAGACTTTTCCCTGGTAGTTACTCTATACGCTGTTGCGTATGAATTCAATTCAGCGATGCAGACTCCTCCCTGGTAGTTCTGCCCCTTTCTCCAGCGCGGGAGGATGACGAGGCAACTCAGGAAATTAAGTTGCGCATTCGTGCGCCTCATCCCTTTTTTCCCCTTTTCAGGTTATTTGGGGAGCCCCTTGAAAGAGGGTTTTTTAAGGAACCTTTGCTGCTTTTTTTTTACCCATTTGGATTACAATTTTATCTATGTGGATTACAAATTGCGACTGAGTTTGGGACTCTGCTCCAGTTCTATGACAAGCGTCAGAAGAAAAGAGACTTAAACGTGTCCGTGAGCATACTAGGTAGGTGATATTTAAATTTTTTATATTATACCTATAATAATGTATTTGCACTTTACCATATATATGTCTCGAATATTCGCTCTGCCTCTGAGGAGTGCACGCCGCGGCCACTCCTCGTACGTGCCTGTGTATTACGTAATCGCTTAGACAATAGTACGCTGAGATTCGTAAGCTATTTGTACGCTCATGCGTACGTCTTCTAAGAAGTTGCGTACATTTTGTAAATGAATGTTCGTTATTAGTGAGCTAATGTTCGCTAATAGCAAATAATAACGTATATTTTGTACGCAAGTACAACGAATCTATTCGTCGAATATACGAATTTTAGGAAAAGTTCAGGGAATGTTCGGCGAATAATTTTTTGAATGATTCGCTCATCTCTACTGTGTACGATCAATCACACGATTGGCACCAACAGCGCCCGGCAGGCCTCTTGGACATATCATGGGTTCTGTCAGGTTCGGTGATGGTTTCCAAAAAACAAAAGTGCAGTATGCAGTGTAATGCACTTGTGATAAAATCTGCAGATAAACCTTGTGATAAAGGTTCTGCCTAAAATGTGTGATTTTTATGCATCACGTATTAGCGTTCAGAGTGTGTTTTTTAATTTAAAAGGATTTTCCTAACAACATTCATCACCTATCGACCAAGTCTAAAAAGTTCTGGTCTAAACAAGAGGGAAAAGTTAATTCATTTTCTTCTACAAAATTCTGAAAAAAAGTTCTTGATCCTTTGATAATCCTGCACCAAGAAATAGTAAATTGTGATATGGTCCTTTTACATATCTAGCTAGGATATCATGTGCCATTACACTCTCTCTCTCTCTGCTACACGACCAAACCATATTGTATAACATAGTGTATTTTTTTCTCTTCCTGTTGCTGTGCTCCAAATGCTTACTCCTGGGATGCTTCTAAATATATCATCTAGCCCTAGTTTTTAAACCCAGCCAGGTCTCTCACTTATTGCCTGAGCACAAGTTCCTGTTATTGCCTCTGGCCTGTATTATTCCACACAGACTTCTGTGTCCTGACTTTCCTCTACTAATGGATTCTGGCTCTTGGCCCAGTCCTTGGATTTGTCACAAGTTTGTCCCTCTGACTCTACCTTTGTTGTACCGTTTGTTGCCTTCTGGATTGTTGCACTTGGGTAATCCTCTGGTTCTGACCCATAAATCTGTCAGACTACTTTCCAGTTCCATCATCAGCTGCCAACCAGTAGGTATAGATAGACAATATGCCCAATATGCCCAGTTAAGACCAGACTTTCCTGATGAAGTTCCTAGTGAAGAACAGGATGATCATTTAGACCTTGCACCTCATTTTTTGTTAGCAATGGACCTTGCTGTGCAAGGTTCCATCATCTTGAAGAGGTTTTCCAATTTGCATCCACATCATTTAAAATAATCATTTAAGAAGGTCACTGTATTTTGTAAGGTATTTATTTTACCTTCATTGATCCTATCTCCTATGGTCATATGAGCATGTCTATGCAGATCTTTCTTGTTACCTGTCTTATGTCGATGGGTAGGTCAAAGCATTAACACTAGCAGTGATAGGGTGGTGTCTATGTAAATAGATGGGTGGAAGAAGCTATAAAAAAATCTGGGTGTGGTTAGAGGCAGTTTTGGAGGTGTGGCAGAGAAAGGAGAAGTGCTTCATAGGTTTGGTTGGATACAGCAACAGGAAGTGCTACAGACCAGAGTGATTTGTTTACATGGTAAAAAATGAGTCAGGAAAGTCCAAATTGAAAAAAGGGGAAGATGTACATGAGGTAAGCTACTATGCAAGCATATCTGTTAAAATCTGCTTTAAATAAATAAGTAGTTAAAGAGAATCTGTCAGCAGATTTCTACCTATGAAACTGACTGTGCTTGGCAGCTGAAGATATCTATGTTGGTCCCATGTTTATATGTGCACACATTTCTGAGAAAAATGATGTTTTGATATATGCAAATGACCCTTTAGGAGCAATGAAGGTGTTACCATTAAACCTAGATGCTCAGCTCTCTCTGCAACAGCAACGTCCTCTACACTTTGATTGACATGGCCAGGACTCATGATGTTTTCACTGCCTGGTCCTGTCAATCAAAGTGCAGATCGGGCAGCAGTTACACAGAGAGCTGAGCCTCTAGGAGTAATGACAACGCCCCCATTGCCCCTAGAGGCTCATTTGCATGTATCAAAACTTAATTTTTCTCAGCTATATCGGGCACATATGAACATGGGACCAACTTAGATGCCTTCAGCTGCCAAGTGTACATGTAACATGTCAGCCAGTTTCATAGGTACAAATCTACTGAAAAATGCATTTTAAATAAAATGTGTATTTTTCAGCAATCAGTTTCAGTATTAGACAACCTTGATGGTTTCTGAAATAGCACAGGAACCAGCAGTCCGGGGATCCACTATAGTCAGCTAAAATTATAGCCACATGGGTTTGACAGGATGATGACAGAAAGACTGCAGTGTAGGGTCTTACTGATAGTCCAGGCCTAAATGTCTACCTTGATTTGTACAAGTGGACCATAAACATAGATGCCTCATTTTCAATAGAGGAGGCCAGCTTGCACATAGCCTAGTGAGAGCCTATGGAGTACATGCACTGTCAAGTTCTGGGGCTTATTCCAGCAACCCAAGACTGTGGTAGCAGGCTTGGACTGGCCCACAGGGGAACAGGGGAATCACCCACTGGGTCCCTTAGAATGGTGGGCCCCCTGTCCACCAGCACAGCATCTCAAATATTAATGTACAAAACTGGGTAGACTATCCAGTTTATTATTATAGACGCATCAGAAAGTTAAGATGGCCTCTAGGAATAGAGGCATTCCAGCAAATATCCTCTCTTCTCTGGGATCCACCTTTTGAAGTTGTAGCGTCTTGTTGCTGTCTGCCTCTGTGTGGGCAGGTAATATTTGCATGTCGATGTACAGTCGACCCCCAGAATGAATTTTACTGGTTGGCCCTAGGCATCCCAGTCTGACACTGTGTCACAGTTGCTAATATAGAACATCACAGCGGTGGCATTTATGCATATCTCTTTCCCTGAACTGAACTTCAACCTCTGGCACTCCAGCTGTTCTGAAACTACAACTCCCAAAATTCTCCTTTCACTTCTATTGGAGTTAAAAGAACAGCCAAGTAAGTGTGCATGCTGGGAGTTGTAATTTCACAGCAGCTGGAATGCTGAAGGTTGCTGACCGCTGGTCTAAAGTACGCCAACCAAGAGGTAGGGTAATTCAGAGAAATGTGTTTAACATATCTGTTAAGAAGCATTAGATCTATGACAGCTGCATCACTATGATAAATTTGGCATCTCCTCTGTCTGCATCCTCTGGGGTTATGCTGTCTTTGTCTGTCCCTTTGTCTCCAGCGTGTACTGCTGTGAGTATTCCAGTGATCCAGTTCTTGGACATCAGGTGTTTGATCATAGATTTTGCCAACTTCAGCAGAATCAATTGACAAGTCTGATTGCCATCTCCTGTCTTTACTTTCTTAATATACCATATCAATCCATTGAAATATTTTAGGACTTGATGGATTTTCCAGCTGTTCTCAAAATCACATAGGTTCTTCCTCTGTGCCTGTGGTTTGTTTGCCTAAAGCTACTTTTCATTACACGGGTTGTCTGGGCTTTTTTTCAGAACCTCCAGCATTGCTGTTCAGCTCTAGTCAAGTGAATGATACTGAACTGCAGTAGGAGACACATCCGATGGACAAGAGTGGTGCTGTTTTTGAAAAATGATACCTTTTAAGCTGTATATTTAAATTCTAAATTGTGCAGACAGTACATATTATAATTTGAAATAAATGATAGAGACAGAAAAATGGATGTCTGGGAGATCCAGTATCCTAAAATCTTTACGTATCTTACTTGGCTCTTGTATTGCTTTATTGGCTTTTCTTTCCTCTCTCTTAGCATTTTAATAATCTTTTGTAATTTTCCCAAGACATTTAAATAAAGAAATAAAAATTGCTGATGCAGAGCTAACATTCTGTCCTCAGATGAAATGTTGGAAATCCCAGCTTTGCGGAGTTTATTATACTCTAGGAGGAAAGCCGTAGATCAGAGCATATGATTAACTTGGTTTTATTTAGCTTATATTCATTATCTGTCTTTGGCTAAATTATTTTGTATTTCGGGATGAAAATCAGCAGCAGTTTGAAACTGTTCAGTTTTTGTGTAAAATAGAACAACTTTTATTAAAAGAAAAAACTCATCATCCGTTGGGTAGGCGATCCGCATATTGTGTTCTCCACATCAAAGGTACCGTAACTACACCCTCTTCTTTTATGGGATGCAGAAATTTCAGTAGCACGTTGGAGGCTTCCAGTGCCTTGTGGGGGACAAATGCTCCTCTTCCACATAATTGTTAGCTGGTTGTTTGGTGTCCCTGGTACACATTTTTTAATGTGACCAGAGCTTCATGGTATGCCTCTGCTCTGCATTAGTCCACTTGCTACACTACTTGCCAGAATTTCCCTGCAGTAGGAGGATTACTTTTGCAGGAAGAAGAGTAATTATAAATTGACAGCACTTCATCCCCTATGGTTAGAAGAAGCAGCTGTATGCTACTTACACAATTCTATTGTTATTCCTACATCGTTCCTGCTGGCCTAGAAGAAGGATAAAGCTCTGCCAAGGCAGCCGCCTCAGTTGCCATCGCATTATGCCAATCATGGCCATGTAATGGAGAGGTGAAGGTGTACTGTCGTTAAAATAAATAGAGACAAAAAGAGAGAACGCACCATAGGGTAGTATGTTCCAACAAGGTTGCCGGAGATATAAGGCAAATTGGAGGCTCACCTTGTTGGGTTGTGATAACCATAGGCACAACCTATTGTAGGCTTTGGTAGATAGTCGTTCGCCGGGTATTCTGCCACAGGATTGAACCTTTAGGATAGAGTGCCCCAATCCCACAGAAAGGTATATTGTAGTTATGGTCGGATCACTGTAGGGCACAAGAACACCGAGGTCGAAGGGGGCCTGAGTATCCCCGAAACGTTTAGTTCTCTTTTTGATGCACCTACTCTCTAAATAAAGAAAACTGAATATACAACAACAGTCGACCTCGGTATTCTTGCGCCCTACAGTAATCCGACCATAACTATGGCCATTAAATGATTCCATATTCAAAATATATTTGGGGCTCAACATTTTCTGATTGAATTGTTAAAGTATTTAAAGCTTGAGCATATTATCAGGAGGTGTGGACTAATGTGCGAAGTTATCACTTCTAGAATGCCAGATATACATTTTGGTGTAATTAGAGAGAAAATTGCTTCACACTTGATAATGCTTGATACAAGTTTAACAGCAGTTCATTAAATCCTTTGTTTTCACTTCTAGTGACAATTAACTGTTTAATACATTCATGTCGTTTTGGAATCCACACGCATGCCCACTAGGGCCCCTGTTGCACTACATTTTTAATATACACATTTTTCAATTATCTCATGAAGACAACCCCTGTCTATTTGTCTTTTAATGGGGTTGTTCAAGAATTTGGGGAGGTTTGGTAAACCTACAGATCTGGCTGGACCTGTAAAGGAAAGATTATATACCTGCTTCTTCTCCTTCAGGCCTGCAAAACTTTGCTGGCTCCCTCAATGTCAACATCCAGTTTGACATCACCATCACCAATCACTGGCTGCGGCAGTAATCAGATCTCCGTGTGGCATGTGATCATCTGGCTGCGTCGATGTCAAACCGGATGTTGACATCAAGGGAGCCCAGCGAAACATTGCAAGCCTAAAGGAGAAGAAGCAGGAAGCCAGCAATGGGAAGTAGGTAAGTAATCTTTCCTTTACAGGTCCAACCAAGTGGGGGGTGGGAGTTTGCCAACCCCCCCCCATTCTTGCACAACCCCTTTAAGGTATACAGACATCATAGAGGGCGCTCCCTTGCCCTGGATCTCCTTTTATGAGCCAGAAGGGAGATCTACTGTCTACATGCGGCTCCGATTTTGGTGGACTCAGACAGTCTTGGTATTACAAGGGCCCCTATTCATCTGAATGACAGTCATGTAATAGTACAATTCCCCTAAAGCAGTCAAAGCCAGGGGTGCAGGGGATGCAAAAGAAGTTGTTTTTTTATAGATAAAAAAAAACATATACTGTGTGCACAGAAGAGAATAAAAGCAGCAAATGAACACCACAAAACAGAACCGTACTGTGTACTATATTGTGGGCAAAAACTGTTTCATATAGGATTCTGTATCTGGACCACATTTAAGGAAGCAAACATATGGTATCAGATAGAAAAATGTAATAAGAGAAATTTTATATTTTTATCTGAAAAATTGTGTACACTTCTATATTAAATTATGCAGTATGTATGTATAAAACCCCTACACCCCACTACTATCTTTGATGGGCTAACACAATGTCATCTATGATTTTTATTCCAGATCCTACACACTGTGTATACTTTATGTAATGTTATGCAACTGTTATAATATGTAATGTGCCTGGTTTACCAGCAGGTGGCAGCAAACAAGGAAGAGATGTAGTTTCTCAGAATGGACCTTTCCATGCCATTCTGACCCCCTCTGGAGAGGAGTCGGCTAGTCCTATTTCCTTCAGGAAGGGTGGAGATCCAGTTAGAACCAGTTAGTTCAGGTTTTAGCCCCTGCAAGGGGAAGGTGAGCAGGGGCACGACTTTGCTGGACGTGCCAATGCCAGCCAGAGCACCTTTAGCTCTGCTGGCCAGCGAGGCAGAAATGTAGAGCCTCAGTAGTCAGGAGGTTGTTCCCTGGCCCAACTTAAGTCCGTCCGAGGAGGAAAGTGCAGCCTTTTGAAAGTAATCCAAGTTTACAGAAAACCGGTCAGTACAGTAGTGAGCAACAGAATTAGAGCAGAAGTGTTTGCCTGCCAGTTTATATGCTAAATCCTGCTGGGACCAAGCCAAAGCCACAAGATTGATGTTTGAATGCAAGTCTACTCAAGTAACGCTGTGTTGGATTTCACTTCAAGGTCTGGACTCATTTCTTCCTACATCCCTCAATTATTCCCCCTATTTATTGCTTCAGGGTCAAAGCCTGGGGTCCAGCCGTATCCAGGTAGGAGCACCGTGACACACTACTAGAGAGGCCACAAATACATCACTCGGCATTCCTACATCTGGGACGTGCGTGTAAACATTCTTAGCGGGCCCTGGGGTGAGGCCGCCTGTCGCATATGCATAATTTTATTGATATTTATATTATTATAGCTCATCCCAATTCACTTGAATGCGTCTGAACTGAAATTCCGGTCAAAGCCCATGGCAGAATGTGACACTGTTTCTGAGGGGGAAAAACAGATCCATTTGGTACCCTGTCACAAATGCTTTAAAGTCTAGGATACACCTTCAATCAACTTTCTGTCATGGAACTTTATGGTCAGTAGTTCCCTGATACATGTCTATTAATGGAAACACTGCTTTTATGAGCAGATGTGATTCAAGCCATAGAGTACAGAAGCCGTGTAGGAAACACAGGTGCCATTTACAGTGTATTCTTGGAATGGATTAAAGGGGTTGTCCAAGTTATGGAAAAAAAAAATATAGCACTGTAAATCTGATGGGTAGCAATATATAACTAAGTTCAGCAAGTTTTAGGCAAAAAAAAAATCCATATTTCCTCATTTCCCTGGTTCTCTTCTGGCCTTTGTTTACATGCAGTAATAACAATCTCTGCCCCTCCCCCCTCCTCTGCAAAGGCAGTGAATATAAGTGCTGTGAGTACATGTCTGCCTGCTGGGATACTCAGCAGCATGTTGTTTGTGTAGGACTACAAGTCCCAGCTGTACAATGACACTGCTGATACACACAGGAAATTCTCCCTACCTGTTCTTGTACAATTCCTCTATAGCTCCTTGCCCAGCATTTGTCTCCTCTCACTGCTGCAGCTACTATTTGTTATAAAGCCTTGAGCCCTCAGTGTGTTCTGGCTGAAGGGGTTAATGTTTTATCTGAAGGAATCCAGGGAGAGCAGATAGCAGGAGCCCGGCAAAGAAAGGGGGCGTGGCCAGTGACGTCTGGTGTACAGACTGTTATCTGAACTCTGAGGCTTGTACACGAAACATCATAGACCAGGGAGATAAGGTGACATCACAGGTCATGTGACCCTCAGTCAACTCTGAGAAACCAGCAGCTTTAGAAACACAAAGTATATGGGAAAGTGGTGATACCTGACAAGTTAGAAACATATAAAGAACAAAAAAATAACTCGGACAACCCCTTTAAGCAGAGGGGTTGACTCAATGCACTGCTGGTTATGATAGTACCTCTATTGACTCCATTTAGATTCGGTGAAGTGGCGAATGGCCAAAGGGAGCCTGAATTTCTTTGGCTGCCCTGCGGAATCATAAAAGGAGCACTTCTGGTGTATTAGGGCATATATTCAGGAATTGGTAATCATGCAATACTAACAAACATCCTCTTTAATGTAGAAACAGCAGCTGCTTCCCGTGTTCTGAAATGATTCTCACAAGAAGATGGAGCTGGTTATTCCCTTCTCTGTGGACAGACCAGGATGTCCCTTATTGCTCTGTGCCATTACTGTAAAAGTAGAAAACTGCATTCATTATATTATTGCTATCAGAGTTGAGCACCAAGGTTGTTTTCCATACTTCTAGGACTTGTGTCACCAGATTTATCCGTTTGTTTCTCATGAGCTTAACGACTCATCTGTATTACAAACCAGAAGGTTATAGAGATAACCATTTCACTAACATTTGTAAATATATGGACAGTTTATGTGGTTTAAAAATTATGAAATGAACATATTTGGGAGTGGCATTCAGTGCCATGACATAGGTACTCTAAGCTGTGGAGGCTTTGGGCAGGTTGTAAATACTTTTCTTCATGGAGTTTGTATGTTCTCGCTATGTTTGCTTGGGTTTCTTTGGGGTACCCTCCCTCCAAAAACATACTGATCGACTGCCATAATTAGAAATTTACATTGTGAGCCTCATTGGGTACAAGGATCCGTGTGAGTAATGACAATCTATGAATAAAAATACAGGGGAAAATGTATCAAAGAACTACATCTGTTTTCTGAAAAGTTTAAAATATTGGCGCTAGTGCTGCTTTGCACCACAATTTACGGCATTTTGCTTTTTTCTGACACCCTTGCTACTCACAATAAGGGAGTAGAGTGTAGCTGGGAGAGGTGAGCCATGGGAGGGACTTCCTCTGCAACACATTTAACATTATGGGGGACATTTATTAAGACTGGCGATTTAGATGCCAGTCTTAATTCCTCTGCACTGCCGCAAGTTATGTTGAGGCACTTGCGCCCTGTATTCAGTGGACTCCAGCACTCAGCTTGTGGTGAAGCTGTTCAGTAGAGATTTTAGGAATACTACTGGGTCTGTTCAAGAGAATGTCTTAGCATTTTGCTCAGTATATCACAACTTTATGCTGCTCTCAGATAGGGCAACATAAAACTGTTAACGGATTTTAGATGGTTGTATGCTATTCTTAATTGGACTTAAAGGTATTACATCAGTCAATCGTGTGGTCAAAAACTGAAGGGGACAACCAGTGTCCCTATGCCTCCATTCCATAGAACCCAAGGCACACTGTATAAAACTATGTTACACATCAAGGCTCTAGATTGTAGCAGATAAGAGACATTTTTGCTTTACTGAGGGGTCAGGTTACAGCTACTAGGTCTACTAAGTCTATGGAGAGGAGGAGGGAGCAGCTGCAGTGACAGAGAGATACAGACTTATAGAGAGGATGCAAGTTCCAATAAGTGTCTCACCCCAGTGCTGGATTCACAGCTACTTCTCTATGATATCCTCCATACTGTTGTGGCCTCTGATAGTGTGCTACAGAGAAATAGGGAAGCAGGATCTGCTCTGCCCTTTATAAGAGCTGTCATAGCAGCTATTTTCTGCCCCTCCTGAGCTGAGTATATTGAAAACAGAACCTGCAGAAGGGAAAACTGGTGATAAACCCAGAAAACAAGTCATGTAATAACTAGATGCAGTTATTCCTTAGGTACACACAGTTTATTTAAAAAAAAATCATCTGAAATGACAGGTGCGCTTTAAATACTGCTTTAGGTTAATGTAGAACTCCTTTCAGTAACCGACCACTACATCAATTAGATGTTTACATCAACTGCATTTGCAGACAGAATGGCTTCTCAAAATCTAAAAAAAAGGGTTAAAGAAAATATCCATTTTGCATCAAAAGAATGTGCAGTAGCTGTTAAAAAATAGTGATGGATTTTGACCCGTTATATTGCTTCTGGAAAAGTGGGCAAAAAAGTGGCAGTATTATCAATTTATTCTAAAACTTTATATTCTGCAAAATTGCTTATTGGAATAAAAGTTACAGTTTCACATCACTTGACAGGTATAGGCAGAGTATTTCCAGCATAATTTTAATTTATATGACTCTGCACTGTTTACTCCTAAATTCTAGCAAACATTCAGCACATTACTGCCAGGAAAATGCCACACTAACTACAAACACCTGCCAAGCTCTGTCGCAGAGCGATCCCTCAAATTGCTGGAAAAATCTCTGCAGTGTGGAATTCCTCGGTTTGGTGTGGAAATTATCCAAGTTGTATGTGTACAATTCAGCTGAAACTGTCGGAGAAATAAGTTTGGACAAGGTGTGGTGGCATCCTGGCAGACAGCTTATTTCCCTTTAAATGGTCCCTAAGATAAATTTAATCTGTGGCGATAAAAATAGAAAAATCTAGAATCACATAGGCCACTTTCACACGCCAGTATCCTGATCAGTATTTTGCATAAGCCAAAACCATGAGTTCCGTGTAAGAGGATTGAAGACAGCCTTGTCCCTCTTACAAAAAAGAGCTATATTCTTTAAAGAGTCACTGTACTTTCCACAATTTCATTTATGACTTGACGCTGCAGGCGGCGTCAAGTCAAGTCTGATTTAAGGACCTGATATAGGGGTCTGACCTGAGGTGTGAGATAGTGGTCTGATCTGAAAGGTAAGGGTGTATTTTTTGGACTGTATTTTGTTGTACTGGTGTACATTGTAAGCGGGTATTTGAACTGATGCACATAATAGGGGTATTTTTTGTACTGCACATATGGAAAGGGGGTATTTTTGTACTTGCACATATAATGAGGGGGTATTTTTCTACTGGCACACATTAGGGGGTATTTTTCTACTGGCACACATAAGGTAATTAATAAGATAATTATTTCTATTGGTGGGACCTTGGGGAGCACTATTACTGTGGGGGGCACCCTGGTACAGTTTAGCATAATTATTTTAGGGGACTATTATGTTTACACTATTTGCTGGGTGTAGTTATTTTTTAGGGCACTGTGTGCCAATAATTATAGAAGGGAGCACTATCTGCATGGGGCAGTTTCTGTAGTATGCTATTGGGGAGTACAGCGGACACAATTTTGGGGGTGGCTGGATGGGATGTTGAGAAGATGTGAGGATGATGGAAAAGTAAGAAACTAAGATGTCTGTTTGTCAATTATCCAGGTGCGGCGCGGCCCTGCGCACAGTTGGGGGCGGCGGCGGGGCAGAGGGAGATGAGCGCTTCAATTGTGGAAGCGCTCATCTCCATAGTCATCTGTATTGCCGTCCTCAGGACGGCGATACAAATGCCTGTACTGCGGGGTAGGGGAGGGAGAGGTGTCTCCCCTGCCCGTTCCTCTGATAGGCCGCCTGAGCCGTACAGTGCGGGACACAGGCCGGAAGAGGTTTGCATCGCATCGCTGCCAGCTCCATAGAGGTAAGTATTAGTGTTTTTTTTTTTTATTGTAGCAGTCATGGACCAGAGCTCTATTGGGGGCACTGGGGGCATTCTTAGGGGCACAGGGGGGCACTGGGGGCATTTGTACTGGCACATGGGGGCATTTGTACTGGCACATGGGGCACTGGGGGCATTTGTACTGGCACATGGGGGCATTTGTACTGGCACATGGGGCACTGGGGGCATTTTACTGGCACATGGGGGCATTTTTATGAGCACTGGGGGCATTTTACTGACACTGGGGGCATTTTTACTGGCACATGGGGGCACTGGGAGCATTTTTACTGGCACATGGGGCCCCCATGTGCCAGTAAAAATCCCCCTAGTGCCCCATGTGCCAGTACATAGGGGCACTGGGGGCATTTTTACTGGCACATAGGGGCATTTTTTTACCGGCACAAGGGGGCACTGGGGGCATTTTTACTGGCACATGGGGACATTTTTACTGGCACTGGGGCATTTTACTGGCACTGGGGGCATTTTTACTGGCACATAGGGGCACTGGGGGCATTTTTACTGGCACATGGGGGCATTTTTACCGGCACAAGGGGGCACTGGGGGCATTTTTACTGGCACTGGGGGCATTATTACAGGCACTGGGGCCATTTTTACTGGCACATGGGGGCACTGGGGGCATTTCTTACTGGCACTTGGGGGCATTTCTTTATGACAAGTGAGCACTGGAGGCATTTTTACTGGCACTGGGGGCATTTTTCTGGCACATGGGGCATTTCTTACTGGCACATGATTTTGGGGCGGAATCAATTTAGGGGAACTTCTGGCGCATTATTGGGGCGTTTCTTACTGGCACATAATTTGGGTGAAATTTTGGGGGCACTTCTGGCACATTATTGGGGCACTTCGTACTGGCACATTATTGGGGGGCACTATGAGGGCACTTCTTACTGGCACATTATTGGGGCACTTCTTACTGGCACATTATTGGGGCACTTCTTACTGGCACATTGGAAGCATTATTACTTTTGGGGCACAGTGGGGACATTAGTACTGTTGGGGGACCTATTAATAACAAGTGCACTCTGGCAAAAAATTATTAGTTAGGACTTTGGGGGCACTATTACTGTGGGGGGCACCCTGGCACAGTATCAGTGCAGTTATGCCAATAATTATTGAAGGGCACTATCTGTGTGGTACTAGTGGCACAGTACTGGGGTGGTAGGATGATTTGTCCAGAAGATGGGAGGATGATGGAAAAGTAATAAACTAAGATTTTTTTCTGTCAAACTGCAGAGATGAAAAATGGCTGAAAAATGGCGTCTGGTCTGAAAGGAGAAGATGAGGAAAGAGAAGATCTACATCAGAGGAGACGTCACTGGATGTAAGAGGTATGGGGCGCTGTATTATACTGGATGTATGAGGTATGGGGCGCTGTATTAGGCTACATTCACACGAACGTTGTGTTTTGCAGTCTGCAAATTGCGGATCCGCAAGAAAGGATGATGTTCCGTATGGCATCCGTTTTTTTTGCAGATCCACTGTAACAATGCCTATCCTTGTCCGCAAAACGGACAAAAATAGGAATGGACATACAGATGCGGACAGCACACAGTGTTCATTGAAGTGAATGGGTCCGCATCTGAGCCGCAAAATATGCAGATCGGAGGCTGCAAAAACAACTGTCGTGTGAATGCAACCTTATCCTGTATGTTCTGTAGTGTTATATATGTAATGTTAGGAGGAAAACAGGTTAGGGTGAGAATTTGGCATGGGGGGGGGGTTCAATTTTTGACGTGGCCGGCAGAAAAGGAAAGGGGGTGGGGGCCCAAGCTGAACTCTTGCACCAGGGCCCATGAGCCTTTAGCTACGCCCCTGCCTATATCTATTCATAAATGACCCCCATTGTATCTAATTAGTCTGTTGCTTCTAGCTAAGCCTGTGCCCATATTGAAGGATTGTAACCACAAAGCCTGTTAACAGACAGAAGACTATTGTAAACACTAAAGGGGTTGTCCAAGTTACTTTTATTGATGACCTATCCTCAGGATAGGTCATCAATATCAGATCGGTGTTGGTCCGACACCCCCACGATCAGCTGATTGAAGAGAAGGTGCGTGACCTGCTCGCTGTCGCAACCACAGTGGCCATCCCATTCACTTCAATCGAACAGCTAATTTCTATTCAAGTGGCTTTTCTTCGTACAGCTGATCGGTGTGGATACCGGGTGTCGTACCCCCTCCAATCTGATATTGATGACCTATTCTGAGGATAGGTCATAAATAAAAATAACTTGGACAACCCCATTAACCCCTTAAGGCCGAAGCTACTTTTACACTTAATGCCGAAGCCACATTTTTTAAATCTGCCATGTGTCACTTTATTAATTCATAACTTTGGGATTCTTTCACCGATTCGACTGATTCCAAGATTGTTTCTTCGTGACACATTTTACTCCACGACAGTGGTAAATTTGAGTCAATATAAATCACCTTTATTTATAAAAAAAATCCTAAATTTACAGAAAATTTGGAAAAATGTGTAATTTTCAAACTTTGAATTTCTCTGCTATTAAGGCAGATAGTGATCCCTCACAAAATAGTTATTACTTTACATTTCCCATATGTCTACTTTATGTTGCCATCATTTTGTAGATGTAATTTTATTTTTTGGGGATGTTAGAAGGCTTGGAATTTTAGAAGCAATTCTTAAAATTTTTAAGACATTTTCCAAAACCATTTTTTTAAGCACCAGTTCAGTTCTGAAATCACTTTGTGGGGCTAACATAATAGAAACCACCATAAATTACCCCATTTTAGAAACTACACCCCTCAAGGTTTTCAAAACTAATTTTACAAACTTTGTTAACCCTTTATGTATTCCACAAGATTTAAAAGAAAATGGAGATGACATTTCAAAATTTCACTTTTTTTTGCAGATTTTCCATTTTAATCAATTTTTTCCTGTAACACATCAAGGGTTAATAGCAAAAAAACCTCAAAAACTATTACCCTGATTCTGCGATTTACAGAAACAACCCACATGTGATTGTAAACTACTGTATGGGTGCATGGCCAAGCGCAGAAGGAAAGGTGCGCCAGATGGTTTTTGGAGGGCGAATTTTGCTGGACTGGTTTTTAGACACCATGTCCCATTTGAAGCCCCCCCGATGCACCCCTACAGTAGAAACAACCAAAAAGTGCCTATATTTTGGAAACTAACGGATAAGGTGACAGTGTTATTGATACTATTTGGGGTACATATGATTTTTGATCACTTTATATTACACTTTTTGCTAGGCAAGGTAGACAAAAATGGCTGTTCTGGCTCAGTTTTTTTTTTTTACTGTGTTCACCTGAGGGGTTAACTAATGTGATATTTTTGTAGAGCAGGTTGTTACGGACGTGGTGATACCTAACATGTATAGTTTTTTTTATTTATTTAAGTTTTACACAATAATATCATTTTTGAAACAACAAAATCGTGTTTTAGTGTCTCCATTGTCTGAGAGCTGTAGCTTTTTAATTTTTTGGGCAATTGTCTCAGGTAGGGACTCATTTTTTTTCGGGAAGAGGTGACGGTTAGATTGGTACTATTTTGAGGGGTATATGCCTTTCTGATCGCTTGGTATTACACTTTTTGTGATGTAAAGTGACAAAAAATTGCTTTTTTGACCCTGTTTTTATTTTAGTTTTTTTACTGTGTTCACCTGAGGGATTACCTAATGTGATATTTTTGTAGAGCAGGTTGTTACGGACGTGGAAATACCTAACATGTATAGTTTTTTTATTTATTTAACCACTTCAGCTCTGAGCCATTTCCCCCCTTCCTGACCAGGCCTAATTTTTCAAATCTGACATGTGTCACTTCATGTGGTAATAACTTTGGAACGCTTTTACTTAGCCAAGCGATTCTGAGATTGTTTTCTCGTGACACATTGTACTTCAAGTTAATGGTAAACTTGAGTCGATAAGTTTTAATTTTATTTATAAAAAAATCCAAAAGTTACCGAAAATTTGAAAAAATTCACTGTTTTCTAAATTTCAATCTCTCTGCTTTTAAGACAGATAGTGATGCCCCATAAAATACTTTTTAATTTACATTCCCCATATGTCAACTTTATGTTGGCATCATTTTGGTAGTGTCATTTTATTTTTTTAGGACAGTAGAAGGTTTAGAATTTTAGACGCAATTTTTGCTAATTTGCAAAATCAACTTTTTTAAGGACCAGTTCAGTTCTGAAGTCAGTTTGTGAGGCTTACATAATAAAAACCACCCATAAATGACCCCATTTTAGAAACTACACCCCTCAAACTATTCAAAACTGATTTTAGAAATGTTGTTAACCCTTTAAGTATTCCACAGGAATTAAAGCAAAATAGATGTGAAATTTCAAAGTTTCACTTTTTTTGCAGATTTTCCATTTTAATAATTTTTTCCTGTAACACATTAAGGGTTAACAACAAAACAAAACTCAATATTTATTACCCCGATTCTGCAGTTTGCAGAAACACCCCACATGTGGTCGTAAACTGTTATTTGGGGATACGCCAGGGCTCAGAAGGGGAGGAGCAGCATCTGCATTTTCTAACATGGAATTTTTTGTCATGGTTTGTAAGAGTGATAACTTTTTAATTTTTTTGTGGACTGAGCTGCGTGAGGTCTTATTTTTTGCGGGACAAGCTGTGCTTTTTATTGGCACCATTTTGGGGTACATATGGCCTTCTGATCACTTTTTAATCTAATTTTTGGGAGGTTAACTTAAAAAAAAGCAGTTTAGGGGCATTTTTCTACATTTTTTTTTACACAGTTCACTTGATGGGGTAGATCATGTGATATTTTTGTAGAGCCAGTTGTTACGGACGCAACGATACCAAATATGTCTATTTTTTTATTTATTTTTTTACGTTTTACACAATAAGAGCATTTTTAGAAGAAAAATCATGTTTTTGTGTTGCAGTTTTTTAAGAGCCATTTTTTTTTTCATTTTTCGGGCTATAATCTTGTGTGGGGGCTCATTTTTTGCGGGAGGAGGTGACGTTTTTATTGCTACCATTTTGGGATGCATACGACTTTTTGATTGTTTAATATTATGTTTTTTGGTAGGTGATGCGACAAAAAAAGCTGTTTTGGCTTAATTTTTATTAGATTTTTTTTACGCAGTTCACTTTATGGGGTAGATCATGTGATATTTTTATAGAGACGGTCGTTTCGGACGCGGGTGATACCAAATATGTGTATCTTATTTATTTATTTTTATTTGTAACTTTTTTAATGAAATATTTGGGGGGAAATTATTTTTTTTTATATATATGTGATTTTTTATTTTTTTTTATGATACTATTTTTTTTATTTTTTTTTTTTACACTTTGTGTCCCCCATAAGGTCATACAAGACCTCAGGGGGACATTTAACTTCACTTATTTTATTATTTTTTTTTTTTACACTTGATTTCTCCTGTAACTGGGGCTGACATAGTGGCCCCAGTTACAGGGGAAATACATCCCCAGAGAGGCTGTACAGCATAATACTATGCTGTACAGCCTCAGTGCAGGGCTGATCGGGTCTATGAGAGACCCGGCAGCTCCTGCACTCTCCGGCCCCGGCGATCACGTGACCGCCGGGCCGGAACAGGAAGCGCAATAGCGCTTCCTGATCTGTATACACAGCGCTCGTTGAGCGCTGTGTATACAGCGATCTAGAAGGCAGGGACCCCTGGGAACGGTCCCTGCCTTCTCTTTGGGGTACCCTGCTGTCACTGACAGCAGGTACCCCACTGTGCAGCTGCACGATTAGCGTGCAGCTGCTATCTCTGAATGGCCGTTTATAAACGGCCATTCAGAGATAGATAACCACTTCCCGGACGTTTATAGTCAACGTGCGGACGGGAAGTGGTTAAGTTTTACACAATAATATCATTTTTGAAACAAAACAATCATGTTTTAGTATCTCCATTGTCTGAGAGCTGTAGTTTTTTTATTTTTTGGGCAATTGTCTCAGGTAGGGGCTCATTTTTTGCGGGAAGAGGTGACGGTTAGATTGGTACTAGTTTGAGGGGCATATGCCTTTTTGATCACTTGGTATTACACTTTTTGTGATGTAAAGTGACAAAAAATGGCTTTTTTGACCCTGTTTTTATTTTATTTTTTTTACGGTGTTCATCTGAGGGGTTGGGTCATGTGATATTTTTATAGAGGGGGGTTTTTATGGACGCGGCGATACCTAATATGTTAAGGTATTTTATTTTGTTCATTTTTAATCAATTAAAATGTGCTTATATGGGGAAAAATGGGATTTTTTTTTTACTTTTTTTTTTTTTACACTTTTTTGACTAAGACCCACTTGGTTCTTGAAGATCCAGTGGGTCTGGTGTTTTACAATACACTGCAGTACACTGTATAGGGACGCTGCCACAGCAGAGCAGCGTCCCGATGGGAGGGAGCTCCCTCCCTCTCTCCTCCCCACACCATCGGTGCGCTGCCAGAGCACCGCAGCGCCCGGTGGGAGAGGGAGGTAGCCCTGTTAACCCTTTCCATACTGTGGTCCCTACGGACCGCGGCATGGAAGGGGTTAAACGGCCGACATCGCTGCCAGCAGCGATGTCGGCCGTTTGAAGCAGAGTGTCACCTGTATGCTGACACTCTGCTTCAACCGCTCGGCCATCCTGACATCGAGGAGGGGGGGGGATGAATTAAAAATTAAATTATGTCGGGAAAGGTGTGGGGGGACGGGGACGGGGGGTGTCTGCAAACATTTTATGAGGATCTGATCCCCGCAGTCTCGGACTGCGGGGATCAGATCCTTTCAACCACCGCACGCGTATCCTGTGATTGGCTAGTCTGAACAGACTAGCCAATCACAGCAATCGCTGGCCCGGGACCGCCCCCATTGGTCCTGGGCTGGTTAGCTGAGACCCCTGGCTGTAAGTAACAACCGGGGTCTCAGCGCTGTCACCATGTCATCAGACATGGTGACAGTTTAATGCCATGACGGCTTATCCCGTCATGGGGCGACAAGCGGCTCCTGCCCATGACGGGATAAGCCGTCATTGGGCGTTAAGGGGTTAATCTTGTTGCCCCACAAGAGAACTACCTCATTTAATGAAGAACTCCCGCAAAAATGTTTATTCTCTGACCTGTTAGAAAGGTGCATGATATAATCTGTAGTGATTGTCATTTTCTTATCAGTGACTGTTTCTGTGAGTAAAAACCTCTCTTCTAATTGTAGCTGGGTCATGTGACCAACTCCCTGACCCAGGACAGAAAGCCAGCAACTGCTCTATTTATTCCTATGGGAGCCTCACTTTCAGTCTCATAGGAATACATAGAGAATTAGACTTCCTGTCCACACATAAGTGAGTTGGTGGGTCTAATTGCTGGTCACATGACACAGATAAGAAACTTCAGGATGATAAAAGTCAAAAATTCAGACACTGGTAAGAAAATGACATTCACTACAGATTATATCATGTACATTTCTAGCGGGACATGGAATAAAATTTTTGTTGGGAGTTCTTCTTTAGGTTACAGCTGTGTCCACCTGATTCCATACACCATTTTTGAGTAGGGAGCCACATATACCTCTTCAGACCAAAAAGATTCTGTCTGTAAGTACTGACCCCCTTACACATATGTATATCTTTCCATTATAGTTTTTCTCAGCAGGTTCCATTCTTGGTTGTGCCTTACAAATAAAAGCAAAATTTTGCCCTGTGAAAGTAGCCTTATGCATAGAGCTTTATTCTATAAAAGGCACCCTCCAACTCCAGGGATTTTGCATTGATTTTTAATATGAAGCTCACTGTTCCAACTTCAGTATGGAAATGTTTGCTCGTTTTATTGAATACTCCCCTTCAGAAGTTCCAGCAACCGAATTTATATCCGTAAAAAGTTATCTCCAGACAAGAATTAGATTTGCAGATTTATGAAACTGTATTGAAGAAAATCTCTCTTTGCTGCTCTCATAGTAACCAACCACCACCCGGCTTTCATTTTACAAGAACACTATGAGAAATGAAAGTTGTTTTGCTATAAATTGATACAGTATGAGTAATAAAGACTCTTTTAGGCTGCTTTCACATACAGTGATCCCTCAAGATACAATGGCCTCAGGATACAATATTTTCAACATACAATGGTCTTTTCTGACCCATCGTAAGTTGAAACCAGACTCAACATACAATGTCTCAGACCCAGATCCAACCAATCAAGGCCACTTCTCTGGTAAATTAGCTGGATTAGTCCCTAGTTTTCAGCTATTCCTGACTCTTATAGGTAAGAACATGTCTTATCTGTCTTAGTTAGGCTACTTTCACACTTGCATTTGCAGGATCCGTTTGTGAGATCCGTCCAGGCTCTCACAAACGGATCCATCATAATAATACAACCATCTGCATCCGTTCTGAACGGATCCGTTTGTATTATCTTTTACATAGCCAAGACGGATCCGTCATGAACTCCATTGAAAGTCAATGGAGGACGGATCCGTTTTCTGTTGTGTCAGACAAAACGGATCCGTCCCCATTGACTTACATTGTGAGTCATGACGGATCCGTTTGGATCAGTTTCCATCAAGCAGACACCAAAACGCTGCAGGCAGCATTTTAGTGTCCGCCTCCAAAACGGAATGGAGACTGAACTGAAGTAAACTGAAGCAATCTGATGCATTCTGAACGGATCCTCTTCCATTCAGAATGCATTAGGGAAAAACTGATCAGTTTAGGACCGTTTGTGACAGCCTGTGACGGACCTCACAAAAACGGATCCTGCAAACACAAGTGTGAAAGTAGCCTTATCTGCTTATTTCTCTTAAATCTTTATTTTCTCTTATCTTGGATGACATTTTGGGGCCCTGGAACCGGTTACTCAACTTACAATGGTTTCAACATACAATGGTTGTCCTGGAACCAATTAATATTGTATCTTGAGGGACCACTGTATAGGTTTTTGCTGGCGTTTTTCTGCACTTTTGTGTTTTTAGTCGCGCTTTTTCGTGCATTTTTTTTTTTTTTTCGGTAAATAGACCAGGTCCTGATGTTAGCTTAAGGATGGCTGGGAAATATGAAACACAGGACATAAAAGTGTTTTTCTTTTTGCTACTGTTTGCATTAAGTGGCATTTTTGTGCTTCCGTCTTCAAAAACACAGCATGCTGCAGCTCTGGCTTTTTTTTTTCAGTTTCTACATCTCTTTCGTTATAAAAGTCGGGCATTTTTACAGATTTTTCACTATAAAAGCCAGCAAAAAATGCAGTTCACACAGCTATTTAGTAAAAAAAATCACCACTTTAAAAAGGCCACAAAAAGTGTTGCACTGCAACATTACATCTAATGATTGTCAATTAGGTCATGATTAGAGATGTCCGAGCATGGTGCTCATTCGAGTATTACGGTACTCGTAAGTGCTCGCTGCTCGCCATGCTCGAGGAAATGGCATCTTTCGCATTTTGAATTTTTGGCGCCTATAAACTCAGCCAGTCACAAGCCAGGAGACTCTGCGGTACACCCAGCATCACGTGGGGCCCTTACATGTTGATAGCAGGGGTTGGCTGGCCTGATCAGGTGACCCTGGAATATACTAGTGACTGCCCGCGTTGCTCGGCTCAGATGCTGTCTGGATGTCATTAGGGACAGAGCTGCTGCGTTTCAGGGAGAGTGTTAGGGCCTGGATTTAGTTCTCTGTTAGGCAGGAGTGATCTGAAAAGAACCCAACAGCCCTTCTAAGGGCTACAAGACTTTTTTTTTGTCTCCTGGCTGGGCTGGCTGGCACTAGTAGTGCAGCTATCGCCATATATAACCCTTTTTTTTATTGTTTTATCTCAGTGATACAAATCCATTTCATACAGCAGTGTGGAACCATTCTGTGTGTCACAGTTCAACTGTCCACTCACCACAAACCACAATCCGTATTTTCTGTCCAGGTGACCCATACTGTACGTCACATAATCAAATACGGTCTTTTGCTTTCACTGATACAGCTACATTACAAAAATCTCTGTGCGACATTTGTCTGGGTTGCAGTCAAAATAGCCACAGTCAGCAGGGGCTGAGTTTGCTCTCTGATAGTTTCTGCACGTCACGTTAAAAAAAAATATATATATATATAAAAAAATATCTAAAAAAAAATATATAAAAAAATAGTTTTATTGTTGTTTTATCTCAGTGATACAAATCTATTTCATACAGCTGTGTGGAACCATTCTGTGTGTCACAGTTCAGCTGTCCAGTCACCACAATCCGTATTTTCTGTCCAGGTGACCCATTCTGTACGTCACGTCAGTAAAAAAGGTCTTTTGCTCTCACTTATACAGCTACATTACAAAAATCTCTGTGCGACATTTGTCTGGGTTGCAATTAAGCAGACCAAGTCTGCCTAATCTAATAGTTTCCATGTAATTGCTCCATACTGCAGGGTACGTAATAACATATGTAATTTTGCTCTAACTTATCCACCAATATACAAAGCACAATCCGTATTTTTTATCCAGGTGACCCATTCTGTACGTCACGTCAGTAAAAAAGGTCTTTTGCTCTCACTGATACAGCTACATTACAAAAATCTCTGTGCGACATTTGTCTGGGTTGCAGTCAAAATAGCCACAGTCAGCAGGGGCTGAGTTTGCTCTCTGATAGTTTCTGCACGTCACGTTAAAAAAAAAAATATTTATAATAAAAAATATTTTAAAAAATGTATAAAAAAATAGTTTTATTGTTGTTTTATCTCAGTGATACAAATCCATTTCATACAGCTGTGTGGAACCATTCTGTGTGTCACAGTTCAGCTGTCCAGTCACCACAATCCGTATTTTCTGTCCAGGTGACCCATTCTGTACGTCACTTCAGTAAAAAAGGTCTTTTGCTCTCACTTATACAGCTACATTACAAAAATCTTTGTGCGACATTTGTCTGGGTTGCAATTAAGCAGACCAAGTCTGCCTAATCTAATAGTTTCAGTGTAATTGCTCCATACTGTACGGTACGTAATAACATACGTAATTTTGCTCTAACTTATCCACCTATATATTTTCTTGTTCAGATTGAACAAGTTTGTGGGTTTCAGTACAGCAGGCCCATTTATTTATTTTTTATATAATACACTTATATACAGAAAATGTTGAACCCCAGGGCTAAGGGTCGAGGACGTGGGCGTGGGCATTCAATTACTGCAGGGGGCAGAGGCCGCGGACCTGGGCAGGGTGAGACAGTACCTGCTGATGAGTAAGCAGGGGAACGCCGCAGAGCTACACTCCCTAGCTTCATGTCTCAACTTACAGGGACACGTGGTAGAGGACTGTTGAAACCACAACAGTGCGAACAGCTGATGTCGTGGATTGCGGACAATGCTTCAAGTAATTTGTCCACCAGTCAGTCTTCCACGCAGTCCACCCACGTTACCCAAGGGAGCACTCCTCTGGCTCCTCCACCTCAACCTCCTTCCCCCCAGTCTGCCCCCTCCCAGGAAAATTTGGAATGCGATCCGGCATACTCTCAGGAACTGTTTTCTGGACCCTTCCCAGAGTCACAAACCACTTCTCAGGTTGCTGCTGACCTCTTTCCCGATGCCCAAGTTTTCCAACTGTCGCAGTCTGTGGGTGATGATGATGATGACAATGTTGACTTAGTGGAAGAAGTGTGTAAAGAGGTGTCGGACGATGAGGAGACACAGTTGTCAGACAGTGGTGAAGTTGTTGTCAGGGCAGGAAGTCCGAGGGGGAGCAGACTGAGGAATCGGAGGATGACGAGGTGACTGACCCAAGCTGGGTTGATAAGCCGAGTGAAGACAGTGCTTCTGAGGCGGAGGCGAGTGCTGCACCAGAACAGGTTGGAAGAGGCAGTGGTGTGGCCAGAGGGAGAAGCAGGGCCAGAGCTGGTGCATCAGCAGCAACTGTTTCACGTAGTGAAGCTCCCGTGGCGAGGCCTAGATGTTCGCAAGTCTGGAGGTTCTTTAAAGAAAGTGAGGATGACCGACGGACTGTGGTGTGCAACCTGTGCCACACCAGGATCAGCAGGGGTGCCACCACTACTAGCCTAACCACCACCAGCATGCGCAGGCATATGAGTGCTAAACACCCCACTCAATGGAACCAAGGCCGTTCACCTCCTGCGGGTCACACCACTGCTCCTTCCCCTGTGTCACTCGCTGCCTCTGCTAGTCAACCCCCTGCCCAGGACCCCGGCACGAGCGCCTCCCGCCGGAAAACCACACCTTCGCCTCCACGATCCTCCACAGCGTCCACCAATGTGTCCCAGCGCAGCGTTCAGCTGTCTTTACAGCAGACGCTGGAGCGCAAGAGGAAATACAGTTCCACCCACCCACATGCCCAAGCCCTCAACGTCCACATCTCCAAATTGCTGAGCCTGGAGATGCTGCCCTATAGGCTGGTAGAGACCGAGGCCTTTCGCAATCTCATGGCGGTGGCTGCCCCTCGGTATTCGGTCCCCAGCCGCCACTATTTTTCCCGATGTGCCGTCCCAGCCCTACACCAGCACGTGTCACAGAACATCATCCGTGCCCTGACCAATGCTGTTTCTGAGAAGGTCCACCTAACCACGGACACGTGGACAAGTGCTGCCGGGCAGGGACACTATATATCACTGACGGCACATTGGGTTAACTTGGTGGAGGCTGGGACCGAGTCTGACCCTGGGGCCGCTCATGTACTGCCCACACCGAGGATTGCGGTGCCTACCTCGGTCACGGTCTCTCAGATGTACTATGCCTCCTCCTCCGACCCCTCCTCCGAATTACCATCCGTGGGCACGGCGCCTTCAGTCGGTAGCTCTAGGCGCAGCAGCAGTGCCGTGGGTAAGCGCCAGCAGGCGGTGCTCAAACTGCTGAGCTTAGGTGACAAAAGGCACACCGCCCAAGAGCTGTTACAGGGCATCACGGCGCAGACCGATGTGTGGCTGGCACCGCTGAACCTCAAGCCAGGCATGGTTGTGTGTGACAACGGGCGTAACCTGGTGGCGGCTCTGCAACTCGGCAGACTGACACATGTGCCATGCCTGGCCCACGTGTTCAATCTAATAGTTCAGCGGTTCCTCAAGACATACCCCAATCTGTCTGATTTGCTCACCAAGGTGCGCCGCATCTGTGCGCATTTCCGCAAGTCGACCACAGATGCTGCCACTCTCAGGGCAGCGCAGCGCCGCCTACAACTGCCCGCTCACCGACTGTTGTGCGACGTGCCCACAAGATGGAATTCGACATTAAACATGTTATCCAGAGTTTACCAGCAGCGCAGAGCGATTGTAGACTGCCAGATGTCAACTTCCACCAGAACTGGTAGTCAGGTCACTCAGATTCCTCAAGTCTACAATGAGGAGTGGACGTGGATGTCTGATATCTGCCAGGTGTTGAGCAACTTTGAGGAGTCAACACAGATGGTCAGCGGCGATGCCGCCATTATCAGCCTCACCATCCCGCTGCTTTGCCTGTTGAAAAACTCACTGCTCAGCATGAAGTCGGATGCTTTGCGCTTGTCACAAGAGACGGTGGAGGAAGATACGTCGCTTGATAGCCAGAGCACCCTCCGGTCTGTTTCTCAGCGCGTATCGGAGGAGGGGGATGAGGATGAGGAGGAAGAGGAGGAGAATGTCGGCGAGACAGAAGAGGGTACCAGTGCTCAGTCCTTAACTCTTGAGCGTGTATGGGCTGAAGAGGAGGACTTGGAGGAGGAGGAAATGGAGAGTCAGGCCAGTGAGGAGAGGGAATTCTTGCGTGTTGGGACTCTGGCGCACATGGCAGACTTCATGTTAGGCTGCCTATCCCGTGACCCTCGCGTTAGAAGCATTTTTTCAAACACCGATTACTGGGTGTTCACTCTCCTGGACCCACGGTACAAGCAGAACCTTTCCACTCTCATCCCTGTAGAGGAAAGGAGTATGAGAGTGAATCAATATCAACAGGCCCTGGTGCACAAGCTGAAACAATCCTTCCCATCTGACGCCGCTAGCGGCAGAGGGCATGGTTCTGTGGGCCAAGTAGCGGGGGAGAGGAGGCGAGCAGGCAGCTTGTCCAGCACTGGCAGGGGAACGCTCTCCAAGGCCTTTGCCAGTTTTATGTCACCCCAGCAAGACACTGTCACCTGTCCCCAGTCTAGGCAGAGTAGGGGGGAGCTGTACAGAAAGATGGTGAGGGAGTACCTAGCTGACCATACCAACGTCCGGAGCGATCACTCTGCTCCATACAACTACTGGGTTTCAAAGCTGGACACGTGGCCTGAACTGGCGCTGTACGCCTTGGAGGTGCTGGCCTGCCCTGCCGCTAGCGTGTTGTCAGAGCGGGTATTCAGTGCAGCTGGTGGCATCATCACCGATAAGCCTACATGCCTGTCAACTGACAGCGCTGACAGGCTGACGCTTATTAAAATGAATAAAGCCTGGATTTCACCGGAATTCAAATCTCCTCCGGGGGAAAGCAGCTAAAGATTAACATTACTTATGTATCCGATTCCTCTTCTCTACTCCTCTTACTCCTCCTCCTCCTTGTCGTCTTTGCCTAATGCTGACCCAAAAAAACGCCACTTTTTAGAGGTCCATTTGGCACTCTTTTACCACAATTTTTCAGGAGGGCCCCCTACAGGCACTCTCTTCAAACAATTTTTCCGGAGGTCCACCTACAGGCCCTCTCTCTAAATAATTTTTCTGGAGGTCCACCTACAGGCCCTCTCTCTAAACAATTTTTCCGGAGGGCCCCCTACAGGTCCTCTCTCTAAACAATTTTTCCGGAGGTCCACCTACAGGCCCTCTCTCCAAACAATTTTTCCGGAGGTCCACCTACAGGCCCTCTCTCTAAACAATTTTTCTGGAGGTCCACCTACAGGCCCTCTCTCTAAACAATTTTTCTGGAGGGCCCCCTACAGGTCCTCTCTCTAAACAATTTTTCCGGAGGTCCACCTACAGGCCCTCTTTCCAAACAATTTTTCCGGAGGTCCACCTACAGGCCCTCTCTCTAAATAATTTTTCTGGAGGTCCACCTACAGGCCCTCTCTCTAAACAATTTTTCCGGAGGGCCCCCTACAGGTCCTCTCTCTAAACAATTTTTCCGGAGGTCCACCTACAGGCCCTCTCTCCAAACAATTTTTCCGGAGGTCCACCTACAGGCCCTCTCTCTAAACAATTTTTGCGCAGTGTCAACTACAGACAGTGTGAAACAATGTTTCAGGAGCATCAAATAGACAGTCCAAAACAATTTTTCAGGAGGCGCAAGTACCGACATTTAAAAAAAAAAATTTTTTTGCTGAGGGTAGACTTTATGTACTCCGAAAAGAAAAAATTTTTGGAGGCTCAACAAAAGCCATTTCACTGCATTCTCAGTCGGACAAAGTCATTGGTGGTGTAACCGCCATGCTGTGTCAGGCTAAATTTTTGGGTGCTTCACCAGCTACCGCATACTAACTCAGTCACTCTGTTGTCACCGCCGCCATACAGGGCCACGAAAAATGTTTATGTGGTTCGCCTGCTTCCGCAGTGTCACTCGCTCACTCTGTTGTCACCACCATAGTGGTTTGCACTATAGCAGCCCAAGTCTGCACATTCCCCTTTTTATCTCCAAGTGATCTATACTGCACGTCACGTAAAAAAATAGGTTCTTTTGCTCTCAGTGATACAAATCCATTTCATAAAATCCTTTCTTTCTCTTTAACTGATCTATACTGAACGTCACTTTTAAAAATACGTCTTTTTCCTCTCTTTCTCTCTCTCCAAACTATTTTTCCGGATAGGTGCCGTATACGGTATTAAACTGAGAAGAATACATACAACACATGCCCCACTTGATCAATCTCATAGTTGACAACCGTACCGGTTGATGCTAAATTTTTTTGAACTCCATCCGGCTGTTGTCACCACCACACACGCTAGCCAAGGGGGCACTCCTCTGGCTATTCCAGCTCAACCTCCTTCCCCCCAGCCTGCCCCCCACCTACAGGCCCTCTCTCCAAACAATTTACCCGGATAGGGGACGTATTAGATATTATACTGATTTTTTTTGGTTCCTCTTTTAATTGGCTCCTGACCTGTGATAGGCAGAGCATGGACACGTCCCCTTAGCTGCAGTAGAAAAGACACTCCCCTGGCCAGAGCAAGCTCTTTTTCCTTTTCCGTGTTCGAAAAATCCATGAAATATATGGTCCCAAGATAGGGGACGTATACGATTTTAAACTCAGAAGAATCGATACCACACATGCCCCACTAGTTCAAGCTCAATGTTGACAGCCTTACCAGTTGATGCCAAATTTTTAAGTGGGGGTTCCACCACTACCAGCCTAACCACCACCAGCATGCGCAGGTATACGAGTGTTAAACACTATGGAACCAAGGCCGTCCGTTCCCCTCCTGCGGGTTCCACCACTGCTCCTTCCCCTGTGTCACTCGCTGCCTCTGCGGGTCAACCCCCTGCCCAGGACCCCGGCACGAGCGCCTCCCGCCGGAAAACCACCCCTTCGCCTCCATGATCCTCCACACTGTCCACCAATGTGTCCCTGCGCAACGTTCAGCTGTCATTACAGCAGACGTTGGAGCGCAAGCAGAAAAAAAGTTCAGCCCACCTACATGCACAAGCCCTCAACGTCCACATACTGGGCCACGCTAAATTTTTAATGTGCTCTACCTGCTAACGTCGTGTAGCTCGGTCACTCTGACCGAGTCTGACCCTGGGGCCGCTCATGTACTGCCCACTTGGAGGATTGCGGGGCCTACCTCTATCACGGTTTCTCAGACTTACTATGCCTCTTCCTCCAACCCCTCCTCCTTCGAATTACCATCGGTGCTTCACCTCCTGCTTCCTCAGTCTAACTCGGTCACTCTGTTGTCACCGCCATGCTGCGTCAGGCTAAATTTTTGGGTGGCTCACCTGCTACCTCATCTAACTTGGTCACTTGTTGGTGTCACCGCCATGCTGTGTCAGGCTTATGCCTGCATCATGTGGCCGGGGATAGGAGAGCAGTGCCAGCATGGGCATGGGTGATGGACCTTCGTTGCACCTAGTTGGGTGCTTCCCTAACATGTGATGGGCATGTGCCTCGTCTTTCTTGGTCTGGGTGAGCACAATTGCCATGAGGGTAACCACCAGGCTGTTGCAGGAGAATTTGGGGTAATGGTGGGATTAGGCAGCCTCAGAGGCATCCATGCATGCTGCCCCTGCTGTTTCCTGTCCATTTCCGTGGTGTTTCCTTCATTTTCTGATGTTTCCAGGTTTTCACCCAGCCTTCCCTAGGCAGAGCCTTGGTCCCCTGCAAAAATGCTCGAGTCTCCCATTGACTTCAATGGGGTTCGTTACCCGAAACGAGCACCCGGGCAAGCGGGAAAAGTTCGTCTCGAATAACGAGCACCCGAGCATTTTAGTGCTCGCTCATCTCTAGTCATGATGCAACATGTGACACGATATTGGATTCAACACTGTCGGATTTTTTGTCATATGTTGCACGTGACTTTATCATCATAGACCACAATGCAATTGTGTGAATCTGCAACTTGCCTGCGACTTTTTTTTATGTGACTTTGTTTTTACAACCAAATCACAGCTCTAAAATACCTGTATGACAGAAAGTCGCAAAAATATTTTTGGCTGTGCATCTTTTCTCAGACTTGCTGATGCTCAGAGCCCTAGCCTAAGCCTCCCTCATTGTCCCAGTGGTCATCCTGGAACAAATGAATATTGTTCCTTGGGGATCAATGTATGATCTGTTAAATGTACTTTTTGCATATCTTTGGATTTTTGTAAAAGCGTTCCTTTAAATATGTTTGTGTGCTTAGCAATAGCCGCGGTCTACTTGAGGATACCAGGGCCAGCATATTCTGTAAAAATGTAGGTTATTTTATTTGGTACATCTTAATACAACTCGAGACTCCCTAAAAGTAATTACACTTCAGGTGAAAAGTATATCCCGCTAAGAAGGACTCCTGGCTGCAACTGTGCTGCTCAGAGTGCAAGAGCGCTAGTCACTTTATCTGACAGCAGATCGATAGTATGATGTATGATAGGTAATTGGGATTAGGATCTCATTTTTCTGTTTCACAGGAATATGGCATTTCTCTACTGTAATCTAGCTCTCGCTGCAGACAGCGCATATATTAAAAAGGCATTTGGGGAAATCTAAAAGTTCTGTGTTCCTTAACCAATGAGCACCTCTGAAGATATTGGTATTCAGATCATATTTAAAGTGTAAAAAATAATGGAATGTGCCCCATGTAGAACACTGACATCCTCTGTATTGATGACAAGGATGGCTATATTTTTCTAAAATCCATCCTATGTAATAATAATTCTTTAAAACAATAAATGCGTGTTGCCTTATTATTTTCTTAAAGGGGTTGTGTCACTTCAACAAATGGCACTTATCATGTAGTGGAAGTTAATACAAGTCACTTACTAATATATTGTTATTATCCATATTGCCTCCTTTGCTGGCTGGATTCATTTTTCCATCACATTATATACTGTTCGGTTCCATGGTTACAGACCACCCTGCAATCCATCAGTGGTGGTCGTGCTTGCACACTATAGGAAAAAGCACAAGCCTATGTGAGCTCCCACAGTCCCGGCCACCAGAGAGGCTGGCACTTTTTCCTATAATGTTCAAGCACAACCACCACTGATGGATTGCAGGGTGGTCATAACCATGGAAACGAGCAGTGTATAATGTGATGGGAAAATGAATCTAGCCAGCAAAGGAAGCAATATGGATAATCACAATACATTAGTGTAGAAGGAAGTGCTGGTATGTATATGTGTATATGCATGCATGAATAATTAGGCATGCATGAGTATGTACATATATAGATTTATAGGGGCCTTTGAATATTTGCCCATGTATATAAAATGGCCCAAATGCAGGAGGGAGATGCCGCTTGCAGGAGGGAGATGCTGCCCTGATGGCTGTACAGTAATGTCCAGTCTAGGGCACATCAAAGGATAGAGGATTGATCATATCCGTTGCCCTTTGTTAAACACTTCTGGCAACAACGCTTATCAACTGTTCATGCCAAGGGTTGCTATGAACCTACTGCATTTAACTCCTTGCATTTATTGTTTCCCCTATAACCCCTGTATTGTAAGTAACCCCTTTTAGGGACAGCTAGTAGATAGGCTTTGGAGGGTACTCCTGTAATTATATGTATTTCTGTGTGAGTGTATGTGCATAGCTAGTTTTCTGGGTGGAATTTCTATGTGGGTTAGTTAGTGTAGTGAGTTTTTATACTGAGGTGTATTACTGTGTTATTGTGTGACTATATGTATATATATTTATATACGCTAATATAAATATATATATAGATATAGTCTAAATACTTAGACTGTATACTGATAGTATTTTATAATAAATATTTTATTATTTAAGGTACGGTTTACATTGTCTTTGTGGTAGCGACAGTACAAGGTAGCTAGAGAGTGCAGGGAATAGAGCGTAATAAAGGGAATAAATAGGCGGAGCTAGCAATAGCCGGCCTACGCCTAATTATTAATATTAATTATTAATAGTCCACAAAACATTAATAATTAATATCTCCTTTAACAATTAGTAAGTGGCTTGTATTAACTTTCTGTACATGATAAATGTCACTTGCTGAAGAGAGACAACCCCTTTAAAGTAAATTGTATTTTTAACATTGTTCAATTAATTAATAATACTCATTTCTAAGGAATTATCATCCATAAAATTGTAATATCAAATATTCGAGGCGAAGTGCCTTAAAGGGGTTGTTCCGCTATAAGAACTTATCCCCAATCCAGAGTATCAGATTGCTGGGATCCCCACCAATCACAAGAATTTGGTGCTGGAGTGAATGGAGTGGTGGTCACACATGTATGCTGCTGCACCATTCTAGGGGACTGTCAGAGATAGTCAAGTGCTGTAGTTGGTTTCTCTTTCCAGTCCCATAAAGTCGGACACCAACGATCAGATAATTATCCCCTATAATTTGAATGAAGTATAAACTCTTAAGCGGGGACAATCCCTTTAATAACCAGAGAAGAACCACATGAATTTTAAAGCAAATCTGTCAAGTGACTATTGCTGCCATATCTCACAGTACTCCTAGGAAAGAAAGTGAGAGAACTGATTACCCTAACCATACAGTGATTTACAGCTCTCCATGTATCAGTATGTATAAAAAAAGGCTGTCATTGAGCCTGTATGGGTGGGGTGCACCACCAATGAGGCCAGGTGAGGCGATCGCCTTAGGCAGCACCAGGTGGGGGCAAGAAAGGGGCAGTCGAAGGGCCATGGGCTGAAGGGAAGAGCTTAGGTTAAGAAATTGGCAATGGGGAGAGAGGGGTGCTTTTTCAGTTTTCACCTCAGGCAGCAGAAAGGCTAAGTGAAACCCTGGGTGGGGTAACCAGGACTCTCTTAAGAGTTCTATTAAGATTTATCCTGCCTCTGTCCCTCACATCCTGCACATCCGGCAGCAGAGACATCCTGACATGTTCTCTTTAAACGTGTATAAGTCATCAGATGCAATTGTGATGTTCTAAAATGTTCAAATGCGGATTTGTTTGGCAGGAATTTTTAGGGGTCTTTTGTTCAGATTTTTTGTTTTGTTCTTAAGATTGTTCTGCTGAAAAGTCCACTGTGCCAGGTCTGACCTGGTGCACCGGAGACATTTATTGTCTGACTTGACATGCATTATTCTGTTCCATATCTGCAGTAATTGTGCAATAATTGTTCAGAGCGTTTGGCAGATCCCAGACAAGTTGTTATTTGCCACCTGCAAATGGAGCTGCTTGATTGAGAAGGTGTTGTGTCAGGACTTTCTAATAGTCAATGTGAAAAAAAATGATGGTATAGGGAGTGTAGAAGAAGCAAAAAAAAGCAGGTGCTGGGGATTCCTTCACTAGCATTAGAGGTACCAGTCGAACTTGGGCTTTGGAACCTGAAGGTGTCGGAAGACCCATTGCCAAGGACCTGGTTTAATAAATGACACAATGGGTGAAGGAGCTCCAAGTTATACCTTCGGAAAAACACAGGGGCAGATTTATCATAGACCAGCGGCATACACCAGTCTATGATAACCAGGCACACAGCCAGAGGCTTGTCATAAATCAGGCACAGCATCTGGCAGTCCGTGCACCAATACTGATATCTATGCCAGCCCCTGGCGTAAAAGATGATAACTGTAGCAAGGCTGCTGGCCCCGCCCTCTCCCCACCCTCACCATACCCTTGCGCAAGCGTTCATGAAAAAGTCGCAAACATGCAGTTTGCAACTTTTTCACACCAGAAAACTGGCATGCATTGATGATAAATCTGCCCCATGGTCTTCGAAAACACATGGCTGTTTGTATATCAAAGAGCCTGGCAGAGTTACTAATCCTGGATAATATTTAGAGAGTGAACTAGATAGTATAAAGCTGCACCTTCATCATTGTGGTTCATACTGGATAATAAATTTGGTGCATTTTTAGATATCTTTGTCTAACTTAACGCAACCTAATGGCTGGGTTACTTTACCAACAGACACACGTTGCACCATTCTCTTTCCTGAGAAGCCACACCACTTGTCGAGTGAGCTTCAAAAAGTGTCTAAAACACAAATTAAGTTTGCTGTGAAGCATGCACACCAGTTTTTTGGTGCACAGTAAGCCAAAATTTTAACATATTTAGCTTAGGCTACTTTCATACCTGCGCTTTCCATTTCCGCTACTGAAATCCGTCCTAGGATCTCAATAGCGGAGGAAAACGCTTCAGTTTCGTCCCCATTTATTGTCAATGGGCACAAAACTGAACTGAATGAAATGGAATGCACCAGAATGCATTCCTTTCCATTTGGTTGCGTCCCCAATGCAGACAGAAAAACGCTGCAAGTTTATCTGGCCGCGATGGGGTCCTGGATACTTTTACTCGGACACAAAAGAAAACGGGTGTGTCTCCCATCGACATACAATGGTTTTAGTGCCAGATCCGTAATGGCTATTTTAGAGATAATACAACCGGATCCGTTCGTAACGGATGCAGTCAATTGTATTATCATGACGGATGCATTTTTGCTGATCCATGACGGATCCAGCAAAAACGCAGATGTGAAAGTAGCCTTAGTAAATCTCTCCCATAGTTTGTGTTCCATGTGTGCTGGTCTTGATTATGTGTAGTGCGAGTAGAATGCAATATCTTTGGCCCAATTTAAAGGAGTTGTGCACTATTCTCTCAGACTGGTGATCATAATACTTACCTGGTCCGCTGGATCCCGACTTGTTCTCTCCCCAGCCCCTGCTGCTTGCCTCAAGTCCCTCCATGTAAACTTCCGGTTACTGGCCACAGCGATCTATTCCCCTTGTGTCATATGACCATTCAACATGAGGCTAGGGGAGCAGCGGCCAGTGATTGGCTGCAGTAGCTTCAAACAGAAAGGTTACATAGAGGGACCCGAGACAAACAGTGGAGTGCAGAGTGTGAACGAGCTGGGACCCAGAGCTGAGGATCAGGTAAGTATGATCACTAACATGGGTTCCCGTCAATCTGAGAGGTAAAAAGAATAGTATAGAAACCCTTTAAAATGTACCTCCAGTTACAGAAAACATCATGTGTCCCAGAGACATATCAGAAATCTGACCCTGATATCGCTACTTGTTGCTCACACAAACCCTCTAAAGTAGTGCTTTTCAAACTATTATACAGGCCTCACTGGTCAGTGCCCCCCCCCCCCACCAGATGTGGATGAGGTGAATCTAAGAAGGGTGTTTTCTTAGCATTGATTATGCACTTTCTATTGTTGCAATGTGACTGATTCTTCCAAAAATATACTAAGACATAAATTGGCTTCCTATTTAACTGACCTCAGTGGATGTTGGGGATAAGCATTTTTATGGCAGTCACTGACTCCCCTGCTCCACAATGATTCCTGTGCTTTGAGTCCCTTGCATGACATTAGTGCAGGTTTGTTGTTTTCATTGTTTTTTTTTTGTACTTATTTTAATGTTCTACTGGGTCCAAGAGACACATTTTCAGATAGACTACAGGAAAATGTTAGACCCAGGCATCACTTTGTTCTGGCTGGTGGGGCCCCAGTAGGAAAATATTGGGAAGCCATGCTGTAAATCACTCATTAGAACTTGTAGCTGAAAACGGCTTCTGTTGACTTCTCCTGATTACGCTTGTGAGAGCTGAAGATCGACTATAAACCAAGTGTATCAGCCATCTTCAGCTCTCTCGTGTTAGAAAAGTGAACATCATTTGAAAAACTTTAAAAAAAAACATTGAACCAGAAAAGTGAACATCAGCCAAAGTTACTATGTTAAAGGGGTTGTCTGCTTTTTTTAATATTGATGACCTATCCTCAGGATAGGTCATCAATATCAGATCAGCGAGGAGCCAACTGCCAGCACACACGATGATCAGCTGTTCAAAGAAAACACAGCACTCGAGAATTGCACCTGCGGCAAGCAGATGTAATTACAACTTTGCCATTTCCATTTACTTCAATGGGATGGCTTCATCCTATTCACTTGAACAGGAAGGAGCTATCCCATTGTAGTGAATAGAGATGGAGGAGCTGTAATTGCACCTGCTCACTTCTGCAATTGTGAAGGCAGCTCTTGTACAAGCGCTGCATTCTCTTCAAACAGCTGACAGTCCCCCCACCCCTTCCCCCCCAACCCCCCTGCCAACTCCCTCTGCTGAACTGATTTCCAAGCCTTTGAACGAGTACTTTGACAGCTTTGGACATCTCAAAGAACATGGGAAGAAGGTATGATAATGAGCTCTTAGCAAGCTCTGCCTCTGATTCCACCAGATGTAGCCCCTTGGTTCATTTTAGTGGTGAGCTACTCTCAACTGTATTATGTCAGTCCACCCTCACCCACCTTTGTAGCTGACGTTCACCTCTCACATCAATGGCAGTGGTGCTCCGCATTTCCCCCATTAAATATTGTTAATGCTCCTATTTGTCCACTCACTATACACTTTCACCACAGCAGGGTACAAACAGTTCACAAACTGCACAGTTTCAGAAATACTACCACCCTTGGTCCGAAAGCCAATAATCATCCCTCTTTGCAACTCAGATATATTGCCCCTTTTACCTGTTACAGCATCAAGACAGCCTATTGTACACCTTATATACCCACCAAGCCAGATCACAACATGTGACTTCCTTGATGAGCTAGGCACTGCTGATATCGACAGTAGGACGTGACTGTGTAATTATGGTCAATGGAGGGGCCTGTTGGGTGTTTTTTGTTTCCTTCATTTTTTTTATTTTAGTTCTCCTATTTTGGGATATGTCAATAGGACCCAAGTCTAGTAATACCAATATTGACTCTGTTATTTTAGATCAATTCTGCAAGGATACTACAACAGGTCTCCATTTTAAATAATCTATTAAAAAAAAAACTCCCAATACTATATTTCAGCATCTCATAATATTGTGACCTGAGCAGTAAAACCTAATCAATAGATTGATGTTCTACTACAAAAAAATAAAAATGGACACAAAATAAAATCAATACAAAATAAATGCATAGAATATAAACTTTATTTAAACATAGAGTATAAACTTTCTGTTCAACTCAGAACTGCGCAATGCAATATGGTGAATATTGTACTGCTCCAAATTGAAGCAGAGGTCATATATAATACAGGTCGGCATAGAGCCACCATTACTGCCCCACTTCTGCAGCCAATCTCATTTTTATTTGTTTATATATATTATCCCATAGCCCTGAAGCAAGACTGCTGCTTTAATCAATGTAGTGCGTGTGCACTTCCTCTGGGACAGAGATGCCGACTGGGCTATTAGCTATTTCACATCCAGGAAACCTGCTTAGCAACGCTCTGCCAGTTCTCTTTGTAATGAAAAAGTTCAGGAGTCACAGGGAGGCCAGCAATGGGATTCATATGCCAGCCCCAGACAGGAAAACGGAACTATAAACATTTCATTGAGCTGTAACATACCCACATAGAGAATAGGACCCCACGGGGAATTGTGTGGAAAACAGTTTGTATAAGGAAGTTCCCCTTAATCCATTTAGGACAGGAGAAGTCTTCTACGTTTAGTAACGACTGAAATGTTAAAGCTATAGCCTACTTATTTTGGTGGAAAATGAGAAAGAAATACATTCTTAATAATACATCTGTCACGCTCTGGTGTTGAGGGTATAGCCACACCAAGCGTAAGAGGGAAGGGAAAAGGACCAAACAAGGGAAACGGTCACCTCCTGCAGGAATCCCTGAAACTAGGCCCTGACTGACTACCAGTATGAACAGGCCATAGTGGTAGAAAAGTTCATGCACAGGAACCTAATAACAATTGGCCCTATAGAACCCTGCCACTAGTGACAGGGGAAGGAGTCAACCCGTTCCTCCAAAAGGATGGATGAACAGGAGACTCCAGAAGGCAAAACCACAACAGGGAAAAGTAGGATAAACACAAAAGGGAAAATGACACTTATCTTAATGCAGATATTGCAGCAACCGGATCTCAGCCGAGATCCACACCACACACAACAATGTCAGCAGAAAGTATAAACCGCAAGGGATACTGGGAGAGGAAGGGATAAATAGGGGAAAGACAATCACCACACCCGCAACAGCTGAGGGGAAGGGGTGTGGTAAACAGCAACCAAACCAAGAGGAAAACATGTCAAATTATGTCACTTTTGAAAGTCTAGCCGATCGCCGCCAACCTGATGCAGGCACATTCGTGACATTACCCCCCCCCCCATTTTACGGGTGACCTCCGGGCACCCAGGCCCAACTTTATCAGGATGAGACCTGTGAAATGTTTTCACCAAACGACTGGCATTAACGTCAGATGCCGGTACCCATGTCCTCTCCTCGGGTCCATAACCCTTCCAGTGAACAAGATATTAAAGAGTCCCATGGAGAACTCGAGAATCAATAATCTTGACGATCTGGAATTCCAAATTACCATCCACCAAGACAGGCACGGGTGGCAAGGGAGATGGCTCCAGAGGTTCAACATATCTCTTCAACAAAGATCTGTGAAACACATTATGGATTTTCAGAGCCTGAGGAAGTTCAAGACGAAATGCTACAGGATTAATAATGGCCGTGATCTTATACTGGCCAATAAATCTTGGACCCAACTTCCAAGAAGGAACTTTCAACTTAATGTTCCTAGTTGACAGCCACACAGAATCACCCACACTTAGGTCCGGACCATTCATACGTTTCCTGTCAGCCACACGTTTGTACTTGTTGCCCATATTTATCAAGTTATTTTGAATTTTCCGCCATATAGATGACAATGATGACGAAAAACGTTCTTCCTCAGGAATACCAGAAGTATCAGAACCAGAAAATGTGCCAAACTATGGGTGAAAGCCATATGCACCAAACAATGGTGACTTACCAGTGGAGTCCTGTCTGCGTTTATTTATGGCAAACTCTGCCAGAGACAAAAACGAGGACTACTCCTCCTGGTTTTCAGAGACAAAACATCTCAAGTAAGTTTCCAGACTCTGATTGGTACGCTCAGTCTGTCCATTCGTCTGGGGGTGAAAGGCAGAGGAAAAAGACAGTTGTACCCCAAGCCAAGTACAGAATGCCTTCCAGAATCTGGACACAAACTGAGTCCCACGATCAGAGACCACGTCAGTGGGAATGCCATGAAGTTTCACAATGTTGTCAACAAACACTTGTGCAAGAGTTTTAGCATTGCGGAGTCCGGGTAATGCAATAAAGTGCGCCATTTTACTAAAACGATCTACAACCACCAGAATAACTGTCTTACCAGACGAATCAGGCAGATCAGTGATGAAGTCCATGGACAAGTGTGAGTCCATGGTCTGGACGTGATGGGTATTGGAAGTAGGGGTCCAGAAGTCGAGTATGTGTCACCTTAGCGCGTGCACAGACACTAGAGGCCAACACATAGTCCTCAACACACTTACGCAGCCCCGGCCACCAGTATCTACGAGAGATGAGGTCGACAGTGGATTTACTCCCAGGGTGTCCCGCAAGCACCGAAGAATGATGCTCCTCAAACACCTTATGACGCAAATCAGAAGGAACAAACAACTTCCCAGGGTGGCAAGACTCCAGTGCGTCTCCCTGGGCCTCAAATACCTTAGCCTCACGGTAAAGAGCAGATATCACCACTCCTTCAGACAGTATAGAACTCGGATCCTCAAAATCACCACCTCCGGGAAAACTACTTGACAAAGCATCCGCCTTCACATTCTTAACTCCAGGACGATATGTGACAATGAAATTGAATCTGGTGAAGAACAAAGACCATCTGGCCTGCCTCGGATTAAGTCATTTAGCCGACTCCAGGTAAGCCAGATTTTTGTTATCAGTGAATACAGTGATAGGGTGAATCGCCCCAACTTAATGGCCAGTAACTCTCTGTTACCCACATCATAATTTCTGTCCGCAGCAGAGCGTTTTTACAAAAAAAAGCACATGGGCGCCATTTACCAGGTGACGGGCCCTGTCATAAAACTGCTCCTACCCCCACCTCGGATGTGTCAACCTCCACAATGAAAGGTTGTGAACATCTGGCTGCACCAATATAGGGGCAGAAGAGAAGCACTCCTTCACAGCGGAGAAGGCTTGCAACGCTACATCAGACCACACTGAGACATCCGTCCCTTTCTTACTCATGTCAGTTAAGGGTTTCACTATTGTCGAATAGTTCTTAGCACGGACACGCTTTGGCAATTTTAGCTTTGGGCAATTTTGCTCCAGGAATAAGATTGATAGGACAATCGTATTCCCAGTGAGGGGGTAAATCCTGACATCCACCTTCAGAAAATACATCAGAGAAATCCGATATAAAAAAGGGAAGTGTCTTAGTAGTTAAAGCAGAAAAAGAGGTATTAATGCAATTGTCAACGCAATAATCACCCCAATCCACAATTTGTCTAGTAAGCCTAGACTAGAACCACAGGAGCAGGAAGACCTTCCAACACAAAACATGAAATAAGCTCCTGATGAAATTCACCCACTCTTAATTTGATATCATGCACCATTTGAGACAAACACTTCTGGGATAGAGGTGCAGAATCAATGGCAAACACAGAAATCTTCTTTTCCAATGTACTCGGAGACAGTCCATGCATACGGACAAACTGAGCATCAATCAAGTTCACCCCTGCCCCGCTGTCAATAAACACCTCAATTCTCACAACCCTTGACTCTAGCGCCACCTTGGCAGTCAGGAGAAAATGGGTACTACAGGATGAAGACAAATGCACATTTTCAGTCTCTCCACCCACCCCACCAAGAGTGAGACGAGAGTTCAACGCCCCCTTTTCTTTTCTCTCTTTTAGAGATTGAATGTATGGACATACATTGACAAAGTGTCCTTTCTGACCACAGAAAAAACACACACCCTTCTTATTACCAAAATGCTTAAGAGTGGAAACAGGAATAGCTCCCCCTAACTGCATAGGTTCATCCCCTGACATCAACCCAGGGGAATCTTCACCCAAAGTGTCATGGGAAGACAGTACACTACGTGATAGTACGTCCTAAGAGCGGGGGCCCCTAGATCGCTCTCTCAGGCACCTATCCATGCGTACAGCAAGAGGCATAGCAGCTTCCAAAGACACAGGGGTTTCATGAAAGGCCAAAGCGTCGTTCAGCCTTTCTGATAATCCTTGACAGAATTGGCTACGTAGAGCCGGATCGTTCCATTCAGTATTGGTCGCCCACCTCCGGAACTCAATAGATCTCAACCGAGCGCTCACCCTGATGAAGGTCACGTATCTGGGTCTCAGCCAGGGAGATATACGATCCGGGTCATCATAGATAATCCCCAAAGCCTTGAAAAATTCATCTACCAACCGGAGAAACTGCGATCCGGTCGGCAGAGAAAAGGCCCATGACTGCGCATCCCCTTTAAGCAGCGAGATCACCACACCAACCTTCTGCTCCTCACTACCAGAAGAATGTGGACGCAGTCTGAAATACAATTTGCACGCCTCCCTGAATAGAATAAAATTATCACGTCCCCCAGAAAATCTGTCCAGGAGGGCAACCTTAGGCTCCAAACAGGCCTGACACCCAGCACTCCCAGAACCACCAGCCTGTGGTCTCTGAATCTGGTTGCAGATGTCAGTTACCTCCAAGCAGAGTTCTGCAGCCATTCAGTAAGCGCAGTAATAGCATCCATGTCTGCACAAAAATGCGTAAGAGGGAAGGGAAAAGGACCAAACAAGGGAAATGGTCACCTCCTGCAGGAATCCCTGAAACTAGGCCCTGACTGACTACCAGTATGAACAGGCCTTAGTGTAGGAAAGTTCATACACAGGAACCTAATAACAATTGACCCTATAGAACCCTGCCACTAGTGACAGGGGAAGGAGTCAACCCGTTCCTCCAAAAGGACGGACAAACAGGAGACTCCAGAAGGCAAAACCACAACAGGGAAAAGTAGGATAAACACAAAAGGGAAAATGACACTTATCTTAATGCAGATATTGCAGCAACCGGATCTCAGCTGAGATCCACACCACACACAACAATGTCAGCAGAAAGTATAAACCGCAAGGGATACTGGGAGAGGAAGGGATAAATAGGGGAAAGACAATCACCACACCCGCAACAGCTGAGGGGAAGGGGTGTGGTAAACAGCAACCAAACCAAGAGAAAAACATGTTAAATTATGTCACTTTTGAAAGTCTAGCCGATCGCCTGCAACCTGATGCAGGCACATTCGACAACTGTAGCACCCCAGAGTGGTGTGTTACCACTCTTGGCATCCAGCTTCTATCTGTGTGCTACTCTAAAAATGTCATCCTATGCAGTAATGTCATCACCAGCAGTAATGTGTATTTTATTCAGTGTTATGTAACTGTTGTAATGTAATGTACCTGGTGGAGCAGCAGGTGTCAGTAATACTGTGGCAGATTTAGTTTGTAGTTTCACCAGAATGGTACGTTCCTTATTCCATTCTGACCCCCTCTGCTGGAGAGAAGTAGTTTCTTCTAACTTCCTGCAGTGAGGAGGAAAAGGCAGTTTAAGCAGTTTTTACCCTACCCCCTGCTAGGGGAAGGAGATGTTCAGAACAGCAGAGCATCTTCAGCTCTGTTGATCCCTCAAGGCTGAGTACTACAGCCTACAACAAGCTTTAAAGGAAAGCCAGACTTAATAGTAAAGCTCAGTTTAATACAGAAATTCAGAAATCTTTATCTGCCAAGTATATAAAACTGCACTTGCTGGAACATCAAGCTAAAGCCTGAAGTGAATTATCTTCATGCAAATTGAGTTAATAAAACTGCGTCGGATCATCCATAAAAGTCTGGACTTCATTTCCACTAGACGACCCACAATTATTCCTACTTAAATCGCTGCAGCCAGAGCCACCACCTGGGGCCTATCCGTCCATCAAGGTAGGAACACTGTGACACATGCTACCAAGACATAAGTGGCCTAAACTACCCTTAGCACTCCTACACTGGGACGAGAGGAACATCACCTTAGAGGGCCCTGGAGGGGAAGGGTCGCCCCGTAGCAACTAGGCCTCGGTCATTGCACAACATTTCTGTTGTTTAAAATGTACAAAGGCACAAAAAAGAGTACAGTAGTCCCTCAAGTTACAATATTAATTAGTTCCAGGACGACCATTGTATGTTGAGTATTCTATTGTATGAGTATTCGTTTCCAAACCCCAAAATGTCATCCAAGATAAGAGAAAATGAAGAAAAATAAGCAGATAACTAAGACAAGATATAACAAGTCCTTCCATATAACAGTCAGAAATAGCTGCTATCAACTAATACAGATATTTTACCAGGGAAGTGGCCTTCATTGGTTGAATCTGAGTCTGAGACATTGTATGTTGAGTTTAGTTTCAACTTACGATGGGTCAGAGAGGACCATTGTATGTTGAAAATATTGTATCCTGATTTTTTTTAAAGTAGCGAGTGGTGTTAGAAGTTGCTAATTATGTCGAAAATTTGGTGTGTGCCATAATTTATGACTTCTTTATGCCCTAAAAGTGGGATAAAGTCAATCGCATAAGTCAAACTTTGGTGGCTGGTCCGTACCTACAGCCTCTCTGTTCTTGGCAGATGCCGTATTCTACATTGTCCTGCTAACACAATGCAATTGAAATCCACTGGCCACATTTACAGTATTAAGCAGCCTACTTCAAGTTTTAACATAGACTAACCTACTAAAATGTGATGATGTGGAACATTTTAGCAGTAAATTCCATGACCGTTCATTTGGTCTTGGGCATGGTGACATAGTAATCAGTTCCAAAGGAGATGTAGTTCAGACCACATTTAATATGTGGAATAGGAGGGAATGGCACAAAGTTTGTTGAAAACCATGTATTTAACTATTATAGGTTGGGATGGCGTGTCTGTATGGCACCCAATGACTTCTCATGGAGTTGCCCCAGCCACATAACTATCTCTGTGATTTGAGTCCATGTGAGAAAAGGCTCTGTCCTCCTGTTCAATCAGGTAATTGCATGTTTGGGGTTTAGTCCAAATAAGTTTTGCTGATGCTAATATTACACTATTGAAATCAATGGTGATAATAGTGGAAAATGTTTTACTGTATTCCACTCTTTAAGCCTCTTTCACACGTCAGTGTTTTGATTTCCATTAGTGATTTTGAGTGAAATCAGGATTGCAGCCTCCACAGACATACGGTATAAGAGATACATCCAGTGGCACATGAACAGAACCATTCATTCTTTTTTTTTTTTTTAATTCCTCAGGGCGCACATCCGATCGCCACAGGCTGCGCAGCCATGGTTCTAATTGCGGCGACGGTGGGGTGGCAGTAGGAGATGAGCGCTTCCATTGTGGAAGCGCTCATCTCCATATTCATCTGTATCGCCGTCCTCAGGACGGGCGGATGGTGGGGGGAACCACAGGCCTTGAGCAGGATCTGGGGAGCGAGGAGAGCGGAGGAGCTTCCTGGCTGTAGCCTTTTATTGTAAAATGTGAAGCAGGCAGTGCAGCCAGGACAGGCCCTCCCCCCTCCATGTGATGTGTAGAGGCAGGCCTCAACAATATAATTTCAGCTGTACAGTGTTTGTTGGGAGTGGCCTATTATATGTAGAAGGGGCATATAATAACAGATGGGGCCAAAATTTTTGCACCTCGCATTTACACATATAGAAGGGGCTTTGGGAAATGGGCGGGGCAAAAAAAGGCTTTTCAGACCCCTCCTTGAAAAAATTCCTGGGTGCTCCCCTGGATACATCTGCACCTGTTCGGTGTTCAGAGCTGCGCCTGGTTTTGGCTAACAATCATGATGGAAATCACTGACCAAACACTGATGTGTGAGTGAGGCATTAATGGAACAGAATAACAGAGATCATAAATGCTGATGTGAAATTTTAAAAGCTCAGAAGTCCATGTTAGGCTGGGTTCACATTTGACATTATTTACTTTGTTACAGTCTATCATAGGACCATTGCAAATAATAAGTAATGTTTCTATCAAAGGACAGAAGCGAACGTCAGCTGATGGATCCCATTGACTATAATTTGACTATAATAGGAAACCAGGCATTTTACCTGAAAAAAAAAGCATAGCATGCATATTTTGACACGATTTGCAATAGAGTCTCCTAACGAAACCTGTGATGCTGATGTGAATGTGACCCCTCTCCTGGGGTCAAGTACAGCTGCACATAGATAAGAGCATCTATACCTTCCCTTCTCTTTCTGCAGCCTGTCAGCATATGCCCCTCTGGCCCACTTCTCCTTGCTGGACGGCTGAAGGGGGAGGGGGGTTCTTTGTGTTATATCATCCTAGAATTAATACAAATGCAAAAATCAGGTCAGGATGGAGAATTATTACCTGGAGATCTCACTTCCAAACTGATTCTAAGAGTTATACATTGGGCTGTATGGTAGATGGTAGTTGGTACTGCAGTCCTGGTCGTGTTTTAAAGCTTAGCTTCTGAGCTTTAAAACAAGAAGTGGGCTGCTGTGTAAGTGGGCTGTGTAGAAGTAGAGTTTAAAGAACTGGAGTGCTGGTACTGAGTGTGATTTTGTGGGAGTGACTGCAAATAACTGTCTATAGTTTATTGCAAAGGTCCTTGTGTGTTTAGTGCTAGCATTTTGGTACTGACATTTAAACCCATTTTTTTTCTCTGCTCTGGTGAAGGGGAGTGGTTTTTGATCCCAGGTGCTATAAATTTCATAGCTGAACTCTTCCAGAGCTCGCTCTGAACGTGGGCTGCTGTGTCAGTGGGCTGTGTAGAAGTGGAGTTTAAAGAATCAGAGTTTAAGACAAGGAGCTAAAAAAAAAAGGTTGGAGAGATTTTCCTTGTGTGTTGTTAACTTGATTTGAGCTAGTCCTCCAACTACAGCAAACCACATCTTATCGCTAATTTACTGTTTTTCTTTCTTTACTGTTCATTCCCATCTAATAGGTGCTCCATGGACAATGCTACTAAATGTGTGTCCTGTGCAATGTATGCATGCGTTGAAGAGCCATTTGAGGGTGAATACATTTGCACTAGATGGAAGCACGTTGCATACAGTATTTGGAAGCCTAGATCTTGGATCTAAATAAGCAGCTTGACATACTTAGGGGCATTTAAAAACTGGAGAGAGGCTTAGACCTCACTGTGCAGGCACTGGCTGGGGTCAGTGAAAAGGAGGTGGGAGGAGAAGGGTAAGATCAGGAGTATCAGGTCAGCAGTTGGGTTAATGTAGTAAGAAGGGGTAGAGGGAAAAGTGCCAGGGAGGCTAGTCCTGAGCTGGAACGCCCTAGTAAATATGCCTGTTTGGCTGATATTAGGGATGAAAGCCCAGGACCAGAGACACTGCAGCAGGCCGTTTCTCCATCCTCCAGAAACCAGGAGGATGACCACTGTGGGAAGGATGGGAAAAGGAGAGCAGCAAAGGACAGACAGATGTTGGTGGTAGGGGACTCTATTATTAGGCGGACAGACAGGGTCATCTGTCGCCAAGACCGTGAATGCCGAACAGTGTGTTCTCTCCCGGGTGCTCGGGTTTGGCATATCGCGGATCGGATTGACAGATTGCTGGGTGGGTCTGGGGAAGACCCAGCGGTCATGGTACACGTTGGCACCAATACCAACACAAACAACTCGTGTAGAAATGACAAATCTTTATTATTACAAAAAATTAATAATAAAAGCATGTACTAAAATCATGATAGTAGCAATAATTATGGTGGTAGGAACAGCACAAATGGATGGAAGGTACTGGTGCGGAGTCTTATTGTATAGAAAATATCAAACCATTAACTCAACAACAATCCAGGTATACATGGTAACAGCAGTCCACAGAGGGAAAGACTCATATAAAGTGCTTAGTGCAATAATGACACATCGAATGTTGTGTAATCCACTCAGGTCAGGGGGCAGCTGACACACCTGCACCACAGACCATATGGATCCATATAACAATGAATAATATAAAATGAAAAAATACCTACCAGTCAATCCGTAAACCCCAACGTACGTTTCGCCGCAGTGGCTTCCTCAGGGAGTGTAGTGCTTCAATGAATTATGCCCTATTTATACACAGGCTAGATAATCACCAAAACATGTGTTTCACATGTGATACCTGCACATGCGTTCCACACTGGAACGCACTGTGTCACTTCCTGTCAGTCAGACAGGAAGTGTCCTCATTTTATATAAAACCTATGGCCCATTATGTCCCCATCAATTAATGATAGCAATAATATATAGGTGGAAGCAGAAGAAGCTATCTTATGTTGGATAAAGCGATATAATCCTCTGCGGCAGGCATATATTAGCTTATTGTAAGCGCGCGCGAACTTTCGCGTTATGCGAGACATCAAGCGGTTCCACAGTGGGATGCATAACGCGGTGAAGCTGACCAGCGCCGTATGTTAAAATCACAAAGATCACCTGACCGCTCATGCGTTCCACAATGGAACACATGCACAAGCCAGGAAGCCAATCGAGCTAGCCCGCAAAGCAGTCCGCCCACATACTACAGGGGTAAAATCATCCCAATATATACTTCAATATCCGCTACCCACAGCAACCAACTCATATTGAACAATGTCAAAATCCGACCTGTATGGTATGTGTTTTTATATTCAAAAAAATAAGAGTGCAATAGATGCCAGAACACACATGATAACAACCCAAATCATAGTGCATGTACCATCCTAACAACATGATTACAGCAAAACTCCATGTAGTGAAAAATCATGATTATAGAAAACATCATATTGTAAAAAATCAAAATGTACAAATCTACAAATATACATAATCGAAATATAAGTTATTAATAATTCATAATTAATAATAAACCCCAAAAGTGAAAGTGCCAGTGCTCAGTGCAAAAGAAAAAAAAACATGAAACAGTGCCCAAAATAAACAACCTAAACAATAACCCTAAATTATTTCATAAAGCCTCCATGGTAAATACAGTGAAAATTTCATCATACAAGTTCAGAAGTGACACAAAGATGTCTCCATATAAAACACAAAGATGTCTCCATATAAAAAACGCTCATCAGATTTCTGCCACATTGGAATATCGATGAGGAGCATAAGATTCTTCAATGGGGGGGACTTCAAAAATGCCCAGATATCATTCCGGCCACAACAACAAGACTCCAATATCACATACGAGATATCACTGAAATGAAGAAACACAACTGTGAAACACAAATAACACAAAACCACTCTAAAAACACATAAAAAGTAAACATCCCATACACTTACCAAGGTATGGTATGTACAAACGAAGCACCTGAATAAGGAATATCTACAACGCATGTATTCAATATGGACCAACCTACATCAAAATCAGGTAACAGGCAAAAAACCGAATGTGGTAACCATTGTGACACCTACAAAAAAGGAGCGAAGCTCAGGTTCTCATTCAGGCCATTTGGCACTACTGTATTTAATGTAAAAATCCACTTTGCATCCCGTTGGGCCAATATCCTTTTCCAATCCCCTCCCCACTCACCTATAAGGATCTGATCAATCCCCCTTACCTTAAGGAGGGTGCCATCACAGTTATGGTGGAGTTTGAAATGGCGAGGTAAGGTCTTCAATTTGGATAGATCTTCTTCTTCTGACACGGCGACTATCCCCAGTACATGTTCCCGCATCCGTCTCTTTAGTTCCCGTGATGTTAAACCTACGTATAGAAGGTCACATGGACAACTTGCCACATACACGACGCCCACAGTTGAGCAAGTGATCGTTTGTGTGATCCGAAACTCCCTCTTCCCAGACCAATCTTGGAATGTTTCGGTCCGTAAAATATTGGGGCATGCCACACACCTGCCACATGGGCGGGATCCCCATTTCGGACCTTTGGAGCCGAACGCACGTGCAAAACTTTTACCTTGGTGATGACTCCAAACCAACATATCACGTAGATTTCTCTTTCTTCTAAATGTCATAGCCGGATGGTAAGTATTGTCTCAAAACCGGATCGATCCTCAGAACACTCCAGTGTCTGTATAAGATCTTCATAAGTTCACTATGGCCTGAGTTAAACGATGTAATGAATCTCACCACTTGTTTAACATCTTCCTCTTTGCGGGGACCTTGCTGTAACATTTGTTCTCTCTTGGTGTGTTTTGCCCGGAGATAGCCCCGCCTCAGGTCACCATCACGATATCCACGGCTTTGAAGCGCTGCTTAAAGGGGTTGGCCACTTTGTTAGCACTTATTAAAACTCTAAAGAAAGCAGGGAGACAATAAACTTCCTAATATATCTTCTGCAGCAGATCTGCCTGGTTCCCTTGCTATTGGAAGCCACGCCCCCTCACTGCTGCTCTCATAGCTCCCTGCCTCCTCCATGCCTGCACTGCACTAGTCCATGGAAGGAGTGTGCTGCTCCTGGGTCCTAAAGGAACCCTGCTTGTGTCAGAGAAGTTTCCTTCTGCTGTGACTGCAGTCCTGACTATACAGGGCTGAAGGGGATTAGCAGAGAAACTTGTTAGAAGCTGAAATAAAGAAACTTTGCAAGAGGAAGAGAGACTGAGGAGAAGCTATGATGGACCTCACTGACTACAGTGATGTAGCAGAGCCAGGAAGGTGCTGTGGACAACAAAGTGGGAGCAATCCTAGTGTCTGTCCTGTCTATGACCACTCTGCAATATGATCTTATCACAGACATGTTTATTCCAGCCAGACCAACAGGTCAGGAGCTTTAACCCCTTCCAAGCTGTCAGTATGGCTGAGGTCAGTGATAGCAGCAGTCACTGATGTCATCTGTAAATATGTGCCCTCTCCTTCCTGCACACTGTATATAGTGATATATGATGCCCCCAATACAGTGATATGTGATCACCACTTTATACTGTATATAGTGATGTGTGACCCCCTGTATACAGTAATAGTTGAAGCCACCACCACCACCATACACTGTATGCAGTGGTGGGGGGGGGGTCACACATCATTATATACAGAGATCTGTGAACCCCTGTACAGTGACCCCCTTTATACTGTATATACAGATGTGTGACCCCCTGTACATTATATATAGTGATGTGTGACCCCCTGTACATTATATATAGTGCCATGTGACTCCCTGTACATTATATATAGTGATGTGTGAACTCCTGTACATTATATATAGTGATGTGTGACCCCCTGTACATTATATATAGTGATATGTGACCCCCTGTACATTATATGTAGTGATGTGTGACCCCGTGTACTTTATATATAGTGACTTGTGACCACCTGTACATTATATATAGTGATGTGTGACCCCCTGTACTTTATATATAGTGACTTGTGACCCCCCTGTACGTTATATATAGCTATTTGACTACACTCATTTTCCCTTTTTTCCCAGATGAAGGGTAGTCATATATTCATAGATGATTGATGGGCTGTCAGCTGGGAGCAGGTCGTATGATGATAGACAGGAGGCTCCTCTGTATGTCAGCAGATCGATTTGTGCAGTCCGTGCACCTAAACAGAAATCTATGACAGCTCAGAGCTGCCATAGATTTCTGGCTTTATTTGAGTCAGAAAACTGGTGAAAATAAACATAAATTTGTTGGGGTGACTGGTCACGCCCTGTCTCTGCCATTGTCACGCCCTTAAAAAAAAAAAAAAAAGCGCAGTTAAAAATTTGCAAACACATAGAGGGAGATTTATTAAAACTGGTGTAAAGGAAAACTGGCTTAGTTGCCCATAGCAACCAATCAGATTCCACCTCTCATTTTCCAAAGGAGCTTTGAAAAATGAAAGGTGGAATCTGATTGGTTGCTATGGTTTTCCTTTACACCAGTTTTGATAAATCTGTCCCATAGTTTGCAACTTTTTAACGCCACTTTTTAGGAATAAGGGAAATTATAACTCCCCCCCTCATTCTGTTTTTGGCTTACATCCAGTGGCACAACTAGAAATGGCTGGGCCCCACAGCAAATTTATGAAAAGGGTACTGTCTCTATGGGAACACAGGTGGGCGGGGAGGTCATGTGACTGCTCCTCTAGACATGCTTGCTGCAGTGCATGCTGGGATTTTTACTTTCACTTTGCAGCTGCTCCTCCCACACAGCCTGTCTGAGGGAGCTCCTCCAGGGAAGTGTGTAATAGTGAACAGGTTAGATAAATGACGTAGAGCCAGTACATGTCACCTGAGAAATACTCCATAGTGTTGGCTATTGTCTGGGGGAACTTTGGATGTTTGATACTTAGGGTGGCCAACCGCTTTAAGTTCTGTCGTACGTATTTCAAAATCCTCATCTCGGGAACAGATCCACCTCAATCTTAAAAACTGACCCACTGGAATCTCTCGGATAAGTGTGGATGCGAAGAGGTCGCATGCAAGAGACTATTGATCGCCGTAGGTTTCCGAAATATATCCGTATGGATGAAGCCACAATCGTCCACCTGGAGTAAAACATTGAGAAAGTCCATGTTATTCTTGCCCACTTTATAAGTCAGTTTAATATTGAGTTCGTTCATAGGCAAGCCATGGAGGTACCGTTCGATACAGATAGTGAACAGAAAGTGGTACAGATTCTGTATGATCTTTTGGAAGAACAGGAACTGCCAAAGGAGGTATGTAGGTTACCCAGCAACATTGTACCTAAAAAATTTCCACCATTTACGCTGTATCCGAACATAGACGTATTTGTCAGGCTTGTTATGGAGGATCTGAAGAGAGTCCCATGCACCCCTGAATATAGGAATTTGACTAGAGAACAACGCTGTGCATTAAAGGAATTGGGCAGAATAGAGGGGGTGGAGATTAAACCTGCCGATAAAGGGGGTAATGTTGTAATTTGGCCCACACCCCTGTATGAGAAAGAAGCGTTTCGTCAATTGAGGGATGTGAATTGTTATAAAAACCTCACATTCAATCCCTTGTCAAAATTTCAGGGGGAGCTACAAGCCATTTTACAGCAGGCCCAAGATGATGGGGTTATCACGCAACATGAAAGGAATTGTCTATGTTTGGAGAATCCAATGATTGCCACGCTTTATCTGTTGCCAAAGATACATAAGGATGACAAAAATCCTCCAGGACGCCCGATCGTTTCAGGCAGGAACAATATGTGTGAGCCAGCGTGTAAGTTAATTGATTCCATTCTGCGCCCTCTTGTGGAGAATCTCCCCTCATATCTTAAAGACACTGGTGACGTCCTGAGGAAAATGCATGGTTTACAATTGGAGGATGATATGTGGATCGTCACCTGTGACGTTGAGTCATTGTATACTTCCATCCGGCATGAAGATGGCATAACAGTCTTATTTTCTACAGTCCTCCATGCTGGAAAGTGAGTATTCCACATTTATTCTTGCCCTACTTGAGTTCGTGCTGAAACATATTTTTTTTTCTTTTCAAGGGCCTCTTCTACCTAAAGCTCCAGGGAACAGCTATGGGGGCGGCCTGTGCGCTGTCCTATGCTAATCTGTTCCTGGGGCTGTGGGAGAGGAGGACCGAACCGGTTGACAGAACCGGTCAAGCATATTGAAAAGGTTCATCTATGACCCAGGTACATAGATGATGTCCTGATGATCTGGCAAGGTTCAAGAACAGACCTGGACAGATTCATGGATGACCTGAACCAGAATGAACTCAATATTAAACTGACTTATAAAGTGGGCAGGAATAACATGGACTTTCTCGATGTTTTACTCCAGGTGGACGATTGTGGCTTCATCCATACGGATATATTCCGGAAACCTACGGCGATCAATAGTCTCTTGCATGCGACCTCTTCGCATCCACAATCTCTTATCCGAGGGATCCCAGTGGGTCAGTTTTTAAGATTGAGGCGGATCTGTTCCCGAGATGAGGATTTTGAAATACGCGCGACAGAACTTAAGCAGCGCTTCAAAGCCCTTGGATATCGTGATGGTGACCAGAGGCGGGGCTATCTCCGGGCAAAACACACCAAGAGAGAACAAATGTTACAGCAAGGTCCACGCAAAGAGGAAGATGTTAAAAAAGTGGTGAGATTCATTACATCGTTTAACTCAGGCCATAGTGAACTTATGAAGATCTTATGCAGACACTGGAGTGTTCTGAGGATCGATCCGGTTTTGAGACAATACTTACCATCGAATCCGGCTATGACATTTAGAAGAGAGAGAAATCTACGTGATATGTTGGTCTGGAGTCATCACCAAGGTAAAAGTTTTGCACATGCGTTCGGCTCCAAAGGTCCAAAATGGGGATCCCGCCCATGTGGCAGGTGTGTGGCATGCCCCAATATTTTACGGACCGAAACATTCCAAGATTGGTCTGAGAAGAGAGAGTTTCGGATCACACACACGATCACTTGCTCAACTGTGGGCGTCGTGTATGTGGCAAGTTGTCCATGTGACCTTCTATACGTAGGTTTAACATGACGGGAACTAAAGAGACAGACGCGGGAACATGTACTAGGGATAGTCGCCGTGGCATAAGAAGAAGATCTATCCAAATTGAAGACCTTACCTCGCCATTTCAAACTCCACCATAACTGTGATGGCACCCTCCTTAAGGTAAGGGGGATTGATCAGATCCTTATAGGTGAGAGGGGAGGGGATTGGAAAAGGATATTGGCCCAATGGAAGGCGAATTGGATTTTTACATTAAATACAGTAGTGCCAAATGGCCTGAATGAGAACCTGAGCTTCGCTCCTTTTTTGTAGGTGTCACAATGGTTACCACATTCGGTTTTTTGCCTGTTACCTGATTTTGATGTAGGTTGGTCCATATTGAATACATGCGTTGTAGATATTCCTTATTCAGGTGCTTCGTTTGTACATACCATACCTTGGTAAGTGTATGGGATGTTTACTTTTTATGTTCTTTTAGAGTGGTTTTGTGTTATTTGTGTTTCACAGTTGTGTTTCTTCATTTCAGTGATATCTCGTATGTGATATTGGAGTCTTGTTGCTGTGGCCGGAATGATATCTGGGTCATGTGACCGCTTGATGTCTCACATATCGCGAGAGTTCGCGCGTGCTTACAATAAGCTAATATATGCCTGCCGCAGAGGATTATATCGCTGTATCCAACATAAGATAGCTTTTTCTGCTTCCACCTATATATTATTACTATCATTAATTGATGGGGACATAACGGGCCATAGGTTTTATATGAAATGAGGACACTTCCTGTCTGACTGACAGGAAGTGACTCAGTGCGTTCCAGTGTGGAACGCATGTGCAGGTATCACATGTGAAACACATGTTTTGGTGATTATCTAGCCTGTGTATAAATAGGGCATAATTCATTGAAGCACTACACTCCCTGAGGAAGCCACTGCGGCGAAACGGACGTTGGGGTTTACGGATTGACTGGTCGGTATTTTTTCATTTTATATTATTCATTGTTATATGGATCCATATGGTCTGTGGTGCAGGTGTGTCAGCTGCCCCCTGACCAGAGTGGATTACACAACATTCGGTGTGTCATTATTGCACTAAGCACTTTATATAGAGTCTTTCCCTCTGTGGACTGCTGTTACCATGTATACCTGGATTGTTGTTGAGTTAATGGTTTGATATTTTCTATACAATAAGACTCCGCACCAGTACCTTCCATCCATTTGTGCTGTTCCTACCACCATAATTATTGTTACTATCATGATTTTAGTACATGCTTTTATTATTAATTTTTTGTAATAATAAAGATTTGTCATTTCTACGCGAGTTGTTTGTGTTGGTGTTTTTGCAATCATTGGTGACTGGTTAGTATTCATCCGACACATATATATAGGTATTGTACATTAGCTTCCTTAAAAATGATTTTAGGGAACTAGGAGAGAAACTCAAGTCCAGGACCTCCAAGGTAGTGTTTTCAGAAATACTACAAGTGTCACGAGCGTCACTAGAGAGACAACGGGAGCTTAGGGAGTTAAATAAGTGGCTCCGAAGCTGGTGCAGGAAGGAAGGGTTTGGGTTCATGGAGAACTGGGCCGACTTCTCTGTCGGCGACAGACTCTACAGTAGAGACGGGCTGCACCTTAATGGGGAGGGGTGCAACTTCCCTGGGGCAAAAAATGGTTAGACGGCTGGAGGAGCTTTTAAACTAGGATCTGGGGGGAGGGTGGGGGTTAATACTAATAAGGGGGTAGAAAATGTAGATAGAGAGTGGGACATAGGAGAGGACAGTGGGGGGTTAGTGGGGGCTGGGGTTAGTGAGGAAAGTAGGGAGAAGACTGTGCAAAACATCAACTAAGGTAACCCAAAAATCCCAGATACTCGCTTTACAGGTAATAATAATTTATAAAGTGGGGTAAAAAATATACATAAACCTCTTACTTGTATGTACACTAATGCCAGAAGCCTGACTAATAAAACTGGTGAACTGTAATTAGTGATGTGTGAGGAGGACTATGACATAGTGGAAATAACTGAGACATGGCTGGATGATAGTTATGACAGGGTATTTAATGTACAGGGTTACAATCTGTTTAGAAAGGTTCGGCAAAACCGGAGAGGGGGAGAGGTCTGCTTTTATGTAAAGTCCTGTCTAAAGCCCACACTCCGAGAAGATATAAGTGAGGGACATAAAGATGTGGAGTCACTGTGGGTAGAAATAAATGGAGCAAAAAACAATAATAAAATACAAATAGGAGTTTATTATAAACCACCTAATATACCAGAGTCCACCGAAAATCTACTTCTAAATGAAATAGGCAAGGCGACAGATCATAATGAGGTTATTATGGGGGACTTCAACTACCCAGATATAGACTTGGAAACTGAAACCTATATATCTCATAAAGGAAACAGGTTCTTGGAAATAACCAAAGACAATTACCTTTCCCAGCTGGTTCATGACCTGACTAGAGGGACAGCCATACTGGACTTAGTATTAACCAATAGACATGACAGAACAACAGATGTGCAGGTTGCGGGACACCTGGGAAATAGTGACCATAATATAATAACCTTAAAATTGTCATTCAAAAGAGTGTTTCTTCAGGGAGGAACAAAAATACCAAACTTCAAAAAAGCTAAATTTAGCCAACTAAGAGAGGCCATAGGCCTAACTAACTGGGAAGAAATCCTCAAAAATAAAAATACAGCCACAAAATGGGATATTTTTAAAAGCATCCTAATATCTAATTGTGAGAGGTACATACGTTATGGGAATAAAAGGTTAAGAAACAAGAATAAACCAATGTGGATAAATAGAACTGTAAAGAAGGCAATAAATGACAAAAAGAAAGCATTTAAATCACTAAAACAGGAGGGTGGCGAGGAAGCATTGAAAAACTATAAGGAAAAAAATAAAATATGTAAAAGACAAATAAAAGTGGCCAAACTAGAGACTGAGAGATTAATTGCCAAAGAGAGTAAAACTAACCCTAAAACTTTCTTCAATTATATAAATAGTAAAAAGTATAAATCTGAAGGTGTCGACACCTTACAGAGTAATGAGGGGGGAGTTGCAGAGAGCGATGAGGAGAAAGCAAAGCTATTAAATATCACTGAGGAAAATAAACTGTCAGATGAAATGCAGAATATAAAAGTAAATTCCCCATTAAAGTGCCCTGTCTGACCCAGGAAGAAGTACAGCAGCGTCTTTAAAAGATTAAAATAGACAAATAGCCAGGACCGGATGGCATACACCCCCGTATCCTAAGAGAATTAAGTAATGTCATAGCCAGACCCTTATTTCTGATGTTTAAGGAATCTGTATTGACAGGGAATGTTCCACAGGATTGGCGCATAGCAAATGTGGTGCCAATATTCAAAAAGTGTCCAAAAACAGAGCCCGGAAACTATAGGCCGGTAAGTTTAACATCTGTCATGGGTAAACTGTTTGAAGGTTTTCTAAGAGATGCTATCTTGGAGTACCTCAATGAAAATAAGCAGGTAACTCCATATCAGCATGGCTTCATGAGGGATTGGTCATGTCAAACTAATTTAATCAGTTTCTATGAGGAGGTAAGTTCTAGACTTGATGGCAGCGAATCAATGGATGTTGTATCTGGACTTCTCCAAATCATTTGACACTGTACCACATAAAAGGTTAGTATATAAAATGAGAATGCTTGGCCTGGGAGAAAATGTCTGTATGTGGGTAAGTAACTGGCTCAGTGATAGAAAACAGAGGGTGGTTATTACTGGTACATACTCACATTGGGTCACTGTCACTAGTCATTGGGTCACCCACAGGGGTCAGTGTTGGGCCCTATTCTCCAATATATTTATTAATGATGTTGTAGAAGGCTTGCATAGTAAAATATCAATTTTTGCAGATGACACTAAACTATGTAAAGTAATTAACACAGAAGAGGACAGTACACTGCTACAGATGGATCTGGACAGATTGGAGGCTTGGGCAGAGAAGTGGCAGATGAGGTTTAACACTGACAAATGTAAGGTTATGCACATAGGAAGGAATAATGCAAGTCACCAGTACATACTAAATGGAAAAACACTGGGTAACACTGACATTGAAAAGGACCTAGGAATTTTAGTGAACAGCAAACTAAGCTGTAGAAACCAGTGTCAGACAGCTGCTGCCAAGGCCATTAAGATAATAGGTTGCATCAGAAGATGCCCGTGATGAGAAAACAGTCCTGCCACTTTACAAATCACTAGTCAGACCACACATGGAGTACTGTGCACAGTTCTGGGCTCCTGTGAACAAGGCAGACAGAGCAGAGCTGGAGAGGGTTCAGAGGAGGGCAACTAAAGTAATAACTGGAATGGGTGGACTACAGTACCCAGAAAGATTATCAAAATTAGGGTTATTCACTTTAGAAAAAAGAAGAGTGAGGGGAGATCTAATAACTATGTATAATGATATCAGGGGTACAGTACAGAGATCTCTCCCATGATCTTTTTATCCCCAGGACTGTGACTGTGACGAGGGGACCTCCTCTGCGCCTGGAGGAAAGAAGGTTTGTACACAAACATAGAAGAGGATTCTTTACGGTAAGAGCAGTAAGACTATGGAACTCTCTGCCTGAGGAGGTGGTGATGGTAAGTTCACTAAAAGTGAAGTCAAGAGGGGCCTGGATGTATTTCTGGAGTGTAATAATATTACAGGTTATAGATACTAGAGATGGGTCGTTGATCCAGGGAGTTATTCTGATTGCCTGATTGGAGTCAGGAAGGAATTTTTTCCTCTAAAGTGGGGAAAATTGGCTTCTACCTCACAGGGTTTTTTGCCTTCCTCTGGATCAACTTGTAGGATAACAGGCTGAACTGGATGGACAGATGTCTTTTTTCGGCTTTATAAACTATGTTACTAAGACTCATATTGCTAGGTGCCACACAGCCTGAGATATAGCCATTAATATGAAGGAGATATTTCATGCCTCCATGGCTACTGAAAATTACCAGCTCTTCTGTGTAATGGTAGAAATAAAATACTGACACCAGCCTCCTGCTGGTAGTACCAGGTAAGCTGGAAACTGTTATCTATCTACTGTTATCTGTTAACTGGAAAGTGTTATCTATCTTACATAAATGTATGATAAGCCATGTTGCATACCTCCCAACCGTCCCGGATCCAGCGGGACAGTCCCGGATTGCAGTGGCAGTCCCGCTGTCCCGGTATGGGGGGGTATGTCCCGGTCTCCGGCAGCTGTCTCTGCGTCCATAGGACGCAGAGACACTTGCCTGTTGCAGGAAGGAGCAGATAGCCGGAATCGGCTGTCTGCTTCTTCCATCCTCCCTCCTGTCCCCCCTGCAGCTCCCCGTACCTTTCATCCATGCATCGGGTCTTGGCGGGGGGCGGGGCCGTCCGGCAGCATTGGCTCCGCCCCCTTCAGACACGAGCAGAAGATCTTCCTGCTGGTGATGCTGGCCCTGCTGCTAGGAAAAAGGTAAGTGTAATACTTTTATTTTTTTAACTTTCTGTGAACTGTGTTTATTATGCCTGGACTGTGACATCAATGTTAATCCCTGTACTGTGACATCACTGTGTTTATTATCCCTGTACTGTGACATCACTGTGTTTTATTATCCCTGGACTGTGACATCACTGTGTTTATTATCCCTGGACTGTGACATCACTGTCTTTATTATCCCTGGACTGTGACATCAATGTTTATTATCCCTGGACTGTGACATCACTGTGTTTATTATCCCTGGACTGTGACATCACTGTGTTTATTATCCCTGGACTGTGACATCACTGTGTTTATTATCCCTGGACTGTGACATCACTGTGTTTATTATCCCTGGACTGTGACATCACTGTGTTTATTATCCCTGGACTGTGACATCAATGTTTATTATCCCTGTACTGTGACATCACTGTGTTTATTATCCCTGTACGGTGACATCACTGTGTTTATTATCCCTGTACGGACATCCAGTTTATTATCCCTGGACTGTGACATCACTGTGTTCATTATCCCTGTATGGTGACATCACTGTCTTTATTATTCCTGGACTGTGACATCACTGTCTTTATTATCCCTGGACTGTGACATCACTGTGTTTATCCCTGGACTGTGACATCACTGTGTGTATTATCCCTGTACTGTGACATCACTGTGTTTATTATCCCTGGACTGTGACATCACTGTGTTTACTATCCCTGTACTGTGACATCACTGTGTTTATTATCCCTGGACTGTGACATCACTGTGTGTATTATCCCTGTACTGTGACATCACTGTGTTTATTATCCCTGTACGGTGACATCACTGTGTTTATTATCTCTGTACTGTGACATCACTGTGTTTATTATCCCTGTACAGTGACATCAATGTGTTTATTATCCCTGGACTTTGACATCACTGTGTTTATTATCCCTGTACTGTGACATCAATGTGTTTATTATCCCTGTACTGTGATATCAATGTGTTTATTATCCCTGTACTGTGACATCTCTGTGTGTATTATTCCTGTACGGTGACATCACTGTGTTTATTATCCCTGTACAGTGACATCAATGTGTGTATTATCCCAGTGCAGGAAGAGGTAAGTGGTCTGTGTTTGTTTTCTATTTTTCAGGGTCGTGAATGCAGAGGACTACGTCGGATTCGCCATTTTTTAAAAAAAATTATTTAATTATTTTTGTAAAAAAATGGCGTGGGGTCCCCCCCTTTTTTTCCTTCGCCAGCCAGATACAACCAGCAGTGGCAGCCTGGCACTACCAGGGTGGGAAGAGACACGGTTATTGGCCCTTCCCAGCCTAATGGTACCAGCCTGCAGCCGCCCCAGAGCCAGACCCTCAATTTAGAAGGTCCGGTCCTGCGGGTACCCGGCTCTTCCCGGCACCCCTGGTGGCGGTGGGTGCCGAGGTAATAGATATTGGGGTTAGTGCTGGCCTGCCATACCAGCAAGCACTAAGCCCAGTATTAGTAATCAGGGCCGTCTGTACAATTACTAAAACTGTAGTATTGTAAAAAAAAAAAAACACACACACAAGTATAAAACATTTTATTGAAATAAACACTCCCCCAGACCCCTGTTTGACCGTTTTATTAAAAAAAAAAAAGCTGGTACGACGCAGTCCACCGAATCCGACGTAGTCCTCTGCATTCACGACCCTGAAAAATAGAAAACAAACACACAAACACGGACCACTTACCTCTTCCTGCACTGGGATAATACACACAGCGATGTCACTGTACAGGGATAATAAACACAGTGATGTCACAGTACAGGGATAATAAACACTGTGATGTCACTGTACAGAGATAATAAACACTGTGATGTCACAGTACAGAGATAATAAACACTGTGATGTCACAGTAAAGGGATAATAAACACAGTGATGTCACAGTACAGGGATAATAAACACAGTGATGTCACAGTACAGGGATAATAAACACAGTGATGTCACAGTACAGAGATAATAAACACAGTGATTTCACCGTAAAGGGATAATAAGCACAGTGATGTCACAGTACAGGGATAATAAACACAGTGATGTCACAGTACACCTGTGCAAACAAGGCCTGGGGGGGGCGCAGATAAGGCTATCATCATGATTTAGAAAAATCATTCCCCGATGAAATGTTGCAGTTCTCAAAATTCATTCAAAGTAATGAAACTCCACCAGCACTGGAATGCCTTAAAATAATCAGAAATAACAAATTGCCTGTACTGTGACATCACTGTGTGTAGTATCCCTGTACGATGACATCACTGTGTTTATTATCCCTGTATAGTAAGGGGACTGAGTGAGATTAGTTTATAGTGGGCGGGGTTAGGGGCGTGGCCTACTGCAGAAAAAATTTGCCAAGGCGCGCGCAGCACGTTATGTCCCTCATTCTCTCTTTGCAAAGTTGGGAGGTATGATGTTGAATAGGTATTGTGATATGGGCTGTGCAGGTCCAACACTGCTGCAAATACTTCAGCAGGAGTACTAATAAAGAAGATATTGCACTAAGGTAAAATATCCTGTTTGCACAGCAGAGGTGTAGCTAATTGCTCATAGGTCCTGGTGCAAGAGTTCAGCTTGCCCCCCCCCATCTTTCTCTGTGCTTTGTGGCCAGGGGCAGGGGAGCACCTACCCTTCTGCTGCCTGAGGCAAAAATGGAAACGAAACCCCCTCCCCCATTCCAAATTCTCAACCTAACCCCTACTGTTAAAGGGGTTATCCAACATCTAAAACATGACCCCCAATGCCCAGGCCCCTCAAATGGATTATACTTACAGCGCTCCCCTGCACCCACGTCGCTCCTGATCCCACGCGGCCACCACTGCATCTCCCCATCATGTGGATCAAAGCATCCAGAGTGCCATAAAAAAATAACTGCACCCGGCAAATAGTGTCCCTGATATTAATAGTGTAAACATAATGTCTGCAAAAAATTAATGTACAAGGGTGCCCCCCCACTGTAATAATGCTTCCCAAAGTCCTAATAGAAACAATTATCTCCCAGAATGTACACACACCGCACTATACAGAGGACACCCTATACACCCACACCACACTATACAGAGGACACTCTATACACACACACCGTAGTATACAGAGGACCCGCTATGCACATACACATCGCACTATACAGAGGCACCCTATCAACACACACTATATAGATGACAACCTATACACACACTACACAGAGGACACCCTATAAACACATCACACACATAGAAATGACCCCTATGTACACATCACACACATAGAGATGACTCCTACACACATCACACACAGAGATGACCCCTATATACATATCACACACATAGAGATGACCCCTATACACATATCACACACATAGAGATGACCCCTATGTACACATCACACACATAGAGATGACCCCTATACACATATCACACACATAGAGATGACCCCTATACACATATCACACACATAGAGATGACTCCTACACACATCACACACATAGAGATGACCCCTATACACATATCACACACATAGAGATGACTCCTACACACATCACACATGTAGAGATGACGCTTATACACAAATCACACACATAGAGATGACCCCTATGTACACATCACACACATAGAGATGACTCCTACACACATCACACACAGAGATGACCCTATATACATATCACACACATAGAGATGACCCCTATACACATATCACACACATAGAGATGACCCCTATGTACAACATCACACACATAGAGATGACCCTATACACATATCACACACATAGAGATGACCCCTATACACATATCACACACATAGAGATGACTCCTACACACATCACACACATAGAGATGACCCCTATACACATATCACACACATAGAGATGACTCCTACACACATCACACATGTAGAGATGACGCTTATACACAAATCACACACATAGAGATGACCCCTATGTACACATCACACACATAGAGATGACTCCTACACACATCACACACAGAGATGACCCCTATATACATATCACACACATAGAGATGACCCCTATACACATATCACACACATAGAGATGACCCCTATGTACACATCACACACATAGAGATGACCCCTATACACATATCACACACATAGAGATGACCCCTATACACATATCACACACATAGAGATGACTCCTACACACATCACACACATAGAGATGACCCCTATACACATATCACACACATAGAGATGACTCCTACACACATCACACATGTAGAGATGACGCTTATACACAAATCACACACATTGAGATGACCCCTATGTACACATCACACACATAGAGATGACCCTTATACACACATCACACACATAGAGATGACCCCTATGTACACATCACACACATAGAGATGACCCTTATACACACATCACACACATAGAGATGACCCTTATACACAAATCACGCACATAGAGATAACGCTTATACACACATCACACACATAGATGACACTTACCCTCTTCACAGCAAGTTCAGTCCTTCTCCTGTGTCCTGCTTGTCTGTAGGACCTTGATCAGGTAAATGTGACATCACCAAAGGTCCTACATGTTTTACTATGTACAGCTCATGCTGCTGGCTCTGGAGGAGGGGCATACAGTGCAGAACAATGAACTGCACATGAACATGAACCCGCGGCCTGGAGGAGACCAAAGAGGAGGGGTGAGTACAGCGCTGGCAGCGCTTCTCTCCCCCTCCTCCTGCAGGCTAGTGAGTGCTTCCAATATGGAGCGCTCACTAGTGTTCGCTTTATAAGATGCACTGCATCTTATAAAATGAAAAATAGGTAATTAGTAGAGCACTTATTGCTGCAACCTCTATAGCTATGCCAGTGGTGCACAGGCCCTGGACATAGCTGGGAACTGTCACAGGTAGTGTGTGATGACATATAGCCACTCTGGGGAAGTCTTATGTCATGAGCAGGATGTGATAAAATTAGTATTTACACCAAATTGGGAAGGTTGTTAAGAAATAGGGCTAGTATGCTATTGTCTTGCAAAGGTACTGTATGCTGTTTTTGTCTTCGCCTCCCTGTGTACCGATTTCTACCTGTTTGGATTTGACCTGACCTCTGCCTGATCTTTATTCTAGCTGCAATAAGTAGTGGCCTGGTGGTTCCTCTGCAGCAATGTTCAGATCCGTCTACAGGGCTTAAAGGGTGAAGACCGGGGGATAAGGGTACTAAAATAAACCATCAGCTGAGAATCAAAGAGAAATTGAGGCTGGAGCTGATGGGTAGATTGAAACCAGCCAGTCGGCCACCTGTAAGCTACAATGTTTGAACGTCTGGGAATCTTTTCTTCACTGACTTTAATTGGAGAACAAATCTAAATAGAAAGCCTTCGTAAATATTACGTGTGCATCTCCTACATGCTTCATCACATATGTGGTTTTTCTGAAATGGTTCCAAGATTCAAAGAACTGTCCTTTGTAAAAGAACAATAAAACAAGTAATTATGTCAGACAAGCAATTTTGTGTAGTTTGTTTATCAATGACATTATCACCAATGATGGTTCGTGTATAATCAAGGCCTTAAGTTTCTGAGGAACATACATTGTTCGTTACTGTAAATCATGCACTAAAAAATTCTATAGGTCACCACCCACTTCAACAGAAATAAGTTTAGCTTAGTCCTTTAGAAGTTTGTAAGCAATTACATTTCTAGAGACATTAAATACAGACTAGCCTGGTCACCTCAGCTCAGTTTCAATACTTCCACCCCTCTAATGTTTCTCCAAAGTTAAATTTCACAGTATAACTTTGATGTATGAGATCTAAGAATCCTTCTCAACCTCTCATGGAAATTAATTAATGTCTGAGCTTTGAGCTATATTAAATAACAAACGTCTGGAGAAGTATGTTCTAAGCTGGACTTGCAGTAAGTCTGAAACTGCAGCAGTTGTCCCTACTACCAAAATGGTTTCGGCTGCCGTATTACGATTGCATAACCACAAGTAGTGTAGATGGTCACCAAGTCATATAATTGTCCCACAAAAACTGATACTATATCTTATACTCTGTGGTGTCCACTAAGAATAGCAAGCCATAATAGTAGTCATATGATTTAAGATAGTAGAAATTCTCCAATGCAGAGTTTATTTTCTAAAATATGAGTAAACATTGAGGAAGCAGTTAATGTAAGATGCTGTCAATTTTATCTGCAGAGCAACAGTGGCTGACTAATGGAAATTGATCCAGCCTTTACTGTCAGTATCATGGAGTGCCTCAACTGCCGAACCTTGCTGCTTGTGAAGACCAGTGAGGGGTACCATAATGGTAGAGGCAAGTAAGAATAGCAGGAGCAGGGTACAGCCTATGGTTTACATGGAATAAGATTTGTTACTTACTAAAGTAGGGCTTGTAGTTGAAACGTCCCTGCAAACCAGTCTCACATGCAGTTATGTGCAGGACAGGGATGAGAGATAGGCAAGAGTAGATGCCAACTATTGTGGCCACACAGCATTTAAGATTGAGGTGGCACTTTTCTTGAAATAACAGGGATTCAATTCCTCTCACTTTTTCATTGTGTTTGTGCTGCGAATTATGGCAAAAATCACAATAAAAACAGTTGTGCAACGATTGTCATAGTATGAATGTGAGCAGGACATTTTACTGTTGAAGGCACTATGGCCACATGAACATCAGTAAAGCTCCTGAAGCTAGTGAATGTAAAGCTGCAGAGAGGAGGAGAGAGTGAGCTCTGTGTAAGTGGCTGGAGCCTTTATTTGTTTAGGAGGTCTGTATTTATGTAAGGGTTTGTTCTGGGTTCTGTATTTAGGGGTTCTGTCGCTGGATCTATCTGGGATCTATAATTATTTAGAGTCTTGTTTGGGGTCTCTCATTCTGGATTCTGTATTTATTTAGGGGATCTAGTCTGGGGTTTGTACTTATTTTGGGTGTCCCTATTATGAGGTCTGGTCTGGGTTTATTTTCATTTAAGAGCTTTTGGGTCTTAGGTCTGTACTTATTTTAGGATCTGTACTTTGGTGTGCATTCTTCATTTACCCTGGGGTCTGTATTTATTTTGGGAACTCTACTTATTTTGAGGTCTGTTTATTCTAGGGTTTTTATTGATTTTGGGGATAAATGCACTGTATGTTATTTGAATGGAAGTAAGCAGTCTTTGAAGGCTTGGCTTATCGTAGTACTCTACGATCTTGTGATGAATTCTATTAAGTAGCAGTCCTCGCAGTGTTGGACCCGAGCCCTGAGGTCCCAGCAGATAGTTAAGAAAACTACAGCACTCCTTGTCTTTCTTTGATGGTGGTTTATTCACCAAGTTAAGTGCAACATTTCAACTACAAATAGTTTTTTTTCAAGCAATGAACAAATATTATTATTATTATTATTATTATTATTATTATTATTATTATAGCACCATTCATTCTATTGCACTGTACATATGAAAAGGAGTATACATATATAATACTGACAATTGCAATAAGCATGAACAAGGTGAGTTACAAACTGGTACAGAAGCAGAGAAGGCCTTGCCCGCAAGGGCTTACAATATTCAAGTGTTCCCTTTACATATATATACCCACCCTACAAGGTCAAGTGACAATTATATATGTAAATCAACTAATACATATTCTAATAGTGAATGACATTGGACGGCAGAATTGAAAATATAGAAACACCATTATTCAAAATATAAATGCAGGACACTTACTCATAAGCAGAGGTCAAGAGGCCTGGGAAAAAGATTGAGGTCCAATTGTGTATATCGCACTTATGCCCCTTTCACACGAGCGGGAGACTCGCATGTCTCCCCCAACGCATCTACAGGGCTGGACTCTGGCACTGACTGGGATCGCATATAATGCTCTGCGATCCCTGTCCGTGCCGAGTCCAGCCCTGTAGATGCGTTGCGGGAGACATGCGAGTCTCCCGCTCATGTGAAAGGGGCATTAGATTCTCTATATTAAAGCTGTGCATGGACCACCAGGGTGTGCTGAAGAACATCATGTCCATAGTCCTGTAGCTATGGGGATGTAGTGCAGATGTCATGCCCATAGTCTTGTGGCTGTGGGGAGCTAATGTGCATGTCCATACCATCAAGTCGGCTCAGTCTAGTCTAGTTCAGGAATAGTAGAAAGATTATTTTTATTATTAATAAAATATGTATACAACCCCTGGCAAAAATTATGGAATCACCAGTCTCTAAGGATGTTCCTTCAGTTGTTTAATTTTGTTGGAAAAAAAAACGATCACGGACATGACAAAAAACTAAAGGCAATTCAAATGGCAACTTTCTGGCTTTAAGAAATACTAAAAGAAATCAAGAAAAATAATTGTGGTAGCCAGTAACAATTACATTTTTAGAACAAGCACAGGGAATAAATTATGGAATCACTCAATTCTGAGGAAAAAATTATGGAATCACCCTGCAAATTTTCATTACAAACAATAACACCTGCATCAGATTAAATCTGCTTGTTAGTATCCAGGTAAAAAGGAGTGATCACACCTTGGAGAGCTGCTGCAACAAGTGGACTGACATGAATCATGGCTCCAACACCAGAGATGTCAATTGAAAAAAAGGAGAGGATTATCAAACTCCTTAAAGAGGGTAAATCATCACGCAGAGTTGCACAAGATGTTGGTTGTTCACAGTCAGCTGTGTCTAAAACCTGGACCAAGTACAAACAACATAGGAAGGTGGTTAAAGGCAAGCATACTGGTAGACCAAGGAAGACATCAAAACTTAAAGCAATGTGCCTTGAAAACAGAAAATATACAACAAAACAAATTAGGAACAAATGGGAGGAAACTGGAGTCAACGTCTGTGACCGAACTGTAAGAAACCGACTAAAGGAAATAGTATTTACACACAGAAAAGTTAAAAGAAAGCCATCACTAACACCTAAACAGAAAAAAAACAGGTTACAATGGGCTAAGGAAAGGCAATCGTGGACTGTGGATGACTGGATGAAAGTCATATTCAGTGATGAATCTCGAATCTGCATTGGGCAAGGTGAAGATGCTGGAACTTTTGTTTGGTGCCGTTCCAAAGAGATTTATGCAGACGACTGTCTGAAGAAAACATGCAAATTTCCACAGTCATTGATGATATGGGGCTGCATGTCAGGTAAAAGTACTGGGGAGAATGGCTGTCATTCATCCTTAATAAATGCACAGGTTTACATTGACCTTTTGGACACTTTTCTTATCCCATCTATCGAAAGGATGTTTGGGAATGATGAAATCATTTTTCAAGATGATAATGCATCTTGCCATACAGCAAAAACTGTGAAAATATTTCTTGAAGAAAGACACATAAGGTCAATGTCATGGCCTTAAAACAGTCCGGATCTAAATCCAATTGAAAATCTGTGGTGGAAGTTAAAGAAAATGGTCCATGACAAGGCTCCAACCTGCAAAGATGATCTGGCAACAGCAATCAGAGAAAGCTGGAGCCAAATTGATGAAGAGTACTGTTTGTCACTCATTAAGTCAATGCCTCAGAGACTGCAAGCAGTTATAAAAGCCAGAGGTGGTGCAACAAAGTACTAGTGATGTGTTGGAGTGTTATTTTGTTTATTTTTCATGATTCCATAATTTTTTCCTCAGAATTGAGTGATTCCATAATTTATTCCCTGTGCTTGTTCTAAAAATGTAACTTTTACTGGTTACCACAATTATTTTTCTTGATTTCTTTTAGTATTTCTTAAAGCCATGAAGTTGCCATTTGAAATGCCTTTAGTTTTTTGTCATGTCTGTGATCTGTTTTTTTCAACAAAATTAACTAAATTAACTAAACTAAATTAACTGAAGGAACATCCTCAGAGACTGGTGATTCCATAATTTTTACCAGGGGTTGTATTATCCTCTATGTTGGGATTATGTATCTGTGTAGATTAGGATAAGAGATCTTAATACTCTATAAAGAACAATGAGGCGCAGATTGGGGAACTAATATAGACCAACAGTATGAGGTATATAAATAGACTGTGTTTTAATGTGGGGGATCAGCCACAATGTGAAAACCCTAAGTATCCCGCCGTGTCGTAAGCATTCTGTTTTATTCAAGATACCTCTAAGTAAAAAGTGGCAGTTAGGGCATACTTCAAATAAAGGGTAGGTTATTATAATAGCGTTCAGTGTACTTACTCACAGCCCCTTGTCTGTCTTGTGAAGCTGTGGGGGGAGGAAAAAGATATTGTCCCAGAGATTCCACACACATTGGGACAGGAATTCATATTCCCCCCTTGTTAGATGATCTTAGATCTCCAACAAGGGAGGAGCAGATTCCCTACTGCATACACACGCCGGTCCACATTCTCCACAACTCAGAGTGATCACCATTTAGGGGATCAGCCTGAACTGCGATTGGTCCTGGTACACCTCCATTGACAGCTCCCTGTTATTTAAAATACGTAGAACTGAACAACCTAAGACGACTTAATAAGCCACGGTTAAGAGCATCACACGCAATCATTCTGGAACCTATTCAATGGTGCACAGCAGGATAGAGGTCCCATCATATCGCATACACACAGGTACACAATTATGTTACGTGAGCGTGATTGCATCCCCAATCTACATCCAATATTAAAGACCTATAGATCTAAGTTATAAAGATCAATACTAGGTAACGATAGGTCCCATTGGTGCTAGACATAAAAATATAAGAATAACAAACCAGTCCACTTAGTGAAATGCAAGCCATGGGAATTCAATCCATGATCTTTGGCTGAGGAAGAATTTAAGTCGGGAGGGTGGAAAAGACCTATCGATCCTTCTGGTCCCTGTGTCTCTTTAAGTGTTCATAGGCATTTCTGTGAAGAACAAAATGTGATTAAGTGATGTAACAGCGCTGTGTTAAGTGTGTAAAGGTAGAGACAAAAGAGATTGTGTCTCCATTAGGTTAACCCATTTAAGATGTATTACTTTTAGATGCTGTTTTGGTACCAGGGCCTTAGTGTAACCATGGTGTAAGAGTCTTTAACCCATGTCCTTTAATCTTTCCTCTGCTCAAGTTTCTTTTGAAATTATAAGTTTCAAGTAACTGACTACAGGGGAGGGATTCCACCATATTCACTGGGTGGGCACTGTTGGACCTGAGCATGTTGTTCCTGTCTGTGGGCTTGGTGTACAGATCTGTCTGTAGAGATCCATTTTGTATATAGACGGTGATATCCAAAACTTTTAGGGTGCCATGGAAGAAAACCAAAGTGAATAGGAGTTCCTCAAAGGTGGTATTAATGTAGAGTTTGAATTCTTGGCAGGTTAGTTGTCCCTGTCCAGATAAAAAAAAATATCATCTATATACCTTATCCAGTCCCTTCCAAAATGCAAGCAGCTGGAAGGGTATATGGTTAGCCTATATTACACCTACAGATTTTGCAGACGAATGTCAGGAGGGAAGCATTTGTTCTTGGCAACGGCCTGCTCGCAAGCAGAGGAGACTGCTGCTATTACATGCAGTGATCTCCTCCTCAGTATGGGGAGGAGTAATCGTTAATGCCATCTTTCATCCTCATACTGAATCACTGTTTGTGATTGTGATTACACAGCGCGATCTGCTTCCAGCAAACAATCATTTTTAAACCATCTAAAAGATTCCAATTACCCGATTAACGAGTTTGCTTGTTCGTCGAATAATTGGCAGCAGTATTACACTGCAAGATCATCCCTAATGAGCGTTACTACAAACGGTCGATGATCTTCAGTATTATCTGCAGGTGTAATATAAGCTAAAGTCTCTTCAAAATTGTCCATGAACATATTAGCGTACTTTGGGTCCACAAGGACTTAATTATTGAGCTAATCCACATAAAACACCTACGGTTACAATTTCCAAACCAGTACAATTGTTAAAAGTTATCTAAAGATATACAATGGACCATGTGGACCTTGAATCATGATAAGGCATGACCCCTGGACTAAGACAAGAACAGTAGGGTTTAAAGCTCCACACAAAGGCAAGCTATTGGGCATCAACTCTTCATCACTTTGGTTAAGCAGACAGATGAAGCATGCACTAGAACCCTGCTACAATACTGCAGACTTGGACATGCGCATTGATGTCCTACAGTTTGAACACTGTGAGCATAACATAAGGGAACGGAGCATGCGTTATGGCTTCCTACTATCCCTGAATTATGGACCTGACCGTATGGAGATGTGCACTAGCTCCCCACAGCTATAGGAATATGGACATGCGTTCTTCTGAACACCCTGGCGGCGCATGTGCAGCTCTAAAATAGAGTTCTAAAATAGATATACACAATCGGACCTCAATTCTTCTCCCAGGCCTGTGCTTATGAGTAAGTGTCCTGCTTTTATATTTTGAATAATGGTGTTTTCATATTTTAAATTCTGCTGTCCAATGACATTCATTATAGGAATATGTATTAGGTGATTTGCATACATAATTGTCACGTGAATACTTGGTGAATAAACCAGCGCCAAGGAAAGGCAAAAAGAGCTGCCGTTTTCTTTATCTCAATCATGTAAATTCTGGACATATATTAACAAAACTTGAATCACAAAACTTGATGTTGGGGCTCAAAAAAATGGATGTCCATGTGACATGATTCCTGCACTCTCAGATCCCACCATCCTAGTTCTGGATCAGACTGGCAGCACTGGAGCTTGAGGAGGTGATTAAACCGCTTGAAAGCAGTTAGTTGACCACTAGTGTTGTTCATGTTCTCTACAGATAATAACTAGAGATGAGCGAGTAGTGAAATATTCGAAAGTTCGAAATTCGATTCGAATAGACCGCGAAATTCGACTATTCGACCGAATATCGAATCCCATTAAAGTCTATGGGAAAAAAATGCTCGCCACTTGGAAATCTCAATTCGACCACTTGGAGGTCACCAAGTCCACCCTGAAACCTCAGAAAAGGATGCCAACACTGCTGGAATGCAACTGGGACAGCAGGGGAAGCATGTCTGGGTGCATATAACGCGCCCAAGTCGCACTATTACGCCACTATCACAGCCTCTCAACAATACACTCCAAAGACAATCTAACCTCTCTGTAAAGTGAGACCATACAAGGAAACCTTCTTTCCTCTACATTGCCATGGACCCCAAGCCAAACTAGACAAAAAAGAAGATGAAATTCTGCACCCCTTAAAATCACGTTGCCTATGACAACCACAGATGGCATAGGCAAGGGGGAAAGCAAATAGACCCCACCCCTAATTGTCATTGTGTGTGTGTGTGAGATGTGGTCAGACATGTCTTCTTTAAAATGTAAAAACAACTCAAACACATGCAGAAGCCTTAAAATGCCCAAATTGTTGGCGCTAGAGATGTCAGTGACCCGACCTGGCCCAGTGTCATGTCTAGCAGGTAAAGCAGTGGGGATGTTGAGGGATGCGTAGGACCGCAAAAGGCAGGAAGAGGCCGTGGGCTGGCCAGAGGCTCATGGAAAATTTTGTGGAGGCCCAAGAGGTGAGACGTCTTAAAAATTGTGTGGAGGCTAAAGAGGTGAGGCCTCTTAAAAATTATGTGGAGGCCCAAGAGCTGAGACCTCTTAAAAATTATGTGGAGGCCCAAGAGGTGAGATCTCTTAAAAATTATGTGGAGGCCCAAGAGGTGAGACCTCTTAAACATTTTGTGGAGGCCCAAGAGGTGAGACCTCTTAAAAATTATGTGGAGGCCCAAGAGGTGAGACCGCTTAAAAATTATGTGGAGGCCAAAGAGGTGAGACCTGTTAAAAATTTTGTGAAGGCTAAAGAGGTGAGACCTGTTAAAAATTTTGTGGACGCCCAAGAGGTGAGACCTTGATAAAATTTTGTGGAGGCCCAAGAGGTGAGACCTGTTAAAAATTTTGTGGACGCCCAAGAGGTGAGACCTTGATAAAATTTTGTGGAGGCCCAAGAGGTGAGACCTCTTAAACATTTTGTGGAGGCCCAAGAGGTGAGACCTGTTAAAAATTTTGTGGATGCCCAAGAGGTGAGACCTTGATAAAATTATGTGGAGGCCCAAGAGGTGAGACCTGTTAAAAATTTTGTGGATGCCCGAGGTGAGACCTTGATAAATTTATGTGGAGGCCCAAGAGGTGAGACCTGTTAAAAATTTTGTGGAGGCCCAAAGAGGTGAGACCTTGATAAAATTTTGTGGAGGCCCAAGAGGTGAGACCTCTTAAACATTTTGTGGAGGCCCAAGAGGTGAGACCTGTTAAAAATTTTGTGGATGCCCAAGAGGTGAGTCCTTGATAAAATTATGTGGAGGCCCAAGAGGTGAGACCTGTTAAAAATTTTGTGGATGCCCAAGAGGTGAGACCTTGATAAATTTATGTGGAGGCCCAAGAGGTGAGACCTGTTAAAATTTTGTGGAGGCCCAAGAGGTGAGACCTTGATAAAATTTTGTGGAGGCCCAAGAGGTGAGACCTCTTAAACATTTTGTGGAGGCCCAAGAGGTGAGACCTGTTAAAAATTTTGTGGATGCCCAAGAGGTGAGACCTTGATAAAATTATGTGGAGGCCCAAGAGGTGAGACCTGTTAAAAATTTTGTGGATGCCCAAGAGGTAAGACCTTGATAAATTTATGTGGAGGCCCAAGAGGTGAGACCTGTTAAAAATTTTGTGGAGGCCCAAGAGGTGAGACCTTGATAAAATTTTGTGGAGGCCCAAGAGCTGAGACCTCTTAAAAATTATGTGGAGGCCCAAGAGGAGAGACCTCTTAAAAATTATGTGGAGGCCCAAGAGGTGAGACCTCTTAAAAATTATGTGGAGGCCCAAGAGGTGAGACCTCTTAAACATTTTGTGGAGGCCCAAGAGGTGAGACCTCTTAAACATTTTGTGGAGGCCCAAGAGGTGAGACCTCTTAAACATTTTGTGGAGGCCCAAGAGGTGAGACCTGTTAAAAATTTTGTGGAGGCCCAAGAGCTGAGACCTCTTAAACATTTTGTGGAGGCCCAAGAGGTGAGACCTCTTAAAAATTATGTGGAGGCCCAAGAGGTGAGACCTCTTAAACATTTTGTGGAGGCCCAAGAGGTGAGACCTGTTAAAAATTTTGTGGATGCCCAAGAGGTGAGACCTTGATAAAATTATGTGGAGGCCCAAGAGGTGAGACCTGTTAAAAATTTTGTGGAGGCCCAAGAAGTGAGACCTTGATAAAATTTTGTGGAGGCCCAAGAGGTGAGACCTCTTAAACATTTTGTGGAGGCCCAAGAGGTGAGACCTGTTAAAATTTTGTGGATGCCCAAGAGGTGAGACCTTGATAAAATTATGTGGAGGCCCAAGAGGTGAGACCTGTTAAAAATTTTGTGGATGCCCAAGAGGTGAGACCTTGATAAATTTATGTGGAGGCCCAAGAGGTGAGACCTGTTAAAAATTTTGTGGAGGCCCAAGAGGTGAGACCTTGATAAAATTTTGTGGAGGCCCAAGAGCTGAGACCTCTTAAAAATTATGTGGAGGCCCAAGAGGAGAGACCTCTTAAAAATTATGTGAGGCCCAAGAGTGAGACCTCTTAAACATTTTGTGGAGGCCCAAGATGTGAGACCTCTTAAACATTTTGTGGAGGCCCAAGAGCTGAGACCTCTTAAACATTTTGTGGAGGCCCAAGAGGTGAGACCTCTTAAACATTTTGTGGAGGCCCAAGAGGTGAGACCTCTTAAAAATTATGTGGAGGCCAAGAGGTGAGACCTCTTAAACATTTTGTGGAGGCCCAAGAGGTGAGACCTCTTAAACATTTTGTGGAGGCCCAAGAGCTGAGACCTCTTAAACATTTTGTGGAGGCCCAAGAGGTGAGACCTCTTAAACATTTTGTGGAGGCCCAAGAGGTGAGACCTCTTAAAAATTATGTGGAGGCCCAAGAGGTGAGACCTCTTAAACATTTTGTGGAGGCCCAAGAGGTGAGACCTGTTAAAAATTTTGTGGAGGCCCAAGAGCTGAGACCTCTTAAACATTTTGTGGAGGCCCAAGAGGTGAGACCTCTTAAACATTTTGTGGAGGCCCAAGAGGTGAGACCTCTTAAAAATTATGTGGAGGCCCAAGAGGTGAGACCTCTTAAACATTTTGTGGAGGCCCAAGAGGTGAGACCTCTTAAAAATTATGTGGAGGCCCAAGAGGTGAGACCTCTTAAAAATTATGTGGAGGCCCAAGAGGTGAGACCTCTTAAACATTTTGTCGAGGCCCAAGAGGTGAGACCTGTTAAAAATTTTGTGGAGGCCCAAGAGCTGAGACCTCTTAAACATTTTGTGGAGGCCCAAGAGGTGAGACCTCTTAAAAATTATGTGGAGGCCCAAGAGGTGAGACCTCTTAAACATTTTGTGGAGGCCCAAGAGGTGAGACCTCTTAAAAATTTTGTGGAGGCCCAAGAGGTGAGCCATAAATATATAAATTTTTCTTATTTACGGAGCAATTCTACGGCGGTTAAGGAGGAGGAGGAGGAGGTGGAGGAGGAAATGGCACTTCATACAGATGGCACTTCACTTTTGGCTGCTTTCCACTGTTGGAGAAGCAAAGTCCGGGTCAATCCACTTGCTGTTCATTTTGATTAGCGTCAGCCTGTCGGCACTGTCGGTTGACAGGCGGCTGCGCTTATCGGTTATAATGCCCCCGGCTGCGCTGAACACCCTTTCTGATAGCACGCTGGCGGCAGGGCAGGCAAGCACCTCCAAGGCGTACAGGGACAGTTCCAGCCACGTGTCCAACTTGGAGACCCAGTAAGTGTAGGACGCCGAGGGATCGGGGAGGACAGGGGTACGGTCTGCCAGGTACTCCCGCAACATCCGCCGATACTTGTCCCTCCTGCTGATAGCGGGCCCCGCAGTGATGGAAGTTGCACGAGGGGGTGCCATGAACGTGTCCCACACCTTGGAGAGTGTTCCCCTGGTGGCTGTGGGCCTGATTGATGTTGTGGGACTCTGGGAGACCCTCTCCTCTCTGCCGCCAGCGATGGTGGGTGGGAAAATCTCCATCATGTTCTGCACGAGTTCCCTCTGGTATTCCAGCAATCGATTCGTCCTCTCCTCTACCGGAATAAAAGAAGAGACGTTATCTTTATACCGGGGGTCCAGGATTGCGAAGACCCAGTACAGTTTGTTCTCCACTATCCGGACAACACGTGTGTCCCGGGAAAAGCAGCCCAGCATGAAGTCAGCCATGTGTGCCAGACTCTGAATAGGCATGACCTCACTGCCCCCACCAGAAGGATCACTTGCCATTTCCTCCTCTTCCGCCTCCTCTCCGCCCCATCCGCGCTGAACCAATGGGACGCACACAGCCTGACTGCTACCCTCGCCGCCAGCATCCTCCTCCTCTTCCACAGCCACCTCCACGTCGTCCTCCTCCTCCTCATCCTCTCCTCCTCCTGCAACTGCCACCGAGAAGCAGACAAAAGTGTGGTCTGACTGTGTAGCTCCGTTGCGTCTCCTCCTACCCCCGTCTCCTCTGCGTGCAATGCGTTCTCCCTTATTGCGATGAGCGATTCTTTAAGGACACATAGGAGCGGGATGGTTACGCTCACTATAGCGTCCTCGCTGCTGACCTTCTTGGTGGACTCCTCAAAGATACGCAGTACATCGCATATGTCTGCCATCCATGGCCACTCGTGGTTGGCAAACTGAGGGAGCTGAGTTGGAGGCACGCGTGGATTCATAATCTGGTACTCCATCAATGCTCTCTGCTGCTCACACACCCTGGCCAACATGGAATAGGTGGAATTCCAGCGAGTCGGCAGGTCGCACAACAGCCGATGTTCAGGCAAATGGAGGCGTTGCTGGAGTTTTTTTAAGCTAGCAGCAGCTACAGTTGACTTCCGAAAGTGAGCGCACAAGCGCCGAACTTTCACCAGTAGCTCTGCCAGGTTGGGGTGAGTCTTTAGAAATTTTTGGACTACCAGATTAAAACGTGGGCCAGGCATGGTACGTGATCGAGTTCGGCAAGCTCCAGAGCCGCCACCAGGTTACGGCCGTTATCGCACATGACCATGCCTGGTCCTAGCTGCAGCGGCGACAGCCACATCTCCGTCTGCTGCAATATGGCGTCCCTCACCTCTGGGGTGCTGTGCTTCCTGTCGCCCAAGCTGATGAGCTTAAGCACCGCCTGCTGATGTCTCCCCGCGCCAGTGCTGCAACGCTTCCAGCTAGCGGCTGAGGGCGATGTTAAGGCAGAGGAGGAGGAGGAGGAGGGGGGTTTATCAGAACCCATGCTGGCAATCTTGGGCGGGGGTGGTAGGTAGGCCGTCTCTGTTTGCGACCCCGTCCCCGCTTCCACTACATTCACCCAGTGTGCCGTCAAAGAAATGTATCATCCCTGGCCGCAAGCGCTTGTCCACGAGTCGGTGGTCAAGTGGACCTTTGCGCTGACTGCGTACCTCAGGGCCCGCCTGATGTTACGCGACACGTGCTGGTGCAGGGCGGGGACGGCACTCTGGGAAAAGTAGTGGCGGCTGGGGACGGAATAGCGAGGTGCAGCAGCCGCCATCAGGTCGCGGAAGGCCTGCGTCTCCACAAGCCTAAACGGCAACATCTCCAGGGCCAGCAGTTTGGAGATGTGGCAGTTTAAGGCTTGGGCTTGGGGGTGACTCGAGGCGTACTTCCGCCTGCGGTCGAACGCCTGCGAGATGGACAGTTGTTGGGACGAGGAGTGTGAAGGTGCAGGCGAAGAGGCGGGGGAAGGGGAGGCTGAAGGAGAAGGCCCCAAAGTAGCCGAGGCAGAGGCAGATGTGGAGGTGTCCTGGCTGGAGGTCTGGACCGCAGTGGCAGCACACAACACAGGGGAAGAGGCAGTGGCAGCAAGACCGGGCGCAGGTTGTATTGCGTTTGCTCTCTCCCACTCAGCCCAGTGCTTGACTTCCAAGTGACGCCGCATGCCTGAGGTGGTCAGATTGCTCTTCTCAGAGCCCCTACTCAGTTTTGAGTGGCAGAGTGTGCAAACCGCGCTCAGTTTGTCATCCGCACAAACATTAAAAAATCTCCACACCACAGAAGTACGAGGCCTCGATGGGGGAGCTTCGCGCGACTGCCCGCTGCCGGGAACAGCTTCGGCCCTGCTGGCTGTGGCCTCACTTCTCTGTCTGGACTGTCCTCTGCCTCTGGACATCCCTCTGCCTGTGGACATCCCTCTGCCTCTGGACATCCCTCTGCCTCTGGACATCCCTCTGCCTCTTGCTGCCTTTTTCGGTGCTGCGCAGACCACCACCTCTCCACTACTTTCCTCGCTGGACATCACCCCTGGCCAAGTGGGGTCGGTCATTTCGTCATCCACCACCTCAACTTCCTCACTCTGCTCCTCCTCCTGCCCACTGGACATTCCAACAGCCTCCCTTGATGGCAACTGCGTCTCATCATCATCATCGCTCATGATAACAGATGCTGGCTCAGGGTCCACATCAGCAGGAGATGGCGAAAACTCAAGTGTTTGGGCATCACTACAAACAAATTCCTCTGCTAGCTCCTGGGATTCTTCCGGCACATCTGAAAAAGGACCCGAAAAGAGCTCCTGGGAGGGGTCAATGGTGGGATGACTCTGTTGGCCAGGTGTGGAGGAAGGAGGGTCAGAGTGAGACTGTGTGGATGACTGGCTGGTGGACAACTGTGTGGAAGCGCTATCGGCTATCCATTTCACCACCTGTTCAACCTGCTCAGGCCTCAACAGCGGTGTAACCCGCCCCCTGCTTAACTGTCCCATAAAGGCAGGGATTCTGGATGAGTGGGATCCTGGCTGACCCTCACCAGCACGCATTGTATCCCCACTGGCTTCAACAAGGCCCCCAACAGCATTTCCGCGCCCCCGTCCTCGTCCTATTCCGCTAGCCCCCCTCCGCATTTTATTATTTTTTGGTTACAATATTTTGCCTTCACAGCCGTGAAATTATTTTGCAAGAGAACGCACAGTACAGTTGCCAATTATAAGGCCTATATATTTTATAGTTCAAGGTACACAGCCGTGTACTAACTTTTCAGACGGTGGGTATAAACACCAGGTATTTAAATAATTTTGCAAGAGAACACACAGTACAGTTGCCTAGTATAAGGCCTATATATTATATAGTTCAAGGTACACAGCCGTGTACTAACTTTTCAGACGGTGGGTATAAACACCAGGTATTTAAATAATTTTGCAAGAGAACGCACAGTACAGTTGCCTAGTATAAGGCCTATATATTTTATAGTTCAAGGTACACAGCCGTGTACTAACTTTTCAGACGGTGGGTATAAACACCAGGTATTTAAATAATTTTGCAAGAGAAAGCACAGTACAGTTGCCTAGTATAAGGCCTATATATTTTATAGTTCAAGGTACACAGCCGTGTACTAACTTTTCAGACGGTGGGTATAAACACCAGGTATTTAAATAATTTTGCAAGAGAACGCACAGTACAGTTGCCTAGTATAAGGCCTATATATTTTATAGTTCAAGGTACACAGCCGTGTACTAACTTTTCAGACGGTGGGTATAAACACCAGGTATTTAAATAATTTTGCAAGAGAACGCACAGTACAGTTGCCAATTATAAGGCCTATATATTTTATAGTTCAAGGTACACAGCCGTGTACTAACTTTTCAGACGGTGGGTATTAACACCAGGTATTTAAATAATTTTGCAAGAGAACGCACAGTACAGTTGCCTAGTATAAGGCCTTTATATTTTATAGTTCAAGGTACACAGCCGTGTACTAACTTTTCAGACGGTGGGTATAAACACCAGGTATTTAAATAATTTTGCAAGAGAAAGCACAGTACAGTTGCCTAGTATAAGGCCTATATATTTTATAGTTCAAGGTACACAGCCGTGTACTAACTTTTCAGACGGTGGGTATAAACACCAGGTATTTAAATAATTTTGCAAGAGAACGCACAGTACAGTTGCCTAGTATAAGGCCTTTATATTTTATAGTTCAAGGTACACAGCCGTGTACTAACTTTTCAGACGGTGGGTATAAACACCAGGTATTTAAATAATTTTGCAAGAGAAAGCACAGTACAGTTGCCTAGTATAAGGCCTATATATTTTATAGTTCAAGGTACACAGCCGTGTACTAACTTTTCAGACGGTGGGTATAAACACCAGGTATTTAAATAATTTTGCAAGAGAACGCACAGTACAGTTGCCTAGTATAAGGCCTATATATTTTATAGTTCAAGGTACACAGCCGTGTACTAACTTTTCAGACGGTGGGTATAAACACCAGGTATTTAAATAATTTTGCAAGAGAACGCACAGTACAGTTGCCAATTATAAGGCCTATATATTTTATAGTTCAAGGTACACAGCCGTGTACTAACTTTTCAGACGGTGGGTATTAACACCAGGTATTTAAATAATTTTGCAAGAGAACGCACAGTACAGTTGCCCAATTATAAGGCCTATATATTTTATAGTTCAAGGTACACAGCCGTGTACTAACTTTTCAGACGGTGGGTATAAACACCAGGTATTTAAATAATTTTGCAAGAGAACGCACAGTACAGTTGCCTAGTATAAGGCCTATATATTTTATAGTTCAAGGTACACAGCCGTGTACTAACTTTTCAGACGGTGGGTATAAACACCAGGTATTTAAATAATTTTGCAAGAGAACGCACAGTACAGTTGCCAATTATAAGGCCTATATATTTTATAGTTCAAGGTACACAGCCGTGTACTAACTTTTCAGACGGTGGGTATTAACACCAGGTATTTAAATAATTTTGCAAGAGAACGCACAGTACAGTTGCCTAGTATAAGGCCTATATATTTTATAGTTCAAGGTACACAGCCGTGTACTAACTTTTCAGACGGTGGGTATAAACACCAGGTATTTAAATAATTTTGCAAGAGAACGCACAGTACAGTTGCCTAGTATAAGGCCTATATATTTTATAGTTCAAGGTACACAGCCGTGTACTAACTTTTCAGACGGTGGGTATAAACACCAGGTATTTAAATAATTTTGCAAGAGAACGCACAGTACAGTTGCCTAGTATAAGGCCTATATATTTTATAGTTCAAGGTACACAGCCGTGTACTAACTTTTCAGACGGTGGGTATAAACACCAGGTATTTAAATAATTTTGCAAGAGAACGCACAGTACAGTTGCCAATTATAAGGCCTATATATTTTATAGTTCAAGGTACACAGCCGTGTACTAACTTTTCAGACGGTGGGTATTAACACCAGGTATTTAAATAATTTTGCAAGAGAACGCACAGTACAGTTGCCAATTATAAGGCCTATATATATTTTATAGTTCAAGGTACACAGCCGTGTACTAACTGTTCAGACGGTGGGTATTTACACCAGGTATTTAAATTAGTTTGCAAGAGAACGCACTGTACAGTTGCCAATTATAAGGCCTATATATTTTATAGTTCAAGGTACACAGCCGTGTACTAACTGTTCAGACGGTGGGTATTTACACCAGGTATTTAAATTAGTTTGCAAGAGAACGCACTGTACAGTTGCCAATTATAAGGCCTATATATTTTATAGTTCAAGGTACACAGCAGTAGTGCCAAATATAGTTTGGTATGTAGCAGAGCACCTAATACACCACTAATTCCTCTCTCTGTCCCTACTCCAGCAGCTATCCCTGAATACAGCAGCCGTTCTCTGTAAAGTCTATATTGTAGTAAAGCTATCACTGTACTTCACTATAGTAGCCCTGATAAGGGCTTTTAATCACGCTCCTGCCTGTCCAACAGCTAAAACCTGTCTCTCCCTTCTCCAGCCTCTGTCCCTGACTATGTTCACGCAGCATATGCGTACGAGCAGGAAGAGCTGAGTTTTTAATATTCGAGGTCACATGGTTTTTCCAGCCAATGCATGTAGACGCCGTTTTCGCGCTGCCAGCCTGCTCAGCGTGCCTGTCATACCCCCCCTGCATGGTGATTGGTGGAAAAAGAGCGCCAGGGAAGGTGGGAGGGGAAACGAATTCTAAGTGCGCCATCGCCGTTATACTCGAACAAAATCGAGTACGCCAAATAGCGTAGTATTCGATCGAATACCAGCTCGATCGAACACTACTCGCTCATCTCTAATAATAACCAATCATTTTGAATTTATTTTATGCTTGGGGGAAAGGGTCTCAATTTTCCTTATACTTCTAGGGTGCCAAAATGCTTTTTCCCAAACTATCTCCTGCTTGTGTGATGTCAGATCACATGGTTAACTCCCCGCTCCCTATTCCTGTAGTACTGGATATTACATGCAGTCCACTGCATCCAAGCTCTTCTCCAAACAGCAGGCAGCGAATAATTAAAGACTACTTACAAACTATACAGTAATTGAGGAACATGTGGGCCATAATAAATACAGACAACGTCTTGGGGACTGTAGACCTTCACATTGGTAATTCCACCTACAGCAAGCCCTGGCAGCATCAAAACAAAGGTTCATTTCAGACATGGGCAAGATAATGAAAATGACAAAAAAAAACACTTCTGAGATATGGAGGCATCATCTCTACAGAGCATTCAGATACTTATAGGTGCCTTTAAATTGTTAATTAATACAATAATATCCTGACATCTAGCAAATATATATGAAATCTTTTAATTTCATCAGTTGCTCCTTACAGAAGAAGACACTATAATTTAATCTGAGTTTGGTGACTGGGTGACTACAATACCTTTCCATAACAGAAAAAGGAAAATTAGTGAGAACAAGAACGTTTTATTTGGACAGAGACACACTTTTCTATCCAGATGTTTGAATACATATAATCATACTAGACAATTATAGGGTTAAAGTAGTTTTTCGGATGTTTACATGCAGTGCTCACAATATATACCTCACTTTATAAGCCATTTGTCTCATCAGTGGTCGTGACCTTGAGCAAAGGAATTTTATTTCTCTCTGTCAATCAAGAAGAATTCAGTACCAATGATTTCAGAAAGTGAGTTCTATTTCCTATTGTAATTTCACATAATCAGATTCTGAATGAGAACATTCTGATGAGACAAAAAGGGAAAGCTGATTGTGGAATGGTTTTGAATTGCATTTCAACAACACATATGGAAAAAAATTACATTTTAATGGAGGTGCGATAGTGAGTCCCTTTATCAACCGAACACAATAACGTACTCAGTCTACTAGCCATCCTTGAACCTGGCAGGTTAGATTGCAAATTCAGGTTGTATATACAAACTGAGAAAGCATGTATTGGAATACTATTAATTATTCTTATTACAGAATAGAACTTAATAAGAGAGAATAGTGTCAGGAATTTGGAGAGCTGAGTCCGTATCCAAGCAGTCTGAGTCTTTTTTCAGCTTGTGAAAAAACTATTTTAGAGCAATTTAGTTTTAAAGGATCATTCACATTTGGCAAAGAAACATAACATAAAATATATGTTAATGTGGGTATTTTTTTGCCTCAATCACTGATACTTTTACCTTTTTTTAAGAGACATGTCATAAGCTTACTTGTCCGAGCTCCAGCAGTGCGATCCTCAACCTTGGCATGACTGCGCAGGGAGAGACGTGCTGCTGAGCCATGACCCTGGTGATGCGACACCATCCTGGTTCTTGTTCCTGTGCTGATTTGGATTGCTTGTGTTTTTTACCTCAGCTCGTCCATTGACCACTTTCTGTCTCTCATGTTGTTCTGACCTTACCTCCTCTTTTGACCACTCTGTCTCTTGTTTTTGTACTGCGTTGTTATCCTGTTTCAGACCCATTTATGTACAACTCTGTCTTTGTGTTGCTTGTCTCTAGGTGTTTGTCTGTCTCTGCACCTTATGATATTATAATATTGACAATTGTGAACTGTTGGCCATCAAGTGGACCTTTGAGGAGTAGCAGCACTTCTTAGAAGGGCTCAGCACCAAATCACTGTGCTTACGAACCTGATTTATCTGGATACTACTAAATGCTTTAATCCTAGGCAAGCACGATGGGCATTGCTCTTTACCTGGTTTAATGTTATTGTTACTGATCGCCCTGGCTCTGGTAATGTGAAGACGGATGCCTTATCACGTAGTTTTGGTTCTTGTGATTCTATCTATACTGAACCAAGTAACATTCTTCCCCTTGATGTTGTCATTGCTGCGTTAGTTCTGATGTGGCTGCCAAAATACGATTGTGTCAGGATTTGGTTCTCCATACTGTTAGGTCATCCGGGTATTGCTGGGACAAAACATTTGGTCTCCAGAGCCTACTGGTGGCCTACTTGGTCACAAGATTGTGGTTGCCTTTGTCTTGTCATGTGATCTCTGTGCTATGGCCAAGGAGACATCTTGTGAGTTTACTTTGCCTCTTGCCCATTCCACATCTTATTATGGACCTTTCGCCCTCCTGGAGTAAGATGGTCATCTGGGTGGTCATTAATAGGTTCTCTAAGTGGTGTCTCTGATTCCGTTGAAGAAACTTCTAAAATATTGGCTGCCTGGCTTGTTTACAGTATTCTTAGATTACATGGAATTAGGGATGAGCGAACCGAACCGTAACGAACCAGATTCGCTACGAACTTTGCAAAAAGTTTGTGACGAATCTGGTAAAAAAAAAAAAACTGTAACGCAAAACTGTACTTTTTTCACAGAATAGACCAGGATACAAGGGATTATTACTCCTATAATCCCTTGTATCCTGGTTTTCTGTGAAAAAAAAGATGTGTGACGTCACCCCACAGCCTCTGAAGTGTCTGAGCGCGCCGACATCTTGTCAGTGCGTCTCAAGACTTCACAGGCAGAGGAGCTCCACATTAGTTAGACAGAGAAAATATATAGTTAGATAGATATTCAAACAAGTAGATAGATACAGGGAGAGATAGAGAAGAAATAGAAAGGGTTAGTGAGAGAAGCAGGAGAGAGGAAGAGAAAGCTAGATATAGAAGATAAGGTGATAGATAGGGAAAGAGGCTGAGAAAGCAAGATAGGTAGAGATAGGGAGAGAAAGTCATATAAATAAAAAAATTGTGAGATCTAGGGAGAGATAGGGTGATAAAAAAAGAAATAGAGAAAAGAGTCAGGACAGGTAGCATTCCTGTTCCGTGACCGCACACGCTACACGTTGCTGCTCAGCTGGGTGCCGTCAACCCCGTTTAGCCACAACAAAAAAAGTTTTAAAAAATCTCAAAAAAAAAGTTATAAAAAAAGTTAAAAAAAAAAATTAAAAAAGTTATAAAAAAAATAAAGTTTAAAAAAGTATAAAAAAAAATAAATCATTTAATTTTCCCCCACCCAAATAAAAATATGTCCAAGCGTCCTACTTCCAGCACTTCCCAGGCAAGGAGTGCAACAGCAGGCGGTGAGGGTAGAAGAAGTGGCAGCACCAGGCCCGGTGGCAGCCGGGGTAACAGGCGTGGCAGCAGGGTGCAGCTACCCTTGATGGCCACTGGTCAAGTAAGAACCACACAGCCAGCGGTTCTAGATTGGCTTACCCAATCCTACAGTTCCACTGCCCAAAGCCCCCAAACGAGGAGTCAAGCATCCGCTGGATCATCCGACACCACCCTTACATGGGACGGTCAGCGAGAGTCCTCTGCCCCGTCCCCTGTTATTAGAATGACACTCACCTTTGGGGCACCTTCTGCCAGGAAACTCTTGGCAAACCTTGATCTGCCCTTGGAGTCTCTACCACTTTTTAGTGATGAGGAGGAGGAGGAGGAGGAGGAAGTCCACCAAAGTCAGCGGGTGGAACGTAGTGAGACTCCAGAGAAGGTGTTGGCTGTAAGCAGTCAACAGAGCCAGGGAGGGGCATCCAGTTCCACACCTGATATTCTGTCCCAGCCACCGGAGGAAAGTAGCAGTGGTGCAGAGTTTGATGACGATGTCGCTGATCGGATGTGGCGCCCTCAAGCAGCATCATCCTCATCATCAGAGGAGGAAATAGAGGTGCCATCGACGCAGCAACATCCCACTGTTGCAAGGAAACAAGGCACAAGAGGGAGGGGTAGAAGCCAAGCTACCAGGCAGAGATCACCCTCTCAAAGCCTTGGTCCTGAGAGGGCACCCTCAGGCAGCAGTGGCAGTCAACAGCCAGCAAGACCCCCCCGTGGCTGTCAGCAAACCACGGTCCTCTGTCGTCTGGCAGTTCTTCCGCCTGGGAAAAGATAAGCACATCGCTTTGTGCCTGCTGTGCAATGAGAGGGTCAGTCGTGGCAGGGGTGATAATCTCGGGACAACATCCATGCGAAAGCACATGGAAAGGCAACACCAACAGGCCTGGAAGAACCGTGACCCCAATACCACCTCCTGTCAGGATGCACCATACACTGCAGATCCCATCATGCAGCATCCTCTCAGTGCAACTCAGGGCTCGTCAGCCTCAGGTGCCAGCACCAGCACAGTGTCACTGTCATCTACACCACTAATGAGGCAGCAATCCGTGACTGAGTCCATGGGCAGACGTCAGATGTATTCCAGCAGCCATCCCATGGCCCAGAAACTGACCGGACACCTGGTTAAGCTGCTGGTGCTTCAGTCCCTGCCCTTCAACCTCGTGGACTCCCAGCCTTTCAGGGATTTCATGGCGTGTGCGCACCCCAGATGGCGAGTAGTTCCCAGCTGCTATATCTCTGGCAAAGCTGTCCCATCACTGCACAGTTATGTGCAGAAAAAGGTGGGCGACTCATTGGGACTCTCGGTGTCCAAGACCGTGCACCTGAGTGCTGATGTCTGGTCCTCAAATTATGGCCAAGGGCAGTACATGTCTGTTACTGCCCATTGGGTCAACATCCTCCCAGAAGACCATCAGGAAGTTGGCCCATTCTTGCCACTGTCACCTCCACTGTCCACTGTGCTTTAGGGGGCCAGCAGCGGGAAGCAGAAGTTCTGCCTCCACCACCTTGCAACCATCCGCCGCTTTGACAGCAGTCCAACCTGCCCCGGTGTCTTACCACCGATGTCAGGCCCGGCGCTCTCAGGCTGTCCTCCATTTGGCGAGCCTGGGTGAACGGAGCCACAGTGGGCAGGAGCTCCTCCGGACCATCAGGGAGGAGATCGATCAATGGCTGACCCCACGTCAACTAACGGTTGGAAGTGTGGTAGCAGACAATAGGAGGAACATTGTCTGTGCAGTGCAGCAGGGAGGGCTGAGTCATACACCTTGTATGGCACATGTGATAAACCTCATAGTGCACAGGTTTCTTAGATCATTTCCTGCACTAAAAGACCTTATGAGGATGTCACGCAGAGTGTGCAAACACTTCAGCCACTCCTACACTGCAAGGAACACCCTGCTCAGGATCCAGAGACAGCGCAGTCTGCCCCAACATCGGCTAATCTGCGACGTGCCAACATGCTGGAATTCTGCCCTCCATATGCTGGACCGCCTGTACGAGCAAAGGTCAGCCATTACAGACTACCTCATGGGGCAATCAGGCAGCTTCACGCCACACTGCAACTTCCAAGTCACACACTGGCAGATGATGCGTGAAGTCTGCCAATTGTTGATCCCTTTTGAGGACGCGACTTTGTTTGTGAGCAGGAATGACTATGGGATCAACGACATCATCCCACTCGTCCATGTTCTGGAAAGTGCGCTGAAAACCATCATCAGCGAGGATTCCCAGGCCACCACTCCAAGGCTGAACATCGCCTTGAGCCCAGAGATGGATGAAGTGCAGATGGAGGGTGAGGAGGAGGAAGATGTCTACGCCCAGCCAGCTAGGTGGTAGAGGAAGAGGAGGAAGACCCCAGCAGACCCTGGAACTATACCGAGGACAGTGGAGAGGAGAGGCGCTCATTGTCCTTGGTGCAGATGGCAAGGTGCCTGCGGGAGTGTCTCAGGAGTGACAGCCGGATTGTGGACATCCGCCAGAGGGACCAATACTGGCTGGCCACCCTGGTGGACCCTCGCTTCCGCCGCAAAATGGCTGAATTTTTTCCGCCATCAGAGAGGGAGGCAAAACTGGGGTACTACCAGGACCTACTCACCAGTCAGTTGGTCTCAACTTACCAGCGAGACCAGCCAGGTTCCCAGACAACATCCGCTCGGGGGGAACCAGCGCGCTCCACTACCACCACCACTAGTGGAGGCGTGAGAAGTCGCTACAGCCTCCAATCGCTGATGAGCGATTTCATGCAGCCAGCTGCTGAAGAGGGGTCACAACACCAGACTCATGGCGTGGACCAGCATGAGCTCACCCACCAGGTCACTGCCTACCTGGATTGTACCCTGCCCCAAAGTGTCACCGACCCCGTGCAGTACTGGGCAGAGAAACTTGACATTTGGCCTCAACTGGCAGAGTTTTCTTTGGCTCTGCTGTCCTGCCCAGCCAGTAGTGTTGCGTCAGAGAGGGTGTTCAGTGTGGCGGGTAACATCATAACACCGCAAAGAACGAGACTCTCTTGCCACAGTGTTGAGATGCTGACTTTTCTAAAGATGAATCGTGCCTGGATTACATCGGATTATACCACCCCCCTGCCTGATGTGAATGACTAAGTCATCAGTCACCCGTCTTGCATGGCAATCCGTGTGTCCAAGAAACTGACCTTAATATCCCAAATATGTGCCCAACGTAAAAATCTGTAATTTAACTTATTAAGTAATGTTCCCCCCTTAGACCCCAAATTTAAAAAAATCACCTTAAAAATTCCCTACTTAATTCGGATACATTTAAATAAACAGAACCCCATCTCCAAATTTAATGCCCATGGTGTGTTGGCCATTTAACATCTCCACACCAGCTTAATGTCTCACACCGATGCACCGTCCAACCCATACCCCAAGAACAGTACCATCCCTAAAATAATCCCCACGACTATGCTTCACAAAGTGGGGATTTCACCTTTTGTGAACTATAGCCGTGGGGTTCTATCCCTGGCACCCGTGCCAAGGAACACTACTCACCGTTTTGTGAGTGGGTACTAACTGTTCTTGAGGTATTTTGTTGATATCATGAGAGTAGTAAAATCTTGCACCGCAAATCCCGATGGGGTTCTTCTCTTTGCGAATGATTTCACGCCTCTCATGCAGTCACGCGTGGAATAAGGCTGTCTATGGGGTATATATCACAGAGGCGGCTGCCCTCAACTGTGATATAAAAAACCTCCACAGTTAGTTACAGCAACAAACAGTTGCTGAAAGGCAGGTTAACTTGCCTTATTTATGGGTGCCTTTACAATGGGATGCTTTTTTTGGGTTCTCTGCTGTCTAAAATCCACAGCGCATCGTTGGCTGATTTTATGCCACCTTCAGTACTATGGGGCTGGACGCAAATACCCAGTTCAGTGCAGAACTGTGTATGTCCGGACGGCACCATAGTACTGAACGCCGTTTGGTGAACGGTATAAAAATGCCCTGTGGATTTTACTCAGCAGACCCGCAGCTGCAGTGTCCGGGTTTGGGGTCCCCTGGACACCGTCGAGGTGTCACCACATGTTACTGCTCTCCGGAAGGGTTGTTAAGGCGTGGTGCACCCCAATTGGAAATAAGTCCAGAGAGTCAGGGTCTGCAGTAAACCAGGGTGCTTCTTTACTGGAATTCAGGTGCAAAACAATACAGGCGAGGCATAGGACTGGCTTCTCCAATCTCCTCCCTGGCAGAAGAAGGGTTTGGTGCTGAGGAAAGGCCTGCGCTAGCTGTCCCTCTTTCTCTTCAGAAGGCTGGTACCCTGGTCCAAGGCTGATGATCCAGGGTCTGTGGCAGAGTATCCCCGTCCGTGTCTTCTTCTCGTCCCTCAGTAGTCCGTCAGATGCTCCTCTTCAAGCACTGGTCCCTAACTGCAACAACACTAAGGGCTCTGACTGCTGTCCTTATATACTGTGTCTGCTAGACTAGAACCTTCTAGTGGGAGGGGTGGAGTGGAGAAGCTCAGCACAAACAGATACAATGTTGCAGTTAATGGTAATGACTCAGCAGGTGTTTCTGACACAAACAAGTTTTCAGACATAACAACAGCTAAAACCAGACAGTTAAAAGGTCAGGCTGTCTGATTTTTGGTGGTAAACAAGTCTGGGTTTTTCCCTCCAAAACATAGTGGTAAACAAGTCTGTTTTTCTCTTATGGTAGCAGTGGAAAATTACCAGCTCCATAATCCAAGCTCTAACAGTCTCTCAATATTCATTTAACCCTTTCCACAGAGCCATTTAAGTACAGTGATAATGAACAGAGTATATATCAAAACATATACAAAATGCAGTTACACAGTAATAAAATGTGCACGTTAACCCTTGTAGGTCAAATAAAGTAAGAAGTTTTTAACTTTGCATAGGGGAAATATACAAATGTCCAATTTCTAAGTGCTCCTGGCTCCCGGGCACTGCACAGCCACATGTGAAGGTACCCATAGGGTGAGGTTTTTTGGGAGTGACCAAAGAGATGGCGGAAAGGTCACTCCCATACCCCATCAGGGGTTTTCCCCCTACCCACTTTAAAAGATAAGTCCAGGCAATTAATAACTTTCTGTTCCCTTACTTTAACCAGAAACTTATAAATTGCCCGGACTTATCCTTTAAAGGGAACCTGTCATCTCAGTGGACTCCGGTGCTCACTCACATAATGGAGAGGACTCAAAGAAGAGTCCACTGAGTGCATTTTCATGCCGGTTTGTGGGAGCACAGCGTCAGAATGGAAGTGAGTATGAAGATAAAGCTTACATATTCGGATTCAGCATCACTTACACTATACAACGCTTACTCTAGTTCAGGGGAGGTTCCGCGATGACAGGTTCCCTTTAAGCCAGCTTGTGACAGCACTAAAAAAACACAAAAGCATACATCCATTGGGTTGGGCGCTGCACTCGGTTAGGACATCAAACTGGTGTAACAAAGATATATGTCTCGCCAACAGCCATAGGCCCAGATTCAACAGGTTTGACACCAGAGTAGTTGCGTCAATTTGTAAAGCGAGTGCCAGTGAGGTGTCCATTTCATGAAAATTGGACACGTATTTTTGGATAATGGAACTGGCGTAAAGCCTTCTTGAATCTGTGCCTTTTTAAATGTCCTTTCTTCACCTCATGGATTCTGTGGGTGAGGTTGTCTGTCTATTTAACCGTATCCGTATCGTACTAATAGGACTAGCTGTAATGTTAGAGGGTTTTTTTTAACGTTGACTGTCCTGTGCTGAACTCTACATCAACATTTTGTCATGTATAAAAACTGATTTTTACAAGCGTGCATATTCTTAGCTTCCAACTTCAGTTCTCTGTACTAGGCCCTTCTGGGTCCAAAAGAATACTGCTCCTACTAATGCCCCCACCGTCAGTTGTCTATTTGGAAACATACTGGGTGCAATCAAGATCTGCTGAAGCTGCCTCCTCAACTTGTCTCTTCTCAACTATACTGGCCTGGGTGCTATCAAGTGCTGCCGCCTCCTCCTCCGTCAATTGTCTCTTCTCAACTATACTGGCCTGGGTGCTATCAAGTGCTGCCGCCTACTCCTCCGTCAATTGTCTATTCTCAACTATACTGGCCTGGGTGCTATCAAGTGCTGCCGCCTCCTCCTCCATCAATTGTCTCTTCTCAACTATACTGGCCTGGGTGCAATCAAGTGCTGCTGCCTACTCCTCCGTCAATTGTCTGTTCTCAACCATACTGGCCTGGGTGCAATCAAGTGCTGCCGCCTCCTCCTCCATCAATTGTCTGTTCTCAACCGTTACTGGCCTGGGTGCTATCAACTGCTGCTGCCTCCTCCTCCTCCGTCAATTGTCTGTTTCTCAACCATACTGGCCTGGGTGCTATCAAGTTGCTGCCGCCTCCTCCACCGTTCAATTGTCTGTTCTCAACCATACTGGCCTGGGTGCAATCAAGTGCTGCCGCCTCCTCCTCCGTCAACTGTCTGTTCTCAACCGTAACTGGCCTGGATGCTATCAAGTGCTGCCGCCTACTAATCCGTCAATTGTCTGTTCTCAACCATACTGGCCTGGGTGCAATCAAGTGCTGCTGCCTACTCTTCGTCAATTGTCTGTTCTCAACCATACTGGCCTGGGTGCTATCAAGTGCTGCCACCTACTCCTCCGTCAATTGTCTGTTGTCAACCATACTGGCCTGGGTGCAATCAAGTGCTGCCGCCTCCTCCTCCGTCAATTGTCTGTTCTCAACCGTACTGGCCTGGGTGCTATCAAGTGCTGCTGCCTACTCCTCCATCAATTGTCTGTTCTCAACCATACTGGCCTGGGTGCATTCAAGTGCTGCTGCCTACTCCTCCGTCAATTGTCTGTTCTCAACCATACTGGCCTGGGTGCAATCAAGTGCTGCCGCCTCCTCCTCCGTCAATTGTCTGTTCTCAACTGTACTGGCCTGGGTGCTATCAACTGCTGCTGCCTCCTCCTCCTCCTCCGTCAATTGTCTGTTCTCAACCATACTGGCCTGGGTGCTATCAAGTGCTGCTGCCTCCTCCTCCGTCAATTGTCTGTTCTCAACCATACTGGCCTGGGTGCTATCAAGTCCTGCTGCCGCCTCCTCCACCGTCAATTGTCTGTTCTCAACCATACTGGCCTGGGTGCTATCAAGTGCTGCTGCCGCCTCCTCCTCCGTCAATTGTCTGTTCTCAACCATACTGGCCTGGGTGCTATCAAGTGCTGCCGCCTACTCCTCTGTCAATTGTCTGTTCTCAACCATACTGGCCTGGGTGCTATCAAGTGCTGCCGCCTCCTCCACCGTCAATTGTCTGTTCTCAACCATACTGGCCTGGGTGCTATCAAGTGCTGCCGCCTCCTCCTCCGTCAATTGTCTGTTCTCAACCATACTGGCCTGGGTGCTATCAAGTGCTGCCGCCTCCTCCACCGTCAATTGTCTGTTCTCAACCATACTGGCCTGGGTGCAATCAAGTGCTGCCGCCTCCTCCTCCGTCAACTGTCTGTTCTCAACCGTACTGGCCTGGATGCTATCAAGTGCTGCCGCCTACTAATCCGTCAATTGTCTGTTCTCAACCATACTGGCCTGGGTGCAATCAAGTGCTGCTGCCTACTCCTCCGTCAATTGTCTGTTTGTCAACCATACTGGCCTGGGTGCAATCAAGTGCTGCCGCCTCCTCCTCCGTCAATTGTCTGTTCTCAACCGTACTGGCCTGGGTGCTATCAAGTGCTGCTGCCTACTCCTCCGTCAATTGTCTGTTCTCAACCATACTGGCCTGGGTGCAATCAAGTGCTGCTGCCTACTCCTCCGTCAATTGTCTGTTCTCAACCATACTGGCCTGGGTGCAATCAAGTGCTGCCGCCTCCTCCTCCGTCAATTGTCTGTTCTCAACTGTACTGGCCTGGGTGCTATCAACTGCTGCTGCCTCCTCCTCCTCCTCCGTCAATTGTCTGTTCTCAACCATACTGGCCTGGGTGCTATCAAGTGCTGCTGCCTCCTCCTCCGTCAATTGTCTGTTCTCAACCATACTGGCCTGGGTGCTATCAAGTCCTGCTGCCGCCTCCTCCACCGTCAATTGTCTGTTCTCAACCATACTGGCCTGGGTGCTATCAAGTGCTGCACATACTCCTCCGTCAATTGAATGTTCTCAACCATACTGGCCTGGGTGCTATCAAGTGCTGCTGCCGCCTCCTCCTCCGTCAATTGTCTGTTCTCAACCATACTGGCCTGGGTGCTATCAAGTGCTGCCGCCTACTCCTCCGTCAATTGTCTGTTCTCAACCATACTGGCCTGGGTGCTATCAAGTGCTGCTGCCGCCTCCTCCTCCTCCGTCAATTGTCTGTTCTCAACCATACTGGCCTGGGTGCTATCAAGTGCTGCCGCCTACTCCTCCGTCAATTGTCTGTTCTCAACCATACTGGCCTGGGTGCAATCAAGTGCTGCTGCCTACTCCTCCGTCAATTGTCTGTTCTCAACCATACTGGCCTGGGTGCAATCAAGTGCTGCCGCCTCCTCCTCCGTTAATTGTCTGTTCTCAACCGTACTGGCCTGGGTGCAATCAAGTGCTGCTGCCTCCTCCTCCTCCGTCAATTGTCTGTTCTCAACCATACTGGGTCCAATACAGTACTATTACTGCTGCTGGTTCCACTGTCAAATGTCTGTTTTCCACCCTACTGGGTCCAAGGCAATGCTGCCGGTGTTGCCAACTTGCACTTTGTGTCCTATGTCCCATGTAATCACTTACACCTTGGCTAATGTGTACCTGTTCTGGGGTGCACAAGGTCTAATTAAATGGTACGCCTGTCTGTCTTCTGACCTGTGATGTCACTGAGACCGCATCAACTTCAACGCAGCCTATTCTTGGGCTGGTGCCACGATCTACCGTGTGTTTTTGGTGCTCTGGCATGACATGGACTGCTCCAGCGGACATCTTCAATGCTGTCAAATGTTGTCGACCTGGCTGTCGACGACTATTTTTGCACTTTGATTTTTTCCACTTTTTTCATTGTAATAGCAACTGCAACTAAACGAAACTATACCCTATCAGACTCCCACTATTGTAGCTGCAATTATTCAGCCATTATAGCAAGGTTCGTTTTAGGTTCGGTTCGTACGAATCCGAATTTCACAAAAGTTCGCTGAACCGAACCGAACTTTTCAAAAGTTCGCTCATCCCTACATGGAATAGTCGAGTCTATTGTCTCAGATAGAGGAGTCCAGTTTGTCTTGAGATTCTGGGGAGAATTTAGCAAGAGATAGGGGATCAAACTCTCCTTGTCACCTGCATTCCATCCTGAGACAAATGGACAAACTGAAGGGGTCAACCAGTATTTGGAGCAGTTTTTAAGAAGCTTTGTATCTGACTGTCAGAACAAGTGGAAGAGGTTTTTGTCCCTAGCGGAGTTTGCTATCAACAATCACATCAGCTCCTCTAGTGGCATTTCACCTTTTTATTGTAATTATGGCTTTAATCCGTGTTTTTCTTCAGTCTCTGGGTGAATGAGCTGTGCACATTTTGGACCCAGGCACACAAGAGCCTGGAAAAAGCTCAAAGCATCTAATTTAAACAAGCTAATAAAAAGCGTTCTTTGGGTCTGAACTTTATGTCTGGCTTTCTAAAAAGAATTTTCATCTCAGAGTACCGTCTGGTAAACTTGCTTCTACGTTTATTGGCCCATATACAGTAGTGTAGCTATCGGGGAAACAGGGGAAGCCACTGCTTCAGGGCCGGCAGGGCTGTGGCCAGCAGGGCCATATTTCTAATAATTTAATTTTTAATGTATTTATTTCCCCTCTCTCCCTGTGGGTGGAGAGGGGGGTGCAATTCTGTGGCCCACACAAAAACGAGGAGAGGGGAGAGAGGGATTCTCCTACCTCTCCTCTGCACTGCTGCTGTTATCTGATTTGTGGAGCAGCAGTGGGCAGAAGCTGCTGCTCTACCGATTGTTGAAGTGGACCCTGGATGTGCCCGCCCACCAGCACGACTGCCTGCCTGCCAGTATGATTACTCGCCCGCCAGCACGACTGCTCACCCACCTCTGTCGCTGGCCGCCCAACTGTATGACTGCTTGCCTGCCTGCCTCGCACGTAGCGCTGCCTTGCTCCTGCTCTGGCTTTGAAAGACAGCCAAGAAGAAACAGCTCTGTGTCACAGCCCTTGTCCGCCTCTAAGCACTGCTTTTTCCTGCCTGCCAGCTAGTCAATGACAACCTTGTGCTTCAGACTCCCTGCCAGCCTGACTAACATTAGTGAGTCTGTCCCCTACCCTGTAATGTGCCCCCTGTCCTGTGCCTCCTACCCTGTACTGTGCCCTATACTCTGTACTGTGCCCTATACCCTGTACTGTGCCCCTTACCCTGTACTGTGTCCCCTTATAATACACTGTAGGAGGCCCAGTACAGGGGAATAAGGGGATACCCCCGTATTGTGCCTCCTAACCTGTACTATGCCCTCTTATATCCTGCATTGTCCCCTCTTAACATACACTGTACTGTGCCCTCTTCTACTCTATAATGTGCTCCCTTATACTGTCTGACTGTTATCCAGTCACTGTATGGCAGAGTTATCTAGTCACTGTATGGTGGTATTATCCAGTCATTGTATTGCAATGTTATCCAGTCACTGTATGACGGTGTTATTATCCAGTCACTGTATAGAGGTGTTATCCAGTCATTATATGGAGGCATTATTCAGTCACTGTATGGAGGTGTTATCCAGTCACTGTATAGCGGTTATTCAGTCACTGCATGGTGGTGTTATCCAGTCACTGTATGGCAGTTATTCAGTCACCGTATGGTGGCGTTATCCGGTCACTGTATGACGTCATGGTATGAGCTAATATCCAGTACGGCGGTATTATTTAGTCTATGTATGTTGGTAATATATAGTCACTAAATGTACTATTATTTGGGATTCGGGCTAATATATTTACAGTAAATAGATTCCAGTATATTATACTGTAGTGTGCCCTGTATCTCCCAATAGAGCAAATGAGCCTTGGGGAACGTAGTCGTGACCACTGATCACCAGGACCAGGACTATGTGCTCTGTCAGCCTTCCATACTATAACATACAGTACATAGCAGCCTCCCCTCTCTGCCCGGTTGCTCCGCTGTGTATTGGTGCTTATTCTGGCACACTAGGCTGGATTCAAATCATGTTTTTGCCATCCATTTAACTATACAAAGTATATGATAATTGATGCCTCAGATAGATACCACACAGTGGCATCTGTTTACCATACAGTTCCATTTAAAAAAAAAGATATATACGTTAACGTTTATATTTTTTTAACGCAATCTGCAGGATACAAAAGTGTGGTGTGCTGCATGTTTGTATCCCTTTTTTTTCCAAAGTATACATCAAACGGATGGCAAAAAAGTGAACATATCCTTACATATGCACACAAGTGATGCAAGGATGGTCATTGAGGGTGGGGGCGCCTGTACAGAAAAAGTCGATTAGCTATAGATTTACTGTGTATCAGTGTGACAGGTCACTGTTAGCGTCAGGTCTAATTTATCGTTGTGGACTTAACCATGCAGTGCCCCAAGATTAAAGTAGTGGCCCCATAACAGAGTGGGAAGAGTGGCAGCAGCAGGGGCAGTAACAGTGACAATAGTGTCCTTATGACAGAGTGGGGAGGGTGGCGTCAGTGACAGTACCAGTGACAGTAGTGGCCTCATGACAGAGTGGGGAGGGTGGCAGCAACAGTGGCGGTAACAGGGACAGTAGTGGCCTCATGACAGAGTGGGGAGGGGGGCAGTAGCAGTTACAGTGGCCCCATGACAGAGTGGGGAGGGGGGAAGCAGCAGTGGCAGTAAGGCTGTGTCATCACTGTTTATTTTTCTGTTCTTCTGATCCATCAGAAGAATGGAAAAAAACAAAAAAAAACAGCCCTGTATTTTGAGCATCCATAAAGCCTCTTTCAGACAGTGTCAGTATTTGGCCATTATTTTGCAGCATTTGATCAGTAATTGTAAGATAAAAACCAGGAGTGGGTCCACTCCTGCTTTTGGCTTACAAATACTGATGTAAAATGTTGACCGTGTGAAAGATGCCTTATTGATGCTCAAAATACAGATTTCTTTTTTTTCTGTTTTTCTGACGCACCAGAAGAACGTAAAAATAAACAATGATGTTAACACGGACAAACAGGGACAATAGTGGCCCCATAACAGAGTAGGGATGGGGGCCAACAGCAATGGCAGTAACAGGGACAATAGTGGCCCCATTACAGAGTGGGGATGGGGCCAACAGCAGTGGCAATAACACAGACAATAGTGGCCCCATAACAGAGTGGGGATGGAGGCCAACAGCAATGGCAGTAAAAGGGACAATAGTTGATCCATGATAGAGTGGGAGCGGGGTAGCAGAAGTGACAATGACAATAGTCACCCCATTAAACAGAGGGGATGGGAGAAAACAGCAGTGGCATACAACACAAGATAGTGGCAGATCACAGTAGTTTCAAAACCAAACATCAGCAGTGTGATAGCAAGGCCCAGTGACGTGCATATCCTTTTAAAAATATACCATGTACATATCAGTAGGTCAAGAAGCCCTATTGTAGGAATGGCAGTAGAGGCAGCAGGCGGGTGGCATCAGGTGGTTGGCAGCATAAGAATGGTGGCCAGAAGTAACACTCAATTTTGCTGAATATTCCAGTGTGGCAGCACACTACCGTATGATCATTAGTGGCTGAATGATCTATTCTATATCATCAGGAACCAGTGTCTGGAAAGCCTGGTTTATCCATGCCTTATTCATCTTTTAGAATGTCAGTCTCTCGACTTTTTGGGAGGAAAGGAGAGTTCTCTTAGGGGTAACTATGCCCCCCACTGCACTGAACACCAGCTCTGATGCCACACTAGTGGCTGGGCTGGAAAGCTTGCCCATGGCAAACTCGGCCAGTTGCAGCCACAATTCAAGTTTGCATGCCTAGTAGTCCAGGGGATCTTGGATCATGGGTGACAGGGTACAGTCCAAGTATGCCACCACCTGCTGGTTGAGGTTCTGCAGCATGTCCTGCTGCTGCTGGGTGGTTTCTTCAGTAGGTGGCTGAAGAAAACTGCTCACCAGAGAATGAAGTTTCTGAATATGGAGCTGCTGATACCCCCCCCCCCCAAGTCATGACAGTATAGCGTGAGTGCAGAAGGTCCCACTGGTCAGACCTTCCTGAGGATGGCCGATGGCGCAAATAGGCAGCGACCAACCGACTACACAGCATGTTTCTATAGTAGTCCATTTTTGCATCCCTCTTAAAAGGTCTAAAAAAGGCCTCCATTTTTGACTGGTAGCAAGGGTCTAACAATGTGAATGGCCAGTAGTCATTTCTCTGATGAATCCTGACAATGCGGCTGTCACTACACAAACATAAAGCATTTGTGCAAGGGACCCGGAGGGCCTCCATACCCCCTTCTCTGCTGCATACTGCCACGGTCTGTCTGGGTCATCTACATCGTCTTTGTCACCCTACAGCTCCTCATGCTCCTCCTACTCCTCTCCTGTCACCAGGGCAGATAAACCACCTAGTTGTGTATAAAATTCCTGGGTGTTTATGTCCTCATCCACCATCTTCTGTCCCCTGACCAATCAGATTGCTCAGCATCCCCTCCAGGGCATGAAGGAGTGGAATGACATAATTCGCTCGGTAGTTATGCTGACTGACAAATAAAGTGGCCTTCTCAAGGGTCCAGAGCAAACGGCTTGTGTCATGCATAACTGCCACTGGCTAACATGGAAGTTAAACCGGGGAGTAGACTTGTCCGTCTGCTGCATTAAGAAATCATTGTCCACCTTTCTCTGCTCATAAAGGCAGCCTAACATATGGAGAGCGGAGTTCCAACAGGTGGAAACGTTGCATATCAGGCGATGTTGGGGGAGAGAATTTTGCCTTTGCAACTCAAGGAGGGCATGTTTTGCATGGTAAGAGTGGCTGAAGTGCATGCACAGTTTCCTGAACATTTTTAACAGCTCTTGAAGTTCAGTGGAAGACTCAAGGAACTGGTTGACAACAAGATTGAAGTTGTGCGCCATGCAGGGCGCATGGGTTAGTCCTTCCTGATGCAGCACAAACAAAATGTTCTTCCCGTTATAAGTAACCATGGTTTCTATCTCCAGTTGGCGAGGAGACAGTATTCAATTTCTTTATTGATGACGTGGAGCAGTACTTCCCTGGTGTGGCTCTGTTCTCTCAGGCTGACGAGGTACAGAAACACGTGACAATGCCTAGCTTTGCATAGGTGATATTCTAAAGGAACTGTGCCTAGCAGGGAGGGTGAGGACAAGATAGAGAATGAGGAGGCAGAGGAGGACATTGGCGCAGAAATCCCACGATTACAACGCAAAGGCGGCATTGCTATCAACTAGCCAAGTTTCTGGTGTGCCAGGCCCAGAACAACATTTACCCAAAGAGCTGTGAACACCATATACTGTCCTTGACCATAGTTACAACTCCATATGTCAGCACTGGTTTGAACTCTACTAAACACCGAGAGGCCCCTTCTGCTCAACGTGCTTGTGCAGGACTGATTCAGATTTTTTGGAAAAGTAATGTCGGCTGGGTGTGCACAAGCCATCAGTTCTCTGAAATGTGTAGAGTCAACAACATTGAAAGGGAGGGAATAGTAGTGTGAGAAACTTGGCCAGGTGCATGTTCAGCTTCTGAGCCACTGGATGAATGCACGCATACTGCTGCCTTTTTGAAATTGCCTCGGTGATCGATTGCTGTCAAAACAAGTGATGAAAAGAAGGAGGAGGAGGAAGACCATCAGGAGCAATTAACAACATTAAATGTCACAGCAGTTGAACAAGATGCATGTGGTGATTACACTCTACTTATAGTCTCCCTTCTGTCTCCCTACAGTCTCAAAAAACTCTCCCTACGATCTCCCTGCACTCTCCCTATCCAATATTCTTTTTTAAACTGTTTTTATGCAACACTGTCCCTAGCGCATGAGCGCTTGCCATGTCTCTCCCTGTACTCAGCTCACAGTGAAATGGTGGAGACCGTGTGGGACAATGACATCACAAGGGGATGGCTAACAGCGGATTGGCTGGCTGCACGGCATTATGGTTCATGTTGCGCTCCCCGACATCCTTACTTTTTTACTATGTAACAAGTGCAGCCGCCATTTAAGAAAAAAAAAAACGATTTGTTACCACGAATAGTGTGGAAATTCAGATTCATTCAACACTATCCACCCCCTCGTGAGGCAACAGCATCCTTAGCAACAGGATCCAGTGCTCTGTTTCTGCCTGCAGCAGGAGTGGGCTGGAGGAGATTACCAGCTGGTTGAATGATCAGCTGCTCTATTCTTGTGTGGTAGTGTTTCTGACTAATAGAGCACATATCAGGTGCTGATCCAGGAACCCCTTCCTAACCATACAACAGTGCCAGTGAGAGTCTTGTTTGGGCTCACTAGTTTCTTGTTCCTGTGATGATTTGGATTGCTCTTGTTTTTGACCTTGAATTGTCCTTTCACCACCCTCTGTCTTTTGTGATTTGTACTGTGTAGCCATTCTGGTTCTGACCTCGTCTCATCTTTTGACCACTCTCTGTCTCTCGTTTTTGTACTGATTTGTTCTCCTGTTTCTGACTATTTACATACGACTCTGTGTTTTTTGTCTCTAGGTGTTTGTCTGCCTCTGCTCCTTAGTAGCATAGCGACTGTCGACCAGTTGTGGTCTTGCTACCTAGGACTTGCACTGCAAGTAGGTAGTGAAAGCGGGGTGGGTTCTAGGTTAGGGCTCACTGTCCGTGCCTGTCCCTTCCAGCAGGGGTTACAATCCAGTTCTAGAAAATTTCCCTTGCATTATGGAAATAGTAATAACACACATGAGAGCCATATCCGCATGTGTTTTTACATGTAGTTTTTTTTCTTGATGCTACCAGAATTCCTCATGTGACTCATTCAAAAGAAGTTGAGCATCATAAGTGGGCATGCAATGATTTCATAGATTATTAATACAAATTAAACAGTGATATAATCAAGCTAGGTATAGATGTTGATAGGGGTTGTGTAGTTTAGAAAATCCATTCTCATATACTCTGTCCATTGTCATATACCCTATAACTTATTCTGACCATATCCACTAGAATTGTCTATTCTTTCCATGTTCTATAATTTGCAGGAAAGCCACATGGAGGCGGAAATAGAAATAACCCATAGAAATGAATGGGTCCACATGTGAGCCGCAAAAAATGTGGATCAGATGTGGACCAAAACTACAGTCATACAGTCATCTGGATGAGATCTTAACAGAGAAAGTTTCTTTGTTCAGGATCCTCATCTCTCAGAGTGAAGAGCAGATGTTGAGGATTGGTTTTCTCCTGCATTACACAAACAACTCATTGACATGCATAATGCCCCGTTTTCCCTGTGGTGGTACTGCAGGGAAATTGAACACTTACACTCAGGTTTCCAACATGATTACAGCTGATCACTGCGGTCCTAGCAGTGGGACACTTTTTGATCAACTTATTATCAAGTTCGCACAATAAGGAGACCCAGTACTTTATTGAAGCTGATCCAAAGATCATCAATGTGAGCAAAAATCATTTACAGCAAGGCAGCTTCCACAGTGGCTCAGGTTAATTCCCAAAAGTTGCATAAGGGGTTATTTTTAGAGTTGATCGAATCCTAAAATATTCGGGGATTCGGAATTCGGCCCGAATTTTCCGCGGGATTCGTGGGTTCGAGCCAAATCACGAATCCCATTAAAGTCTATGGGAGACCCGAATATTTTTGCAGGGGCCAAAGGTTCTGCACAGTCAAGTTTGCCCCAACATGTGAAAACCTCAGAAAAAGATGGAAACACCTTGGAAATGGATAGGAAACACCAGGGGCAGCATGTAGGGATGCCTCTGAGGCTCCCTAATTGCACCATTTTTTCTAAATCTGGCCAATAGTCTGGTGATGACCCCAAGGCAATTTTCAGGGACACGGTAATGGTGACCCACTTAAAAATGCTGCCTGACAACCTGGCGGTGAACCCCTGATTGTCTGTCTTTCAATAAGATTGCAGTGTAAAGCATGGTGGTGAGCCTCAGTATGACTTTTTGGATGGAGATTGCATGTGGTCACGTACTCCCTGGAACCCCATAGTTACCCCTTCTCTGATGTGCTACCCCAGAACATTCTCTGCCCCAATTCGCAAGACCTTTTGCAGTCTCAGTGTGCTGACAGTGGGGATTTACCAGTGTTGTCTGAGGAGGTGGTGGACAATGGCGAGACACAGGTGTCGGGGGGTGAGGTAGTTGAAAGTGAAGCAAGTTACAGTGGGGACTCCTTGGGGGGACTTTCTCATGATGGGACAGATTCAACTTGGGTGGATCAGGCACAGGAACAGATCAATTTTTTTTTTTTTTGTGCTTATTTAACTTTTATTTAGCACAAATAACCACAGAGATATTTATTTGTTCTCTTCGCTGCGCAGTCTGGCGTTGGGGTTCGTCACTTTGATGGCGAGTTGTGCCGCTCTCTCCACAATGGTCTTTCGGTTCTTTGAGGAGACGTTGTGGGCGATTTCTGCACAGAAGGACTTGTTGCTCATCAACAGAACCTCGAGCTCCTTGACATTGTGGACCAGGAATTTGCGGAACCCTGTGGGCAGCATGTGTTTGGTCTTCTTGTTGCTACCGTACCCAATGTTGGGCATCAGGATCTGCCCCTTGAACCTCCTGCGGGCTCTGTTGTCAATACCTCTGGGTTTACGCCAGTTACGCTTAATCTTTACATCACGGTCTGATTGATCACTGTGTTTATTATCTCTGTACTGTGACATCACTGTGTTTATTATCCCTGTACAATGACATCACTGTGTGTATTATCCCAGTACTGTGACATCACTGTGTTTATTATCCCTGTACTGTGACATCACTGTGTTTATTATCTCTGTACTGTGACATCACTGTGTTTATTATCCCTGTACGGTGACATCACTGTGTTTATTATCCCTGTACTGTGACCTATCCCAAAAAAAAAATTTACGCAGTTTGCGCAAATAAAACTGGAATCTACAGATCAATACGGTATCTATAGACTGTGAGGTATATAGCAGGCTGATGAAATTTTTTTCCCAACTCACTGCACCGTGTATTACAGATCAGTGAAATTCAACGGACAATATAGATACGCAGGTAATATTATTTTTCACACCTATCAAAAAAAAAAATGTACGCAGTTTGCGCAAATAAAACTAGAATCTACAGATCAATACGGTATCTATAGGCTGTGAGGTATATAGCAGGCTGATGAAATGTATACCCTAGTCACTGCACAGTCATGCACAGGAATATATCTGTTTACAGATGTATAGTTTGAGCTATGTGGCTGGACAAGGTGTACCAGGCACAGCTCTGCACAGAATACAGGCTTACAGCATATACTGAATTTTTCTCATAGAATCAATTCGTTTTTAAAAGACTGTTGGGGCTTCCTATCCTGCACAGAATACAGGCTTACAGCATATACTGTATAGTTTTCTTCACAGAATCAATTAGTCTTTAAAAAGACTGTTGGGGCTTCCTATCCTACACAGAATACAGGCTTACAGTCTATACTGTATACTGTTCTTCAGAGTATAGTCTTTAAAAGGACTGTTGGGGCTTCCTAACCTAACTTCTAACTAACTGCTTGCTGCACACACACTACACTAGCTAACACTGTCTGTCTCTTCTCCTTCCCAAAGCACAATGAGGCTGATGCTGCAGGTCCCTACCTTATGTAAATTTAGGTCACATGTCACTGCCAGCCAATCACTGCTGGGGAGGTATAGGGGCTGTTACATCACAGCAGGCATTCCCACAGGCTTCCCTTTGATGCTGATTGGCTGAAAAAACGGGCATTTCAAACTGGCAGTGAAGCACGAATAATCACAAGTCCACGCTGCCTCAGGATGCCAAGCCGAGCCGGGCAATATTCGTGCGAATCACGAATATTGCCGCTTCGATTCGCTCATCACTAGTTATTTTCTTCTATAATAATAAATCTTTTGTTTCTCCAGGCTGGAGGGATATACTATGTCTTGACTACTGTATAGTCATATAATTCGGTATCCTTTGGTTATGGTGGGCAGCTGGAAGCTTTAAATCTCTCCACCAGATGCAGAGGAGGCTAGAGCCTGATAAAAGACAATTACCTCTGGGTTGCCTGGATCTTCTGTAATCTTTCTATTCTATGGGCTGGTACATGGAACTAACTCTGGAGTCTAGATAACTTTCCAAAATGGCTGCTGAGTTGCAGCTTTTTCCTCAGACATCATACTCTCCTCCTTCTTCTCTTCTCTGAGAGAGCAGGATGGAGTTTGCCATGGGAGGTTTATTAAAACCTACCCCTCCCTATGCAACTTTATGGGAACTCATGGGAGCACATTTTCATGAAAAACAATCACAATATTAAGCAGTGTGTTTCAGGACACTGCATATGTATGCCTCTTATCACTGTTGCTTATAATAAGTGTTAAGTACTGTTCCGGTTTTCTTGTTATAATTGTACGAACTGAAAAATAAATAAAAATGTTAGTTAAAAAATAAAACTAAATGAATTTTATTTTTATATTTATTTATAATACCCTTTAAAAAAAAATAGGAATCTCTATAAAACTTATTTTCCATGAAGAATTTGATACAGGAAACTACAGTATGATTAGTTGAAGCAATAAATATATTAAACCACATAAATATATTCAAGTACATAAATGAAGAAAGGAGGAGTGAAGAAATTATGCAAATAGCACCTACAGAGCCAGCTAAATTCTCGCAGTTGAACATAATCGCTTCCCAGAGCTATGACAGTTGATAAAGTAAACAAAAGACAGTTTACACTTAAGGTTATACTATTCCCCGGCCACGAGAATATCATCCCAGTGCAAGACGTGGAAAAATTGAAAAGCATAAATTCACACACCACATTTTAACACAAACTGTGAAAAATAACACAACACCTTTTTAATGACTGCTGGTTAACAAATCATTGCAGGAATGCACAATCTCTAACCCATAAAGATTGCAATAAAAGGAAAAAAAAACAGTATCAAAGCATTAAGATGACTCAAGGGAAAATCGGATAATATATTCCTCATGAGCAAGTCCTCTTAAATTATTCTGGAATTACTTGGTCCTTGTACACCATAGACACACCGTGGAAATTCCCATACTGTATGCATTTACTGCACACTGATGAACCATCAAGATACTGTTTTTGGTCATCTTAGAGGGTCAGTTAAGACAAACTATAGGTATATAAAAGTATGGTTGCACAACATATAATAAACAATAAGAGTAGAAATAAATTTATATATATGTGGCGCTATGCCGACTAAAGATAAAAAAGGAAGTCCTTAGTTACACATATTTGCAAATGCGTGATCATGCCCACTCACCAGACGTCACGGTAACTTCCTGTGGAGTGGGTCCCTACACTCGTCTATGCCTCTGTTCAGACTATATCCAAGTCTCCATTGTTCAGGGCGTGTAAAACCAGCTAAATAGGTATCCTACCAGGAAGTCCTAGGTGAATGGGCGTCGTCAGGTCCAAAAGGAGCATGCGAGGCTCAGTATATAACGATAAAAATTATAATAAAAAGTTCGGACCAACGATATATATATATATTTTTTTCATAAGTGCATATCCATAAAGCAGAACTATAGGTATAGTTACCGTGACGTCTGGTGAGTGGGCATGATCACGCATTTGCAAATATGTGTAACTAAGGACTTCCTTTTTTATCTTTAGTCGGCATAGCGCCACATATATATAAATTTATTTCTACTCTTATTGTTTATTATATGTTGTGCAACCATACTTTTATATACCTATAGTTCTGCTTTATGGATATGCACTTATGAAAAAATATATATATATATATCGTTGGTCCGAACTTTTTATTATAATTTTTATAGTTAAGACAAACTAGACACTAAAGGGGAGATTTATCAAGATCAATGTTTTGCACAATGGGTTTAAGATCTCCCTCGCTTGCATCAGATGTGCCACAATTACTAGGAGACGCATGCCTCTTAATGTTTGTGTGCGCATCTGTGTAACTCCCAGCATCCTTATAAGATTTCCATTACAATCTATGTCAGTTTTACTGGTGTACATTATAATAAATGTGATGGGCCGCATTACTTGCTACATTTAAAAGTGGCTAGCGGCCACACAGCGACTTTTTGGTACCAGTTATAGCACAGAGAGGATGATAAATTACCCTCTTAGGCCCCATTCACACAACCGTATTATTGCGGGTCCGCATTATTGCGGACCCGCAATAATACGGGGGCCGCCCGGCGTGTGTTCCGCACCGCTCGGAACACATGCCGGGCAGCCCCATTCAAAATGCCTATACTTGTCCGTGCATGCGGACAAGTATAGGACATGCTTCATATTTTTCAGCGGAGATGCGGCACGGAGCTAGCTCCGTGCGGCGGCTCTCCGCTCCCATAGAGGTGAATGGGGCCGCATCTATTCCACAATATTGTGGAATAGATACGGCCCCATTCATACGGTTGTGTGAATGGGGCCTAAGACTTCCTATTAGCCCCATCCTCTAATCACCAGTAACTATCCTTTCATTAGTACCCATAAACTCTAAAATATGTGAAGGACCATCCTATTCCCTTACAACCAATGCCAATAAATGACTAGCACTTTCTCCTTCCTCAAAATATTTCTGTTTAACAAGAAGAAAAATGGTTATCAAATGAGTTTGGGCCTCTAACCCTGTTGGACTCTTGCAAAGCAGATGGGCTTTTAATGAACAGCTCCTCAGTATCCATGACTCTCTATTGAAGGGATGCAATAAACTCTCTACTTTTAGATTTATGTCGACTAATGTTGTGAATATATGATTCATATACATAGACCTTAACGGCATACCAGACTATTTCTACTGCAGAAGAGCCCATATTAGTTTTAAAAACCTTTAATACTCCTCACCAGACCCTTCCCACTGTGTACTAGATGCATCTGAAAAGGATTTAATTTCCAGCACATAGCCATGGGCCCCATCTCCACACCAATCTCAGAAGTATATGCAGAGGGAAATGATTAGACACTCCCCTAGGAAGACCTCAGTTGACGTGGAGTGTGAACCAATGGGGAGATGTATCTGAAAAAGAGAGCAGTGGGCACTGGAAAAACAAGAGAAATGCCTAATGGTGGGACTTCTCACTCTCCAGAGAACACAGGGTTGCGGTTTTGACACCAAGCGCCCATAAGAAGTATCTGGAGCACTGATAGGAACTCCCCTGCTGTGAAATTTATCAAGATAAAATGGATTCAAAATAACTATTGACATTATCCACAATAAGGATAGGGGCAACAGAAGATGCAGCCACCTGTGTCATACCCTTCATAAGGACATCACACTAATATGTTAGAGGAATATAAATTGCTATGAGCAGAAGTTTAACATTGTGAATAGAGCACGAAAAGCAACCATTTAATTAAAGGGGTTGTCCCTTCTCACACTATGAAACACCTATAAAGGCCGGACCCTCTAACAATCCTCGCAGGTGCAGGAGGGAAGATATGAGAACACCAAAGAGGAAAAGTGCACTATGAGAACACTTTATGGTGAAAAATATCAGCTTTATTGTACTGTACATGAAAAGTAAAAATCACACATACTGTATCTGGTAAAGACAAAAAACACCACTTGACAAGACACCTACTAGGGTCAAAAATAACACAATTGGACCAATACTCATATGCCATAAAATGCAGGTAGCATAAGTAACAAGGCCACAATGGAGGGATACAGATATACAGTCCCAGTATGCGCCGCAAACATGTGTTTCACATTGCTTCCTCAGGTAGACAGACCTCTTTAATACCCAGACTTGCCCAGGATCATTGCAAAAAAGCTGCTGTATAACTAATGAGTATTCAAGTCCAAAGGAAACCAGTGGATTTACTAATTACAAGCATTAGGATACCAGATGCCAGCCAGTCATGTGATCACTCACACAGAGCATCGGTCACGTGACAAGGTGACACATCACAACCATTCCCTGCACATTACAGCATTTTAAAAGTGCAACACCTAGGGGGGGGGGGGTCACTTATCAAACTGGTGTAAAGTAGAACTGCCTTAGTTGTCCATAGCAACCAATCACATTGTTCCTTTCATTTTCCAAAGGAGCTGTCCAAAATGAAAGGTGAAATCTGATTGGTTGCTATGGGCAACTAAGCCAGTTCTACGTTACACCAGTTTGATAAATGACCCCCATAGTCCTTACAGAGTATGGAGTTACTGGTGCGGTGCTAGGAGCACACATAGGCATTGTTATCAGTGTTGTTTTCAAAAGCTGCAGTTATTACATGACATTGCATGATCCTGTGGCGGTCACATCACTGGGTTGCCCTGGAAACTAGTAAACAGACCCACCACAGGACAAGCATGTCGTCTGTATTGGGTCAAAGGCACCTGCACCAGAGGCCTCTCAAAGCTGTCATAGATCAGTGTGAATGAAGGCATACCCATAGATGAATAAATACATATAAAATTAAGTAATATGCTGAATCAGATAAAACCCATGATAGTAGAGATGTGAGGGGCGGAAAGGGAATTGAAGAAAAAAACCAAAACATATATATCTCTTAATAATATAAAAATGAGTTTCTGTCTGTCTGTCTGTTCTCTATGCGCGACCAAACTACTGGACCGATTTTCACCAAATTCGGCACACAGGTACATCAGGTGTCCGGGAAGGTTTTAGACCAGGTCTCATCTCTCTAGGACATACCGTTCCTGAGATATTCCCAAAATATGATCTCCATTAGCCAACATTACAACTGGGAGCTTTGGTTTTAAACTCCAACTGCCATTCTCTGCAAAGGCACAGGGAGGGCAGGTTTCCATAACAACCAGGTAATTATCAGCAGCTGAGGATCTCATCCATTTCTATTTACTGACACTGTTAAAGGTATTCCGGTTACCATAAATATAACTTATGTGTTTTTCTATTACTACAGTTCAGTAGTAATAAAAGATGTTTTCCTCCACTGCTGCCTATTGCGTGGGCTCATAAATAAGCATGGTATTGACCTTTAATTCAGGCCACCCTAAAAGAAGTACTTAAAACCCCCGCCCCAGGTCTCACTAAGCCACACCCCCAACTCTTTTAGGCCACACCCCCTTTCACTCCGCAGCCAACAGAGATTGAAAAAATAAAGGTAAAAATCAACTTCTGTCAGCTGCAGGGATGGGTGGGAGGTTGACTTTCTTTCTGCAACAACACACACAAACATTAAATAAAATAGATTAAATCCACCCATGCGAAGCGTCTTGCTAATCCACGCCCCTGACTCTGTCAGGTCACGCCCCCTCCCACTCCGCAGCCAATGGGAATTTAAAAAATGAAGGTAAAAATAAACTTCTGTTTGCTGCAGGGGTGGGAGGGTGAATTTCTCTCTGCAACGACACACAAAAATTTTAGATGAAATAGACTGATTATAGACTACAACCGTTCGAAGCCTTTTGCTAAGCCACGCCCCATCTCTGTCAGGCCACGCCCCCTCTCACTCCGCATCCATTCTGCAACGACACACAGAAACATTAAATGAAATAGATTAAATGCACCTAAGCGAAGCGCTTTGCTAAGCCACGCCCCGACCCTGTAAGGCCACGCCCCCTGCCACTCCGCAGCCAACAGGGATTGAAAAAATAAAGGTAAAAATCAACTTCTGTCAGCTGCAGGGATGGGTGGGAGGTTGACTTTCTTTCTGCAATGACACACAGAAACATTAAATAAAATAGATTAAATACACCCATGTGAAGTGTCTTGCTAATCCACGCCCCCGACTCTGTCAGGTCACGCCCCCTCCCACTCCACAGCCAACGGGGATTGAAAAAATAAAGGTAAAAATAAACTTCTGTTTGCTGCAGGGGTGGGAGGGTGAATTTCTCTCTGCAACGACACACAAAATTTTAGATGAAATAGACTAATTTCAGACTACAACCGTTCGAAGCATCTTGATAATTCACACCCCCAACTCTGCCAGGCCATGCCCCCTCCCACTCCGCAGGCAACGGGGATTGAAAAAAATCAGCTGCAGGGGTGGGAGGGTGAATTTCTCTCTGCAACGACACACAAAAATCGTAGATGAAATTGACTAATTTTAGACTACGACCATTCAGTACTAATAAAAGATGTTTTTTTTCCACTGCTACCCATTGCGGGTCCCCATAAATTACCATGTCATCGACCTGTAATTCATGACACTCTGACCCCCGCCCCAGATCTCGGGAAACCACGCTCCGACTCTGTCAGGCCACGCCCCCTCCCACTCCGCAGCCAATGGAGATTGAACAATTGAAGGTAAAAATCAACATCTGTCAGCTGCAGGGATGGGAGGGAGAATGACTTTCTCTCTGCAACGACACACAGAAACATTAAATGAAATAGATTAAATATACCCGCGCAAAGCAATGTTTTCTTCCACTGCTACCCATTGTGTTTCCTCAAATTACCATGGCATTAACCTATAATTCAGGCCACCCTTAAATGAAGGACTTAACCCCGCCCCCCGTGTCCCATTAAACCACAGCCCCTCCCACTCCGCAGCCAATAGGGATTGAAAAAATGAAGGTAAAAATCAATTTCTGTCAGCTGCATTGACTTTCTCTCTGCAACGACACACAGAAACATTAAATGAAATAGATTAAAAAAATATACCCAGGCGAAGCAATTTTAGATGAAATAGACTACAACCGTTCGAAGCGTCTTGCTAAGCCACGCCCCAACTCTGTCAGGCCACGCCCCCTATCACTCCGCAGCCATTCTGCAACGACACACAGAAACATTAAATCACATAGATTAATTGCACCTATTTGAAGCGCTTTGCTAAGCAACACCCCCAACTCTGTAAGGCCACGCCCCCTCCCACTCCGCAGCCAACGGGGATTGAAAAAATGAAGATAAAAAAAACTTCTGTTTGCTGCAGGGGTGGGAGGGTGAATTTCTCTCTGCAACAACACACAAAATTTTTAGAGAAAATAGACTAATTATAGACTACAACTGTTCGAAGCGTCTTGCTAAGCCACGCCCCCAACTCTGTCAGGCCACGCCCCCCTCACTCCGCAGCCATTCTGCAACGACACACAGAAATATTAAATGAAATAGATTAAATCACCTATGCAAAGCGCTTTGCTAAGCCACGCCCCCAACTCTGTCAGGTCATGCCCTGTCCCACTCCGCAGCCAACGGGGATTGGAAAAATGAAGGGAAAAATAAACTTCTGTTTGCTGCAGGGGTGGGAGGGTGAATTTCTCTCTGCAACGACACACAAAATTTTAGATGAAATAGACTAATTTCAGACTACAACCGTTCGAAGCATCTTGCTAAGCCACGCCCCCAACACTGTCAGGCCACGCCCCCTCCCACTCTGCAGGCAACGGGGATTGAAAAAAATCAGCTGCAGGGGTGGGAGGGTGAATTTCTCTCTGCAACGACACACAAAAATTGTAGATGAAATAGACTAATTTTAGACTACGACCGTTCAGTACTAATAAAAGATGGTTTTTTCCACTGCTACCCATTGCAGGTCCTCATAAATTACCATGTCATCGAACTGTAATTCATTCCACCCTCAAAAGAAGGACTTAAAACCCCGCCCCAGATCTCGCAAAACCACGCCCCGACTGTCAGGCCACGCCCCCTCCCACTCCGCAGCCAACGGGGATTAAAAAATGAAGGTAAAAATCAACTTCTGTCAGCTGCAGGGGTGGGAGGGAGGTTGGATTTCTTTCTGCAACAACATACAAAAACATTAAATGAAACAGATTAAATATACCCATGCAAAGCAATGTTTTCTTCCACTATTTCCCATGGCGTGTCCTCATAAATTACCATGGCATCGACCTGTAATTCTGGCCACCATCAAAAGAAGGACTTAAACCCCGCCCCCGTGTCCCATTAAACCACGCCCCCGCCCACTCCGCAGCCAATGGGGATTGAAAAAATGAAGGTAAAAATCATCTTCTGTCAGCTGCAGGGATGGGAGGGAGGATGACTTTCTCTCTGCAACAACACACAGAAACATTATATGAAATAGATGAAATATACCCAGGCGAAGCCGGGTCCTTCTGCTAGTATATATATATATATATATATATATATATATATACAGTGCCTTGCGAAAGTATTCGGCCCCCTGGAACTTTTCAACCTTTTACCACATTTCAGGCTTCAAACAAAAAGATATAACATTTTAAATTTTTGGTGAAGAATCAACAACAAGTGGGTCACAATTGTGAAGTGGAACGAAATTTATTGGATCATTTAAACTTTTTTTGTAATAATAAAACTGAAAAGTGGGGCGTGCAAAATTATTCGGACCCCTTGCATAAATACTTTGTTGCACCACCATTTGCTGTGATTACAGCTGCAAGTCGCTTGGGGTATGTCTCTATCAGTTTTTCACATCTAGAGACTGAAATTCTTGCCCATTCTTCCTTGCAAAACAGCTCGAGCTCTTTGAGGTTGGATGGAAAGCGTTTGTGAACAGCAGTTTTCAGCTCTTTCCACATATTCTCAATTGAATTCAGGTCTGGACTTTGACTTGGCCATTCTAAGACCTGGATACGTTTATTTTTGAACCATTCCATTGTAGATTTTGCTTTATGTTTGGGATCATTGTCTTGTTGGAAGAGAAATCTCCATCCTAGTCTCAGATCTTTTGCAGACTCCAACAGGTTTTCATCCAGAATGGTCCTGTATTTGGCTCCATCCATCTTCCCATCAATTTTAACGATCATCCCTGTCCCTGCTGATGAAAAGCAGGCCCAAACCATGATGCTGCCACCACCATGTTTGACAGTGGGGATGGTGTGTTCAGGGTGATGAGCTGTGTTGCTTTTATGCCAAACATATCGTTTTGTATTGTTTCCAAAAATTTCGATTTTGGTTTCATCTGACCAGAGCACCTTCTTCCACATGTTTGATGTGTCTCCCATGTAGCTTGTGGCAAACTGTAAACGAGACTTTTTATGGATATATTTGAGAAATGGCTTTCTTCTTGCCACTCTTCCATAAAGGCCAGATTTGTGAAGTGTTCGACTGATTGTTGTCCTATGGACAGACTCTCCCACCTCAGCTGTAGATCTCTGCAGTTCATCCAGAGTGATCATAGGCCTCTTGGCTGCATCTCTGATCAGTCTTCTCCTTGTTTGAGATGAAAGTTTAGAGGGACGGCCGGGTCCTGGGAGATTTGCAGTGGTCTGATACTCCTTCCATTTCAATATGATCGCTTGCACAGCGCTCCTTGGGATGTTTAAAGCTTGGGAAATCTTTTGGTATCCAAATCCGGCTTTAAACTTCTCCACAACAGTATCACGGACCTGCCTGGTGTGTTCCTTGGTCTTCATGATGCTCTCTGTGCTTTAAACAGAACCCTGAGACCAGTAGCGTACATAGAAATCATTGAGCCCCATAGCAAGAATCGGAATGGGGCCCCTAACCCTGCCCACTACCCCGGCCCATCCCACATGCTGCCCTGGCTCCTCCCATGCCACACCCCCATTTGCCAATAAAGAAATGTATACATGAGCTACTGATTTATTTATTTTTTTAAATTAAGAAGACGTTATACTGAATGGGGGCAGCCACAAGGATGTACACTTGAAACACATAAATACTTACAGTTACTTGTCCCTTGTACCGCCGACACCACTCTGGAGGGGGCTGGGGCCTTGATCTTCTTTCCCCTCTTTGCCGCGCTGCACAGGTCCTCCTTGTCCAGTAGTAGCGTGGCATGAGGGAGGAGGCGGGGCCAGCTGGAGCGCACAGGAACGTCCGGGCGGTCCTGCGGTGGTGAGCAGGCCAGGAGAGGCCCAGAGCGCAGGCAGGGCAGGATGCATCTTAATTAAGCAGAGAGGGGGTGGGGCCTCCCGTGCGCTCCGGGCTCCTGGCCCCTTCGGAGCTGGGGCCCCATAGCAATGGCATGGTCTGCCTCTATGGGCGGTACGCCACTGCCGGAGACTTGATTACGCACAGGTGGATTCTATGTATCTTCATCAGTCATTTAGGACAACAATGGATCATTCAGAGATCCTCAATGAACTTCTGGATTAATTTTTTTGAACTGAAAGTAAATGG
>ONZH01007690.1:0-46035 GCA_900303285.1 Rhinella marina | reverse complement strand
CCAGCTCAGTGAGATGGACAAAAAACAAACAGCAGGTGGCACCATACACATACAGTTTATTAAGTGGCTCACTGGCTATACAAAATTTTTTACATGCAATAATTGTTGAATTGGGGTTCCTTGGGTCCACCAGAGGAAATTATTCTTGAGGCTCAACCCCTACATCATCAATAAAGTCTAAAAGGTTTTGATTCAAAGAAATAGACTCTAATGGCAAATGATTAGTTCTAATGGTAGCTTCAAATATTTTTTCTTCTCCTGGACATTTGGCGTCCACTATGGTATCAGAGTCTGGGCCCACCGGAGAATCCTTTGGTTCTCTGGTGAGCCACTTTGACACTGAATGCAATTACAAAAGTATTAAGATCAGGGGCGGACTGGGAACTTTTTTTTTTTTTAATTTCAAAATAAGCTTTATTTGAGATTTAAGACAGTACAAATGTACCAAATTGACTGTGTCCGACAGTAAAATAGTAAATAGTAAAATAAAATAAACAAACAAAACAAAAACTCAAGCCTTACCATCAGTGATATAGCATACAATAGTCAAATGATAGTTGTTAGCATAATAACCCATTTGCTTCCTCTGGTGATACAAAGACATCAATGAAGAGGTTCCATTTCTTCTCAAACCATTTATGACCCTGTGATGGGTTTTTTCCCATCTCTACCGCATCCATTTGTAAATAATACTTGACTTGCTGAAGAATCTCATGCACACTGGGTAGACCAGAATCCAGCCATTTCTTTAAAAGACATCTTTTGGCCGCTAGAAGTATAATGTGTATTATGGGAGGGATATTTGCATCCTTTGATCGTTGCTTATTTTCATTGTGGAAAGAGTGGAATAATAATGGTAGCGGCGCGAATTGAATTGGGAAGGGCCAGATGTCACCAATTGTAGACACTACTCTTCTCCAGTATGCCTGAGAGTCAGGGCAAGACCACATACCATGGAACAAGTCCGTTTTATCTTTTTGACATTTAGGACAAGACATCTTCCTATCAGGGCACCCGGGAGAGGGGGCAATATTAAAACCATATATCGCTGAATGTATTAACTTGAAATGGGATTCCCTCCACTTCTCATTGATGACATGTCTACAAACCTGTCTCCATCCCTCTAGAATTCTAGAACCAGCCTCTGGTTGTTTGAGGATTAAAGACCAACTGGTGAAGGTATGAGGCACTGAAATCGTGGAGAAAGTATCCCTCAAGGCTTCATAAATATTTGAAAGAGATCTTTTTTGATTACCCTTCCCTACAAAAGCATCAAAAGGCCCTTCTTCCTACTTCCTTGCTGAAGTCCTTCAGTCTACTGTTGCAGAAAGATCTCAGTTGAAAATACTGGAATTCTTGGTTGGGAGGCAGCGAGAAAGACTCTACAATTTCTTCCAGCGTCATAATTCTAGGCTCTGATTTGTGTATCAGTTGTCCCAGTTTAAGAATACCAACATTTTTCCATGTCTGGAAGAATTTGTTAAGAAGCCCTGCTGGGAAATCTACATGTCCCCAAAGAGGTAAGTGCTTTGATAGAAAGGTTAAACCTTTTGCGTATCTCCTTCCAGGTGCTCACCGTGTCCCGCACTATCAGTGAGCGTTTAAGGTTAGAAGTGAGAGCAGATATAGGAGTATGTAGTATACTGGTGGGGTTATAAGGATATGTTAAAGCTGCTTCTCATAGCTCATAGTTAGAGTAATAATTTGACTGATGAATCCAATCGATGACGTGCCTACCCCAGACACGCTATATTATAAGTTCTGATATTGGGAAAGTTTAGTCCACCCTTGTGAACCGTAGCATCAATTTGGATAAGGCTATTCGGGGTCTCTTGCCCCCCATAAAAAAAGATGTGAATGCTGAATGCAGTTTGTTTACATCCACGTGACGTAGTAACAGGGGGATGGTTTGTAATGGATAGAGCAATTTAGCGAAACTCATCATTTTGATGAGATGGGCTCTTCCAAGGAGATTGATGGGGCAGATGACACCATCTACGTAGTTCCCCTTCTATTGTTGCTATTATAGGAGGGATGTTGAGTTTATATATAGAATTGCAGTTTCCCCAGATATTTGATAAAGGTAGGGGCTATTTTGGTCCCTGTGTTAGCTATTACATCCATAGCTGCAGGTTGAGCTTTCCCAAACTTAGGAACTCACATTTATGAGGATTTACTTTGAATCCCGATAATTTCCCAAAGGTCTCAATATGGCTAAAAACTCTAGAGAGGTGTTCTGCTGGGTTGGACATAAACAGGAGCAAATCATCAGCAAATAATGCCGTCTTTACCTCTCTTTTGCCTACTCTAACTCCCTCGACCAATGAGCCCCTGTTCCAAGTTTCTGGCAAGAGGTTGTATTGCTAGATTGAAAAGAAGGGGTGAAAGGAGGCACCCCTGTCTTGTGCCCTTTTGTAGTGTGAAAGGAACTGAACAATATCCAGGGAAGGATATAGCTGCCCTAGGGGAATCATATAGTGTAGCTAGGAGTGTGTGAAAAGGCCCAATTATACCACATGCGTCTAGAACAACCTCCAACCATCTCCACCTGACATTGTGGAAGGCCTTTTTTAGCGTCTATAGCAACTAAGGCCGGTGGATGTGAGTCTGGTCTACCCCTAGTGGCTACATCCAGGACAGCCAGAACCTTCCTAATATTTGCCACCGCCGCCCTCCCCTTGACAAAACCGCACTTGAGCTGGTCCGATGAGGTCAGGAAGAAACTTGGCTAAACTGTCTGCCATTATTTTAGCGACCAACTTGAGATCTTGGTTTATGAGGGAAATGGGGGGGTACGATTCTGGCTTAGTCAAGTCTTTATCTGGCTTGGGTAAGACTTTGATATATGCCAAGTTTGCTTCCTGAGGCACCGACCCTCCCTTCAAAAGGGAGTTAAAGTAGTCTAGTAGAGGAGCACTGACTTGGTCCTTCAGGATCTTATAGAAATCAGAGGAGAAGCCGTCTGGCCCTGGAGCCTTGTTACAAGGGAGTTTAGATATAGTTGATTTAAGTTCCTCCAAAGATATATCTTTGTTTAATTTTCTAATTGCAGCTGGTGATTTTAGGTAAATTGGCATGTTTTAGGTACTCTTGTCCTCTAGGTTCATCTACTTGATTTGAATCACTATATAGAGAAGAATAGAACTCTCGGAATATGTCTAAAACCTTTTTTGGATCATTTGTCAAAGCCCCCTGTTTGGATTGAAGATTTGGGAGAAAGTTGGGTTTCCTTGCTCCTCTAACCAAGTTCGCCAAAAGGCGTCCAGATCTGTCTCTGAAACGGAACAGGTCCGCTTCCCATTTTTTCCTGTAAAGGGAATCTTTTTTATTTAGCCATATTTCGAAAGTGGATCTTGCTGATTTCCAATTGCCCAGATTTTCATCTGTAGGGCTATTCTGAAAGCTTGTGAAAGCTGACTGAAGAGCTGTACTAGCTATGTCATATTGATGTTGCACTGATTTTTTTAGGCGCGCAGTGTAGGCTATAATGTGGCCTCTAATTACTGCTTTAGCAGTTTCCCAAAACAAAGTTGGGTTGTTTTTGTGCCCTGAATTATTTGAGTCATAATCAGACCACCAACTGTGTAGTTGAGATTTGAATGTCAGGTCTTTCAGCAATATAGATGGGAATCTCCAGGTGAAAGAAGAGGGTGGTGGCCTACCATCAACAATTTGGATTCTGATAGGAGTGTGGTCTGAGATAACCATCTCGTGAATGGATGACTAACACCTTTTGATGCAAACATCTTGATGTAAGAAAATAATCTATGAGGGACCATGATTTATGGGAATCCGAATAGAAGGTAAATTCCCTACCATCTGGGTGACTATGACGCCATGAGTCTATGAGCCCCAAGTCTGATATCAGGTTCCCTAGAGATTTGTTCGAAGTATCTTACTAATGCGCCCCCTACCAGATTATTCCTTAGTTTTCTATCCAGTTCCGGATTTGCCGTGGCATTAAAGTCCCCTCCTAGTATGTGGAAAGCATGTTTGTCAGAGGCTACATTTTGGGCAATCCTGTTGTAAAATTCCTTATTTTCCCCGTTGGGCCGTATATGTTGTAGACGCTAACCTCTCCCAATGGTAACTGGATCACTAGGTGAATCATTCTCCCCTCATCATCTGCCTCCCTAGAGATAACTGTATAGGGAAAGTTTTTATGAATTAATACAAGTACCCCTGCCTTCCTATTCACTGCCGGGGACCCATAAACATCTCCCACCCACCATTTTTTCATACGGTGAAAATCAACTGACGTTAGGTGGGTTTCTTGCAGTAGAGCTATGTCGGCTTTCAGCTTTTTCAGATGTCTAAGTATCTTGAACGTTTTTGGGGGGAGAAAAGTCCCTTAACATTCCAAGATACGATATTTATCATCTTTACAATGTAACCTGATGTACAATACGTAAGATATTCGAACCATATCCTGTGATCGTATTCTTATAGATGCATATATCATTACAACATGTATGTGTAACCTGCGGTAGGCTGCAAACCATGGTAAGGCTAAAGAACAATAACTCATTGAACTCCAGAAAAGAAACAAATGCATATAAAACGAGGCTATAACTCGCCTTCTAGGGAAGTACTCCATATTTTTGGGACTTCCATGTTGAAGACACTCCACCCCTTACCTCAAACCCCTAATGATTGATCTAAAACATAGATCAATAACCCCATTACAGAGCTAGAACAAAGCGGTTTGATTAATATGTAACTGATATGTAAAATCTCAATTATTTGGTCGCGATATATCTAATAGTCTAATAATGACTCATCTTTAGAAGGGATATATCTGGAACCGACAGTTCAACGGCCTCTTCTGCTAGCTCCTGAAAAATGACGGCTTCTTTGCGATCTAGGCAGATGATTGGGTTGAAACTCCTTCACTGATGATGATGGTGAGTTTCGTGGATCTCCTCGGGGTAATAGATCCCGTTGCTGTACTAGGCAATCTGCCAGCACTCCTTCTGCCTCTCCTGCATCTCTATAAGAACTTTGGGACCCATCCGGGAAAGTTATACGCAGTGTGGCTGGATATTGGAGTTGGAAGCGCCATCCTCTTTTATGGAGTTCCGTGCGGATATGGCTGAATTCTCTTCTCCTTTTGGTGAGCTCCGCCGAGTAGTCAGCAAAAATAAGGATTTTAAAGGAGCCTATCGGTACTGGTGTTTGTAGCTTTCTGAAGGCACGCAAAATACGTTCTTTGTCAGTGAAGTCGAGGTATCTCACTATCACTTGACGAGGACGGGATATTTCTTGGCGACCATCTTCTTTTCTGTTTTTCTCTCTATTAGGGCCCAAACGATGAGCTCTTCCTACCTTGTAGGGAGAAGCCAGACCCAGAGCAGCCGGGAGATCTGCGCACAGTTTATGTAGATCTGAAAAAGGTACTGATTCGGGGACCCCTACTAAACGAAAGTTGTTCCTTCTGGATCTATTTTCGAGATCGTCGAGTTTCTCCGCCATTTTTGATTGTGAGAACATAAGATCTCTTATGTGTGAATGTGCCATTTGCTGCCTATTTCGCTGCTCTGCCTCTCCCAATCTAGCTGTGTTTGAGGCGACTTCTTTTTGTAAGGTCTTAAGTGAGGCCTGTACAGTAGATGCCAAAATGGATTGTATATCCGGGGATATATACGCTTAGCTACTGCCACTGCTAGCTTTTTATAATCAATACGCAGGTGTTGTGTGCTGGAATCCGAATGCCCTTCATCCTCTGCCCGCTGTAAGTTTTCTGCTGCGGCATCTAACTGATCCCTGCTGGGAGAGACGCGGCCCGTCGCCATCTTGTCTTGCACGTCGTCGGTGACATGATGCGCTAGAGGGGTAAATATGAATGCAGTTCTCTGCAGATATGCTGATCTTGTAGCCGGGAGGTTTAACAAACTCACCCGCCGCAAAGTTGGGCCGTTTAGGTGATGATTTCTGTGCGGAGGTCTGATGTATGGGCTGGTGAGGCGGGAGCTCCTCTCTCCCCCTGCTTACATACCAGCGCCGGAACCGGAAGTCAAATTGGCCCCCTTTTGTAGTTGGGTCCAAATTGAGAAATGGCAGGGCCAGTAAAACCATATTATGGCACATTATACCACCCCAACAGAGCCAAATACCACAGTCCATCACAAAATACTGCTAGCAGCACAAACTACATCCCCCAAAACTTCCACTGACCGGCCATGAGAAGGGCTCAGGTGGCCCCCTGGGCATCGGCCCACCAGCTGATTTCCCTGTAAGATCTATGGCCAATTCACCCCTGATTCAGATCCAGGCACTGCTTTGAAAAATGTCAAATATGTTTCGTGACACAATCGCTTTAAGACATATACTTTGATATACTTTTTATGTGTAAAGAACAAATGGACTCCAAACATCGGCCAAATTTTGTGAATACTTTTACCAAGCAGACCAAGTCACGAAAAGAGCATAGTGTGTGATCAACACTGTACGCTCAAATAGCAAAAAGACAACGCATAAAAAAAACCTTATAATAATGTGTTGTATAAATAACAAAGGATCGGAGGGAGTAAAGCCAGTGGATAAAGAAAAATATTACTATTTCCTAGTTTCACAAAAAAAAACAGATCACTGGAATCAACTCAAATGCTGCATATAAAAAAGATGTTTTAATATGTTTTTATTTCATGTTCCTAACCATGAACAGTCGGACATGTCTGCTCTGTAAACCAGATCCAGAAGTAACAGCCATATGCGCATAATGAAAAATCTATCTACCTTTCCACACGTTCGGCCAAGAAAATATGACTGCTCTTCGGAGTGCGTTGGCACATCAGGTGACAAAATCCTCTTTTGTTTGCAGTTCATTAGCTGTAGATCAGGCTGATCCCAGCTACTGCAATCTACACCTTACCGTATGCTGCACCACTGCTAAAGTCCTCAGACTGTAAGTCTATGAGCCTGGAGGATTGATGCAAAGCACATAAAATGCTTCAAATCATGTGTTGCCCAAAGAGTAACATGGGTTAACATGGGCAACCTTCCCGGCTGTATTGCTCTACTGGTTCACACATGGATGAACTGAGCGTAAAAACCGTTCACATTTACTTCTCTCACGCCGTACTGTCTACACTATTTAAAGGAAATGTTCCATGGGAAAAAAATTAAGCCAAGAGATAGTTCCCAGAGAAAGAGAACCATCTCGCTAGCGCCACCTATTGGGAGTGGCTCGTATAAGTGAATGTTTGCCTTTTTTAACAAGCTTTGGAAGATGATGAAGGAAATTAGCCAAGCCATATATCCATGTGAAGACAGCTAATTTGTGGTCATCCATCCATCCGTAGACAGCTGTTTAGGGTTGCTTGCCCCTTGTCAGTATGGTGCAGGATTCTAGCTGGCTAAGTACGATGCCTTGGACAAAGTTGAATCTCAACAGAAACATTAAAATTGACATCCAGGGTCCTATGGACCATCATTTAAAGGGGAGTCTAAAAGATAATCCAACCATATATAGGTCTTCATCAACAAGAGACTGGGTGAAAGTTGATTTGTAAGGTCATCAGTGGACACAATTGGGCTTTTAAGCTCCTTAAAGAGGACCTGTCAACAACTTCGGACATGACCACTTTAGTAAATGCTTGAATCCATTAAATCATTCCTGACATCTATTTTTCTAACAGCTCTGTATTGCACCTTCCCTTATTGTGCCTTCTCTTATTCCTTCTGGAATTTTATGAATAAATTAATAACGAGGTGTTAAAAGGGTATTCCGGTAAAGTAACTTAATTTTTTTAAAACTGCATTAAGGCTGTAAGCTGTCACCCAACCAGATCCCATACCTGTACATATATTCAGAGCTTCAATTTACCTTGCAATCCATTTGCATAGCCTCTGTGTCAGCCTGCAACACACTGAGAGTATCATGGCGCCTGATCTTTCCTCACAAAACTACAATCCCCACAATCCCTAGCTTTCCTGCTGTGAGTTTGTGCTTGTTCATGTGTGTTGATGTATGGTGATTGGCCGCCTGATACACTGTCTAGTCACGCCCCCTCTACTGTCACTGTCTAGTACACCCTGAGCATGCCTGACCTAACAAAGGCTCAGAACTAGAGACGGGTGAGGACGGATCCGTCCTCATTGACTTACATGCAGATGAGGACGGATCCGCAATGCCTGCGGGCATTTCACACGGGACCCGAGCGTTACAGTGCTCGTAACGAGCACTGCTCGCTCATCTCTACTCAGAACTACAGGTCGATGCCATGGTAACTTATGAGGAAACACAGTGGGTAGCAGTGGAAGAAAATTACTTTTACAACTACTGAATGGTAAATATGTGAAATTTACATTATATTAGGTAATTATTGATGATGAATTAGTCTGAAATATAAGTTATATGTATGGTAACCGGAATACCCCTTTAATAGTCACCTTGTTAAAGGGTTGTGTTCCTACACAATCCGTCATTGTCAGAACTAATTGGACAGTCAGAGCCTAGGGACTCACTCCTAACTGGTAACATCAAGTTGGTAACACCAAGGAATGGCAGAAGATATTTTAAAAATATTATTTCATGAAGAATACAAGTATATATTAAATAGGCTAAATGTATATACTAAATAGGAATTCTGACAAGCTCTCTTTAAGCATAGGACTATAGAGATAAGTGAATTACAAGACTCCGATTGTCTGCAAACAAAAAAACAAGAATTCCTACATTACCTTCAATGAGAACTCTTACACCAAAATGGTTTTGCAAAACACAAAAATCTGCACTAATGCATCCCATCACTGGTTTCAAGACGTTTTTGAGGTTACAAAATTGAAACTCTGTTTCTTGGCTTCTAATTGTGGTTGAGATCCCCTATAAGATTGTGGCTTCCACTTCCTTCCACAACATGAGATTTAGAGCTAGGCTACGTAGAAAACTGGTTTGTTAAGATGTTCAGTATTTCAAAGAATTACCAGATTCTACAACGTTCTACATCACATTCCCATAAATTAGCACAAAGCAAGGCACAGTTCAAAAAAATTGTGTCGAACAAGCAAGCTACCATGGTGTGATAAAGCTAACCTAAATTAACCAAAACACTAAGGGGAATTAAGGGGGTTGTCTCATCTCACCGTTACTAAGGCTGTACTGTTTCCCGGCCAGCTGATGGTTTATGTTTAGTCTCACCTTGCCTAAGTAACCATGAGACAACCACTTTAAACATATCATGACCCCCCCAATCAGCAAATACATACCGTACTTATTTCATGTAACTGTATAAACTGTTCAGCTGTAACAATAAAACCAAGCAAATAATATTGATTATCTTGTGACAATGGTGCCTGTACAATACAATACATTAGGTAGCAAGTGAATGGTCAGTTCTTGAAGTTGATGATGGAAGTTGGAAGAAGGAAAAATGGGCAACTGCAAGGATCTTATTGACTTTGCCAAGAACCAAACTGCGCTGGATAAATGATGCCGTCAGAGCATCTCCTAACATGACATCTTGTGGTGGGATCCCAGTATGCAGTCCTTACAAGAACAACCAAAAAGCTGGAGATAGGGTTATGGGTGCCCATAGATTACTGATGTGAGTGAGGACTGAAGGCTAGCTTGTCTGGTCTTATCCCATGTGTAGCTGCATAGTCAGACCAATCACAGTGACTGTCCACCGCTGAAAGTGCCTACAATTTGCACGAAAGCAGTAGAATTGGGCCATGGGACAACAGGAGAAAGATGGCGCCAGGATGCATTACGGTAATAAGTCGAGCGTGTAGTAGCAGTGTGATGCTCCGGGTAACAGTCTACTGGGAAACCTTGAGTGCTGGCTGACCAGGTACCAACAGTATCCCATAATGGCATTGACCTCCAGGATAGCCCCCCTCCTACAATAAAGCCACTGCCTTAATTAACAGCCAATTATCACTCTATAAACACTGCTCATAAATAGGCAATGAACGCCGTTTGACTACAAGATGAACTTTCCACCATAAATCCCATGAACTCAGGTATTTATATCACAAGTAACTACAGAAAATAATCCGGCTCTTTCAGAACAGGAACAGTATAGCGAGAGCAATCTTCCTGTCTGCACAGTATTCCTCATTTTAAATAAAGTGAAAACCTGGCACACACAAGCTAAATAGGCATCCACAATTAAACAATTCTGTGGCCTCTCGCTTAGAGAACCTGACAAGAATTCATTGCAGGAAAATAGTGGAATTTTGAAAAAATAAATATATTGTTTCACAAAGTCTCTGTTTGTATCTGATGTTAGTGCTATTTGAGTCATGCGTTGAAGTTAATTACGCCTTTGATAAGTAGTTTATTGATCCAAGGTTGCAGGACGTACTTTATTTATCCTGGACCATGTATTGTTCCAGATGTAAGGCATTTACATTTTTCTTAAGAACCCGGCTAGAATTAGTCACTGTGTAAAGGTTTCAAGGTTTGTTCCTCCGAGATCCACAATCATTTTCTGGTTCATTAGGAGGAGGTCAGATGTGCCATCAATACAACTGGTGCCGCGCTGCTGTACGTCAACCAGGTTTGGAGATCATGCAATTAGGTTCTATTCAAAGGACTATAGTCAACTTAATAATAAAATTCAAAATGCCAAGTTTTCCTTAAAAGGGTTGTCCCATGAAAAATATTCTAGATTTATCAAACTAGTACCTGGATCTGAATACTTTTGTAATTGCATATAATGAAAAATTCAGTAAAGCCACTGAGTTATTCACTGAAATCTATCCATATAGCGCCACCTGCTGTTTGTTCTTTTTCTAATTTCTCTGTCCAGCTCACTGAGATTGAATCACATGCTCAGTTCCATCCTTCATCTGCCACCACCTACAGAAGAGAGGACACGCCCCCCGCATTTCAGCATCCATATCTTCTTTAATGTTTATTTTATGTGGCTATCTGAGGCTTTATTTTATGTGGGAGCAAATGTATTTGGTGCATTTTGAGGATTCAATAAATAACTGTAATTTAATTAATACTTTGTATTGTGAACATAGAAAAAGTGATTTTTGCCATTGATGCTTATTTTTTTTATATTGTTCATGTAAAAACTAAATAAATTCTTCACATTACGATCGTGTGGATACTTAATATACATAGTTTTTGCATTTTAGCAAAATGTACATGCAATAAAATGAATTTTGGATTAAATAATGGCTTTATTTTTTGCAGACATTAGTGTGCCACAACAGCAGAATTACTGGACAGTCCCTGGATCCTTCCTAGGTCCCCATGACTGACTGCAAACAAGTCCTCCAGTCTCTGACTGGGTAATGGGGAAACCCAGTGATCCGTTTGATCATGTTATGCTAACAAACCACTAGAATAAAAGGGACAAACTGCCAGGAACAGAGCTTCTTCCAATCTTGGTCCTAGTCAAGAGCCTTCTCTAAGAACAGGACAAAACACATCGCTGTAGACTAGTGCTTGCACTACAGTCAAAAGAAAGTAGGTTAACAGAGTTAACTTCTCCTTAGACTTTAGGGTCCACATGGATGGAATTTGCTGTGGTTTTGGTAGAAATTCCACAACTAATCTGCATTTATTTGACAGTAAACACTGAATATTAATCACCTCTGGCATATCCACTTCTCCAACCCCATCCCTCTGCTGCCCTATAGGTGGGAGCCCTTCTTCTGCCATCTGCTTTTCCTCCTTTTTCACATCATCAATGAGAATATTGATGAAAAAATGTCATCAGGAACAGCCAGCTCCTCCTCTCTCTGTATGTTGCTGACTTTTCTAGGACATGGAGACTTAAAGGATGTAAAGTAAAGCCAGCAAAAGATGAGGATGGTCATCATTAAGACCTGGTCCCCGCTAAGGTGTGCAGGCTAGATGGTATTGTTTGGCACGCTGGCAGTGGGATAATAAAGGCTTCCATCGTATTGGTATTGAATTACATTTACAGCTGATTTAGGAATAAGTAAATGTAGGAATAAATAATTAAAACTGATGCAGCATAAGTCTCCCTGCAATCTTCCTGCAATATCTCTGCAGTCTGCCTGCAATCTCCCTGCACTCTCCCTCTCCAATATTATTCTATTAATCATTTTCAGCAACACTCTCCCTATGCTCAGCTCACAGGACAATGGCAGAGACCGGACTGGATGCGGGTTTTATAGGGCTCTGACATCACAGGGGATGGCTATCTACGTATTGGCTGGCTACACGGCATTATAGGTGATCTTGCGTTCCTGGGCTTGTCTCCTCTACACTTAGTTTCGCTTTCTAACATGTGCAGTCACCATTTTAGGAAAACTGATTCGTTTCCACGAAGCGTGAGGAAATTCTGATTAGTTTAGAATCAAAGTTTTCCTAAACTTCAGACCGAATTCTGCTTCAGATGCTTTGCTCAACACTAATGATCTGGTCTATGTGTATAAAAGACCAGCTTGCCGGCAAAATGTATAGGACTTTATAGGAATCTGCACCATAGAAACACTTTGCACAGCCAATGAATAATGTTGATGCCAGACATCCATATTTTCAGCAGAACCTCCTTACTACTGAATGTGTATGGGTGCTAAAAGATAAAAAGACTTAAAAAAGTCGGATTCTTCAACTAACCATTTTTTTTTGGCCATGAGTGGTGCCAGGTGTCGGTAGCTGTTCATTCCTTCTTGCTTAGAGGAAATAGCTTGCATTGACTTGAGACAAGCCTTAGAGGGTCCTGAACTTCATGTGACAACGGTTACATCTATATATCTGTTTGCTTTGTCGCTTAACAAGCCATTTTCCTCTTGTTAGATCTCTTGGTGTTTATGGCAATGATTGTAAAACATGGTACCAATTACTTTGATATCTAAACATATTTGTCACTAACACCTTCATTGTGATTAAATTACGGTCATTAAAATGAGAAGCTGTTTACCTTCAGCTACATCCAACAAGCGTAGAGGAGACCACCCACGCTCCCAACTGTATGTGTGCCCTTGTGACAATACACCCGATCCCAGCTCTTCTGTTATAACATGTGGCTACAAGGTCCATCGGTGGAGGGGAACATGAATACTATTTACGGTACACATGTAAACTATTTTGGGTGATTTTCTAAACATCCATACATTGCCCACGACTAAATAACGTTAATTTCGGGGGCAGAATCTGGAGTGATTGACGGGGCGAGTTATAAATCCGTAATGGTAAATCTTGCATTAACGTAAAGATCTGACATTTGCAGAGCGAAAGAAAGTGAAGTAATCTGCTAGCAAGAAGTCCTCGAGCTGGGGGTCACATCTTGTTCATGGAAACCATCTGGTTGGGACCCACTGAGCCACACCAAACACAAATGATCTTTAGAAAAAAAAAATTATCCTATTCATTAATGCATCACAGCTGTAGTGAGCGTTACTTCATTTTTCCATGGAAACGTCGTCTATGTTTCAAGGATCTTGTTACAGTTTGGTAGCAACGTGTTCTCTGGCCAATATTGGACACATTTATGTGTTAAAGAGAAGGAATTATTACAAATTCTTGAAATAGAATCACCTCCTATTTTAATTCCTGTTATGTCAAGAGCTACATATGAAAAATATCAATTGCTAATGATGAAGCGAAGAAGAATGCGGTGTTACCAACCAGACTTCAGGGAAGAGGACTGCATCATGCCTTCTGCACTGCATCTGCAGGTTCCAGAAGGTAGAAGACATATCTAGCCTATGTATATTTTGTATTGAACTTTGGTCATTTTTGAAAAGTTTAGTAAAATAACTGTAGCCGCTGACATATATAACCCATTACTGTATGTTAAAATAGAGAATCTCCAAAAGTTTCTGACTCAATGTATATGTATTTAAATGAAAAGGGCTTTTCGAGATTTTTGAATTAATGACCTATCGTCCAGATAGGTCATCAGTATCTGATCAGTGGGGGTCCGACTCCAAGGACCTGTGGTGATCATCTGTTTGAGAAAGAACGGAACTCGCAATAGCGCCACGGCCTTCTCTTTGCTCACCAAACACAGCACAGTCCAGTTTGATAGCGGTTGTGCTTGGTATTGCGCGCATGCCCATTCACTTCAAAGGGGCTGAGCTGTGCCTAGGCCATGTGACCGACGATCATGACGTCACATGGCCTAGGGAAAGATGTGAGTGACGTTGGCTTCTCAAACAGCTGATTCGGGTCCCGGGTGATGGAACCCCAGGGTTCACATACTGATAACCTATTCAGAGGACTTTTTTTTTTTCGATTTAATGTTGGCGGTACTATGCCATTGAAGATTTAATGGTCTGACTGAAAAAGTCAAGTGAGGCTGTTTGTCGTGCTAAAAGTCCACACCAAGGAGGAAGTTAAAGAGCCCCGGACAGGAAGAAGAATACATGGAGTGACTTAAAAAAATATCCAGAAAACCATCTACCAGAGTGGAGCTTCTGTGCAATGAGAGCAATTGCACCACCCTCATCGCACTAAAGACATGTGCACATTTAAAGGACATCTGTCAGCAGATTTGTACCTATGACACTGGCTCACCTGTTACATGTGCACTTGGCACCTGAAGGCAACTGTGTTGGTCCCATGTTCATATGTGCCGTATTGCTAAGAAAAATAAAGTTTTAATATATGCAAATGAGCCTCTAGGAGCAACGGGGGCATTGCTGTTACACATACAGGCTCAGCGCCTCTCTCTGAAACTGCAGCGCCTTCTCTACTTTGATTGACAGGGCCGGGCAGTGCAAATGTGATCAATTAAATTGCATCAGGCGTGGCACTTGCCGAGAAAGAGGAACCTCTAGGTGCAACGGCAACACCCCATTGCTCCTAGAGGCTAATTTGCATATATTAAAACATCATTTTTCTCAGTAATGCGAGCACATATGAATATGGAACCAACACAGATGCCTTCAGCTGTCAAGTGCACATGTAACAGGTCAGCCAGTGTCATAGGTAGAAATCTGATGACAATTTTACCTGCAAGAGAGCCAAGTATTGCTCTAAAAAATACCACAGTGGGATTTGGTGAGTGAAGCTCTATGCTTGGTTGCATAACGGTGTCGCTGATGACAAATGTCCTTTAATAAAGATATTTGGACATGTATCTAGCTCCGCTTTCTCCAGCTTCAATTGCATTGTGTGTGCTTGACAGAAGCAAACAGCTTAAGGAGATACTTTCACTCTTCTTAGTGTTTAAATATTTAATGAGGCAAAACATCCTGTTTTCAGCTGGAGAGACGTTTGGAAGTATTGCTGGTGTCCATCTGTCGGGCAAGTATCATACTAACTTCATAAAATAATGAAGGGCGCCAGCAGTAACCATCACCAGATGGCAGAAAGCAGGGCAGATTCCATCATCTTCTGGTCTCCTCAGCTTCTAGATACTAATTAACTAACTCAATTTTAATTGCAAGAACAATTGAAACCAGCAGAATGTGTCTCTGCATGTCTACTCTACACTGAACAGCCACAGCACCAGAAGGAAGAGCTGTCCAAAATAAAGACAACTATAAAATAAAGTATTTCTCTGAAGCAATCATTTATACACGTCAGGATTACAAGAAATTGTGCAGGATCTATACTTCAAAGCTTTGAGTTGCCCAGCTTCTACCAACAAGAAGTGTGATACACTGACCTCTGCGAATACCACAACTGAACAAAGGCTTAAAGCGTCACTTTCACGCAATTTCATTTAATTTAATAGAGAATAGTGAAACTAGCAAATTTCTAAATCACTTTATTTAAAAAATCTGCATGCATCCACCTGAAAAAGTGATAAAGTCATGGCCACTAGAGGTCTCACTTTCACCTAAATTGCAGTCCACTGCCGTTTTTCAGGAAAGATCTGTCCCTTATAACAGAGTCTCAGAAGAAGGCAGAGAGGAAGTGGGGCATGTCAGAGCTAGCTGAGATTGGGAGCCTGATAAAACAACTGCTTCTACAATGCTTCTTAGGAGCCTCCTGCCTTTCTTTAAGTGTGATCTCTCCCTCTTCTGTTATGTGAGCTCCGGAGCTGAAACAAACATAATGGGAAGTAAGGGAAGTGAAGTCATTACATACAGTGCTGGCAGAAATGAGACACCCCCTGCTTCTGAGAGAAATACATCTGACTGTGCAGCTAAAGGAGGGAAAAATATAGCTGAAATAGACTTTACAAAGAAGCACAGCTATTATGCAACTTTTTTTTTTTTTTTTAAACTCGGGTATGCTTTACATTGTAAAGAAATGTAAGCAATATATCAAACATATCAGAAAACCCCAGTTTACAGATTCCAGGAGAATCCATATAATGGTTATAACATAATGAAGAAAGCTAGGCATAGAATTAAGATAGCTGATGAACAACTGGGCTTGTGTTTCTTTCATAAACATAAATGCCTGCCATAACTGCACAGATTAAAAAACCTCCCTCTGTTCAAGAAGAGTCTGCAGTGGCCAAGTGCCTGATCCTGTTCCTTCGATGGAGAGAATCCCGTTCCCTGCACTGATCCCTACTATCAGTCGATGGAGAGAACAGGACGTTAAAGGGGTTGTCTGAGTTATTTTTTTGTTCTTTATATGTTTCTAACTTGTCAGGTATAACAACTTTCCCATATACTTTGTGTTTCTAAAGCTGCTGGTTCCTCAGAGTTGACTGAGGGTCACATGACCTGTGATGTCAGCTTATCTCCCTGCTCTGTGATGTTTCGTGCACAAGCCTCAGAGTTCAGATAACAGTCTATACACGAGACGTCACTGGCCACGCCAACTTTCTTTGCCGGGCTGCTATCTACTCTCTCCCTGGATTCCTTCAGATAAAACATTAACCCCTTCAGCCAGAACACACTGAGGGCTCAAGGCTTTACAACAAATAGTAGCTACAGCAGTGAGAGGAGACAAATGCTGGGCAAGGAGCTATAGAAGAATTGTATTGTACAAGAACAGGTAGGGAGAATTTCCTGTGTGTATCAGCAGTGTCATTGTACAGCTGGGACTTGTAGTCCTACACATACAACATGCTGCTGAGTATCCCAGCAGGCAGACATGTCACTCAGCACTTGTATTCACTGCCTTTGCAGAGGAGGGGGGGAGAAGGGGGAGGGGCTGAGATTGTTATTATTGCATATAAACAAAGGCCAGAAGAGAACCAGGGAAATGAGGAAATATAGATTTTTTTTGCCTAAAACTTGCTGAACTTAGTTATATATTGCTGCCCATCAGATTTACAGTGCTATATTTTTTTTCATAACTTGGACAACAACTTTAAACAATCAGTGTTTAGCCTCTGGTTACAGCCAGATCAACAATTGAGCCAGAAGAGAAGAGTAACCCACTGTAGATCAGTAAAGAAATATGAACCACTATGCTACCCTAGACCAACAGGGATTTAAACATTCCCTAGACCACCACGCAACTGGCACTAACTCCCTTGTCTGCCCCAGACCAAGAGAAATTTTAACATTAAACCTTTCTCTACTCAAGATCACCATGGATACTGACATTAAACCTTTCTATGCCCTAGACCATCAAAGATGCAGACGTCAACAGCTTCGAAGCCCAAAACCTCCAGCGTTTACTTCGTAGACCATGGATGCAAACAATAACAGCTTCTCTGCCCTACTAAACAATTTAGAGATGAGCTAAAAGATTCTACAGAATCAATTTATCCAATCAGCAGGACTGTTAGAATCATTGTGTCCAATCAGTAGGGCTTATGCAAATGAAGAAGCCCCTCTAATTGGACAAATTGATTCTAAGAGCTCTGCTGACTGGGCAAATTGATTCAATACAATCTTTTAGCTCATCTCTAAACCGATTCACTATATCAGACCACTGGTGATGTTGTCAGCAACCCTTTTCCTGGCCTAATAATAAACTCATTCGCTGCAATAAATTACCAGGGATACAGCCCGTAATCTATTTATAAACTCATTATTAACAATCAGTTTCTACCTCTACTTTTTTTAAATTTTTTTCTACTTCTTTCTTTAACCCACTCCTGGTTTTGGTTTCCAAACCTGCTTTAAAAAAAACGCCATCAACACCTGCATGTGTACAAAATATAGCAAAAGGGTGCTAAAACCTGTCAAACAAGCAGCATCATATTACATAGAATTATAAAAAAATTCTGGGAATGAGGTAATAAATTAGGTTATAAAAATGTAACATGTCAGCAGATGAAGACAAAAGATCATTCTGTTTAAACGTATGAAAAAGACGATACATCATGATTATAGTTTCATCCTGTTTTCCTTTGTAAAAACATGGTTCTCTGCTCCCGGCCAAGTTTTGAGTGAATATCAGTATAGTTCAGAAATCTGTTCTGCTAGTTTGTGGGTAAGAAATAGGTACATAATATTTCCTGTGTATAGAGCCCTTAATGTTCCTCTGCAAAATAGGAGCTTTATATCATTTTCACGGTGGCTTAGAAAAACATTTTCAAAATTTGATGTTGATTCCAAGCAAGAATTCAATCATTGAGCTTTAGGCTGAATCCAAACCAAAATTATTATTTTTTGCATCAATAAAGGCAGCTTCATAGAAAGGTGACTATATCCATATATTGTTCTTCTATATATAAAAAATAACTATATATAATATATATATATATATATATATATATATATATATATATATATACACAGACAGAGGCGGTGATCCTTATCTTGCTTCTTAACGAGTTAAGTAAACAAGGGCAAGAAACAGTTAATGGATTTAATAAATTTCATAATGAAATCACATATGTGATTTCATTATGAAATTTATTAAATCACAGATGTGATATCACACTCGTTTCAAGTTTAGAAGTGCTACATATATATATATTATATAATAATATATTAATATAATATACAGTGCCTTGCAAAAGTTTTCGGCCCCCTGGAACTTTTCAACCTTTTGCCACATTTCAGGCTTCAAACAAAAAGATATAACATTTTACATTTTTGTTGAAGAATCAACAACAAGTGGGTCACAATTGTGAAGTGGAACGAAATTTATTGGATCATTTAAACTTTTTTTGTACTAATAAAACTGAAAATTTGGGCGTGCAAAATTATTCAGCCCATTTACTTTCAGTTCAGAAAACTCACTCCAGAAGTTCATTGAGGATCTCTGAATGATCCAATGTTGTCCTAAATGACTGATGAAGAGAAATAGAATCCACCTGTGTGTAATCAAGTCTCCGTATAAATGCATCTGCTCTGTGATAGTCTCAGGGTTCAGCATCATGAAGACCAAGGAACACACCAGGCAGGTCCGTGATACTGTTGTGGAGAAGTTTAAAGCCGGATTTGGATACCAAAAGATTTCCCAAGCTTTAAACATCCCAAGGAGCACTGTGCAAGCGATCATATTGAAATGGAAGGAGTATCAGACCACTGCAAATCTACCAAGACCCGGCCGTCCCTCTAAACTTTCATCTCAAGCAAGGAGAAGACTGATCAGAGATGCAGCCAAGAGGCCCATGATCACTCTGGATGAACTGCAGACATCTACAGCTGAGGTGGGAGAGTCTGTCCATAGGACAACAATCAGTCCAACACTTCACAAATCTGGCCTTTATGGAAGAGTGGCAAGAAGAAAGCCATTTCTCAAAGATATCCATAAAAAGTCTCCTTTACAGTTTGCCACAAGCCTCCTGGGAGACACACCAAACATGTGGAAGAAGGTGCTCTGGTCAGATGAAACCAAAATCCAACTTTTTGGAAACAATGCAAAACGATATGTTTGGCGTAAAAGCAACACAGCTGATCACCCTGAACACACCATCCCCACTGTCAAACATGGCGGTGGCAGCATCATGGTTTGGGCCTGCTTTTCATCAGCAGGGACAGGGAAGATGGTTAAAATTAATGGGAAGATGGATGGAGCCAAATACAGGACCATTCTGGATGAAAACCCGTTGGAGTCTGCAAAAGACCTGAGACTAGGACGGAGATTTATCTTCCAACAAGACAATGATCCCAAACATAAAGCAAAATCTACAATGGAATGGTTCAAAAATAAAGGTATCCAGGTCTTAGAATGGCCAAGTCAAAGTCCAGACCTGAATCCAATTGAGAATATGTGGAAAGAGCTGAAAACTGCTGTTCACAAACGCTCTCCATCCAACGTCAAAGAGCTCGAGCTGTTTTGCAAGGAAGAATGGGCAAGAATTTCAGTCTCTAGATGTGCAAAACTGATAGAGACATACCCCAAGAGACCGCAGCTGTAATCGCAACAAAAGGTGGCGCAGCAAAGTATTAATGCAAGGGGGCCGAATAATTCTGCACGCCCCACTTTTCAGTTTTATTATTACAAAAAAAGTTTAAATGATCCAATAAATTTCGTTCCACTTCACAATTGTGACCCACTTGTTGTTGATTCTTCACCAAAAATTTAAACATCTTTTTGTTACATCATGTTACATCTTTTTGTTTGAAGCCTGAAATGTGGCAAAAGGTTGAAAAGTTCCAGGGGGCCGAATACTTTCGCAAGGCACTGTATATAATGAAATAAATTTTATTTATCATTTTTCATTCCTCTAGAATAAACTCACCTGAAGAGTGAGACGCTTGACTGCATTCCAAACTACTCTGATTATCTCCTTCATTCTCTCCTCCGGGGTCTTGCTGGCATCTCTAGAGGTCTGCAGCATCTTTGCAGGAACTGATAAGGGACGTGATTCTGTAAACCAAAGGTGAATCAAAAAGTTAACATTACGCCAAATACATGCAATCACTAAAGTGAATCACCAATATGATAAAATTCTCCTAAAAGGGATCAAGCTCACTGACCTCAAATTCCATGCATAGACATAACTTTAGAGAATAACATGCTGTTTGCGTGCAGCCACCACTAGGGCAGTCTTAGGAAATGCCCACTGTTAAAATATTGTTGTCTGACCTCAACACAAATTTTTACAAGAGTTGGGAGAGTGTGTAAATGAAAAAAAAAAACACATTCATCTACTAAACACTACTTCGTTCTAGCAAGAAAGAATCTGTCTCCACTGCTCCCATTCCCCGGTGGGGCGGAAGTGTGATGGATCGTCCATCGTCACTGTCATGGCTGAAGCCATTCACTGGCCTCATCTGTGATGTGTCTCCACGCGGCATGCAGTAAGCTTCAAAGCTCCCCCCTAGTGGCAGTTGCAAGTTGCCCAGAATTATATTAGCTATGAACAAATCTAGCTCATTAACCCCTTAGGCCCCACTCAGACGGCCGTATTATTGCGGGTCCGCATTATTGCGGACCCCCAATAATACGGGGGCCGCCCGGCGTGTGTTCCAAGCTTGCGGAACACACGCCGGGCGGCCCCTTTCAAAATGCCTATACTTGTCCATGCATGCGGACAAGTATAGGACATGCTTCAGCGGAGCTGCAGCATGGAGCTAGCTCCGTGCGGCGGCTCCCTACTCCATAGAGGTGAATGGGGCCGCAACTATTCCGCAATATTGCGGAATAGATACGGCCCCAATCACACGGTCGTGTGAATGGGGCCTTAGTGTTTTGGGCCTTACTGACCAAGCGTTTTTCTCCTTTTTTTAATTTTCACCTTCCAAGAACTATAACTTTTTTATTTTTACGTCTATGTACAGTCATGGCCAAAAGTTTTGAGAATGACACAAATATTATATTTTCACATGATCTGCTGCCCTCTGGTTTTTATGTGTGTTTGTCGGATGTTTTTATCACATACAGAAATATAATTGCAATCATATTATGAGTAACAAAAGCTTATATTGACAGTTAGAATGAGTTAATGCAGCAAGTCAATATTTGCAGTGTTGACCCTTCTTCTTCAGGACCTCTGCAATTCTCCCTGGCATGCTCTCAATCAACTTCTGGACCAAATCCTGACTGATAGCAGTCCATTCTTGCACAATCAATGCTTGCATTTTGTCAGAATTTGTTGGTTTTTGTTTGTCCACCCGTCTCTTGATGATTGACCACAAGTTCTCAATGGGATTAAGATCTGGGGAGTTTCCAGGCCATGGACCCAAAATCTTTATGTTTTGTTCCCTGAGCCATTTAGTTATCACCTTTGCTTTATGGCAAGGTGCTCCATCATGCTGGAAAAGGCATTGTTGATCGCCAAACTGCTCTTGGACGGTTGGGAGAAGTTGCTCTCGGAGGACATTCTGGTACCATTCTTTATTCATGGCTGTGTTTTTAGGCAAGACTGTGAGAGAGCCGATTCCCTTGGCTGAGAAGCAACCCCACACATGAATGGTTTCAGGATGCTTTACAGTTGGCATGAGACAAGACTGGTGGTAGTGCTCACCTCGTCTTCTCCGAATAAGCTGTTTTCCAGATGTCCCAAACAATCGAAAAGGGGATTCATCAGAGAAAATGACTTTACCCCCAGTCCTCAGCAGTCCACTCCCTGTACCTTTTGCAGAATATCAGTCTGTCCTGATGTTTTTTCTGGAGAGAAGTGGCTTCTTTGCTGCCCTCCTTGAGACCAGGCCTTGCTCCAAGAGTCTCCGCCTCACAGTGCGTGCAGATGCACTCACACCTGCCTGCTGCCATTCCTGAGCAAGCTCTGCACTGCTGGTAGCCCGATCCCGCAGCTAAAACACTTTTAAGAGACGGTCCTGGCGCTTGCTGGTCTTTCTTGGGCGCCCTGGAGCCTTTTTGGCAAGAATGGAACCTCTCTCCTTGAAGTTCTTGATGATGCGATAGATTGTTGACTGAGGTGCAATCTTTCTAGCTGCGATACTCTTCCCTGTTAGGCCATTTTTGTGCAGTGCAATGATGAGTTCACGTGTTTCTTTAGAGATAACCATGGTTAACAGAAGATAAACAATGATGCCAAGCACCAGCCTCCTTTTAAAGTGTCCAGTGGTGTCATTCTTACTTAATCATGACAGATTGATCTCCAGCCCTGTCCTCATCAACACCCACACCTGTGTTAATGGAGCAATCACTGAAACGATGTTAGCTGGTCCTTTTAAGGCAGGGCTGCAATGATGTTAAAATGTGTTTTGGGGGATAAAGTTCATTTTCTAGGCAAATATTGACTTTGCAAGTAATTGCTGTTAAGCTGATCACTCTTTATAACATTCTGGAGTATATGCAAATTGCCATTATAAAAACTGAAGCAGTAAACTTTGTAAAAATTAATATTTGTATCATTCTCAAAACTTTTGGCCATGACTGTAGCTGTAAGAGGGCTTGTTTTTTTGAGGGACAAGTTGTTGTTTTTAACGGCACCATTTTGGGGTACACATTACTTTCTGATTAACTTTATTAACTCTTTCTGGGAGGGAGATGGGAAAAACAGCAATACTGCCACTGCCTTTTTACAGTATAAATTTTACGGCGTTCATTTTTCGGTATAAATAACATAATATCTTTATTCTCTGGGACAGTACAATTACAGTGATACCAAACATAAATTTTCTTTTTTTTACATTTTACTACTTTTTTGCCAAAAAAAAGCCCTTTTTTGAAAAAAGAAAAAAATGTTTTTGCATTACCGCTTCAAAAAACCCATAAACTTTTTATTTTTCTTTCTTTGTCTTTCAGTGAGGGCTTGATTTTTGCATGACGACTTGTATTTTATTCATTGGTATCATTTTGGAGTAAATGACGCTTTTTTATTGCTTGTTTTTATGTTTTTTCGGTGGCAACTAAGAATAAATTAGCAATTCTGTCTTTTTTTTTATTTATTTTTTTTACAGCGTTCACCGTAGGGGATAATTTATGTGATATTTATGTAGTCTGGGTCGTTATGGACGTGGCAATACCAAGCATATGGGGGAGATTTCTTCTTTTGCTATTTTTTTTATTGAAAGGAGGAATTTCCAATAGAAACAAAAGCGTAATTCTTTTATTGAATAAATGTGTTTTTTTAAACTTTTTTTTTTACCACTTAATAGTCCCACAAGCGGACTATAACAGACAGCTTTTTGATTGATTTTAAAATGCAATGCACTATCCCTACAGTGCATTTCATTTTCATGTCGGTGCTATTCTGATATTGACCAGCAGGCTGGAAACTAATGAAGGCTGGCTTGGGGCCTTCATAGACCCCAGCCAGCCTTAACACACATCGGCACCCCGCGATCGCATTTGCAGGGTGCCGATGGGAGACAGAGGGAGTGGGGCTGGCGCCATTGCCCGCGGCATGTAAAGTGTTAAGTCGAGTCCCCGCTCCCCACGTGCAGCGCTTAGACTAGGCTGCCGTAAAAAAGCGGTGGCCCAGCCTAAGGCCTCTTAGTGACCACCGTAAAAGGGCGTATGGGTGGTCACTAAGGGGTTAACCTTCTCCGCTCCTGCTCTACTTAAAGGGGTTTGCAGGATTTAGCAAATGATGTCTAACAATCCTGCTAGTTCCAGAGCCTGAACTACACAGGTTGTCCATTGTGTAGTGGATGGAGCAAATCACTCAGTGGGAGCAGTGCTGCAGTAACCAGCTCCATCCACTACAGAACGGAGTACTCCCTAAAAGCTGACGAGTCAAGTGTGGCTGCAGAGTGTCAGACTCTCAACCATTTCATATTGATGACTGATTCTACGGATTGTTAAATCCTAGAGAACCCTTAATGTTTGATTACTAGGAACAGAGGGCAGTCTGTAATATTTTTAACATTATTATTTGGAATTAAATTATTTATTTTTTGTTTTTTGATCGTTTTCTCAGGCAGTTAATAGAATAGTAATAGTATGTTAGTAAGCTTTATTAACTTCAATTTCCAAAACATCTTGATGGTCACTACCATTATAGGGGTTGTCCCACAAAAAATATACAGATTTCAAACCAGCACCTGGATCTGAATACTTTTGTAATTGCATGTAATTAAAACATTTTGCATAATCACTGATTTATTCAGTTAAATCTATCTATATAATGCCACCTGTTGTTTGCTCCTTCTCTACTTTCTTTGTCCTCCTCTCTGGGTTGACACATGCTGAATTACATCCTTCAACTACCACCACCAATCTATCTGTATAGTGCCACCTGCTGTTTGCTCTTACTCTGATGTCTCTGTCCACCTCTCTGAGGTGGACACACATGCTCAGCTCTAGATTTCTACTGCCACCAGCTGGCTTTTTTTTTTTTTCCCCCCATATCGCTGGTCCGATCATGTGACTAATGAGGCTACTCCCACAATTATCGTGTGACACATGAGGGATATTAGACTGGACGCGCGCGCTTTCTGTGCGCTCGTATCCTATGATCACCACGTGGGACGCCTGTGAAACCAGACCGAGAGCGTCAACGCTAGTCTTGCCTCCCTTTACATCATAGGGATGGAAGAAATATCGTAGTATGCACCTTCAGCGGGGGATGTGTGACTAACACTTGTATACAACTACGTGGACACGCAAGTATTAGGCTGCTCTATTTCAGGGTGGACCTATTTATAACAGAGTAATTTATCTCTTTACAAGTTATCTATGCTTACTATATGCCACATTTAATCAGGGCATCTGTACTAGTCTATCAAGCCAATGAGTTTTCAGTACTTTGCGATGCATAAAAAATATCGTTTTGAATTAATAGTGATGTATTCTGTTAATCTCCCTTTTTGAGGTGACAAACATATTTGTAACAACGATACATTTATACTGTTAGTAGTCCTTTGAAACTGGGATCTGTATGTTGTGGATTACCGATCCAAGTATCCATTGAACCATCGAGTTTGTAGTGTGAACTGGGTCTAATAGCTATATGTTGGGGAGATTTATTTCTCCATGGGTTTTGTCCCCTGAGGAGCCCAAGAACAACGGTGAAACGCGTTGGGACACCTTTAAAATAGATAGCTTTACAATTTGAATTTATTATTGCTGAGTGTGACATATCAGGTCATCTTTAGTCCTATTAGACGCAATCGGCTGTCAGTAGTACAACTTCATGTCCAGGTGATCAATGTTCAAATTATAGAACATCAAAACATTGTGAATATCTTGATATATGTATATTTGTATATAACAAATTATTTTTTCTTTGACTTTTCTTCTTGTTCAGTTAGTTAGAGTGGTGTGGCATGATCAGTTATAGCCTGGTGATGGTTTCCGCTGTCTCAGGGCCTAAATAGGGATAACAGGTGGTACGAGACACGGGATCGCCCCTATCGGGGCGGCTATTCCATTTGTAGGCAGGGTCTTGGAGTCTAGGGCAATCAATAGGGATAGCCCTCTTTTCATCATACCTACCTGGTTTGGCACAACATCCTTCCTACCACGGATTTGAATTTGCCTGATTAGTTATTTTCTTTTTTGTTTTGCACTTTTTCTGGTCGGTCTTTTAACATTTATATACCAATAAAAGTTATATTTTATGAGATGGTTTCTTCTGTGAGATGCTGCCACCAGCTGCAGCAGACAGGACATGTCCCGAGCTGCCAGTTTGAAAAAAATCTAGTAGAGCTTTTAGAGAAATGCATAAGACATTGGCTATCTGGTTTCATGTGAGGAACAGAACTCGTTCTAGCTTTGTTAGAAAGGGACTGTCATATACTACATGATGTCTGATTTTCATTTTTTTTCAACTAATCCTAAGATAACTCCATTAAAGGGAACCTGTCATCAACTTTATGCTGACCTCACTAAGGGCAGCATAAAATAGTGACAGGAATACTGATTTCAGCGGTGTGTCACTCATGAGCTAAAAGTAAGTGGTTGCTGAGAACCAGCATCTTAATCATTGCAGTCCAGGGCTTGAAAAGAGTCAAATCTACTTGAGAAGAGTCATGGTTATTCATAATCTCCTGCTCTCCCGCCGATCTGCTGATGATTGGCAGTTGTCTCCTAGAGAGAAAGGGAGACAACTGGGTAGAAGACTGTCAATCATCAGCAGGTGGGCGGGGAGAACAGGAATTCCTGAATAACCATGACTCTTCTCAGGTGGCCGGGACTCTTTTCCAGACCTAATCTGCAATGATTGTGATGTTGGTTCTCGGACACCACTTACTTTTAACTTTTAAATGACAGACCTCTGAAATCAACTCACCTGTCTCTACTTTATTCTGCCCTTAGTATGGGCAGCACAAAGTTGATGACAGGTTCCCTTTAAATGATGCATTTTGGCTACCACTAGGGGGCGCTTGGTGCATACTGTGTTATTATTGAAGTCAACATATAAACAGTATGCAGTTCTTCCACTCTAGTGACAGCTGAATGCATCCAATCTTATTTTATTATATGTCTTTGCAGAGAATCTGGAGTTCTGCAAGAAATTTAAGCTCTGACTGCTGTGAAGATATATTAAGAAATTAATCAGAACATCATTTTGTTTTCAAGGGTGGGCATACATTTTAAGCTGCAGGAAGATTCCTCCTGTACCTTTTCAGGCAAGGGTTCGATTTCAGACACTTTAGATTTTCCAAAAAGACCACCCAGCATTTCAGGGTGGTCTCGTTTATCACAATTTACTTTAAAATGTGCGCGCACAGGTTTCCCTTTTAGGAGAGCCTTACGGAGCCCTACAGTAACGATACATAAATGACTACTGTTCCTACCATAGTACTTATTTACGCTTCACGGTAGTTACTGCCCCTGAAACGTATAGTACCTCTCGGCTACTATGAACGGCAATTATGTAAAGACCATTAAATGCAGCACTTCAGTACAACACATTAACTGTGACCAAATAGGTAGAGGGCTGATTATTAGTTGCTTCTCCAAACAAATGCTGGATTCTGAAAGGCATTCTCCAAGAATGTTTGGCTAAGCAAATGAAATCATGTTACACATGATCAAAGGCTGAGCAAAATCAGCCCATCGTAACACGTAAAAGCAATTACCACCCCGCCTGTAGGAGCACTTACTCAAAGCTAATACCTTACAGAATACCGTTTGATCCATTTTATTAACTAATTAAATAGTGACTGGAGATTGCCAAGCATATAGTCGGTGGAATATTGCATTCCTCCGCCGCTTCACAAGCCTTATTTATGGGCTAATGACAATATGGTATCTCAGTTATTTTTTTTTTTTTTTTGGGGGGGGGGGTGTTCTTGGCTAATGAACTAAAGTAATGTCACAAGGAATTTGACAGATCAGACAGAAAATAACATTGCCTGGTTCACAGGCCTTATCTCATACATGTTTGAGAATCCTAGAACATATTAAAGAGGACCTTTCACCGCTCCTGACATGCCTGTTGTAATAGCTCCATGCTCTTCTCATGTAATAACAATTCTGGAGCATCTTTTCTTATGGCTCTATGTTGTGTCATTCCTTTATTATTTCTACTAGAAGTTATAAATGAATTGCTAGTAGTCTGCAGTAAGGGTACAGAGGGGAGGTGACCAGTTGGGGGTGTTCCTGCATAGTCTGAAAATGGCAGCACTGATTGGATACAGTGAGTTTGTGATGGCACCCCCTGAGATGTTACCACCCCTCTGTACCCTTACTACAGACTACTAGCAATTCATTCATAACTTCTAGTAGAAATAATAGAGGAATGACACAACATAGAGCCATAAGAGTAGATGCTCCAGAACTGTTATTACATGGGGAATGCATGACACTATTAAAACCGGCATGTCAGGAACGGTGACAGGTCCTCTTTAAGATATACTTGTCACCTGCATATAATAGAGGCAGCCATTCTATGACACTAAGCCATCAGGAATTCATGAAAAATCAGGCAAAACAAAAGTTGATTTACTGAATTCTTGCTTAAAGCACAAAGGGAGAAATTTACTAATCCTATAGATGGTATAAGATTAATCAGACTGTCTAGACCTGCACCATATTTATCACAGGGGCTCAGGCTGGATAATGAATGTGGTGCAGGGATGGACACTTTTCTATGACTCTATAGCAACTATTGGTTAGAGACAGAATTACGCCATATTTTTTATTTTGCAGGAGCGGACTATCCTGCATAACGGAAAGCGGGCAGATCCATTATGCTTGCCATAGACTTATATTATGACGGAATGCTTCTAAAGGAATTCAGTTCTGAATTCCGTTATGGTCCGTGGTAATGAAATCCATAACGCAATTGAGCATATACCCCAAACTTCAAAATTTGAAGTTTTCTCATCTCTAGTTATTCCCATCTTAGACAATGGGGGCATATCGCTAGGATATGCCCCCATTGTCTTATAGGTGTGGGTCCCACCACTGAGACCCGCACCTATATTGAGAACGAAGCCCCGAAAGTAAAGGAGGGCGCACTGCACATGTGCAGCCGCCCTCCATTCATTTCTATGGGGCCGCCAGCGCTCGGCTATTTCCGTCGGCTATAGAGAAATGAATGGGAGCGGCGGGAGAGCTGCGCCTGGTGGTGGCAGAACCCCAGGAAACCTGGGGTCCTCCAGGTGCAGCGCTCCCCCCTCCGATCTCGATATAGGTGTGGGTCCCAGCGGTGGGACCCGCACCTGTAAGACAATGGGGGCATATCTTAGCCCCCCATTGTCTAAGATGGGAACACCCCTTTAAGGGTCCTCTTTAGGGTTTGTTGACATCTGCATCGGAGACTCCATACGGTACATCTGTAGCAAATTCTGTAAAAAAAAAAAACTGCAGACAAAAAAGTCCTGCATGCAGGACTTTTTGTCTGCTCAAAGAGTGGACTCCTAAACAGAAAATGAATGGACTCCATTACAGTCAATTGGGTCCATTTGGCACTGTTTCCGTTATGTGCTGGATCTATCGTTACTGTTATTTTCTTTCTTCTTCCATAACTGCACAGAACAATGGAAATAACTAGAAGTGATGGGAATAAGGCGTAAGTTGTACAGTTAAACCCAAAACAAATTAGGACAGTGACAAATTGTCTTCTGGGTACATTTACTTTTTCAATAAATTTATAAGAAAAAAAAAAATACTAAAAAAAACTATAGAAAACACATTGACTAATTGTAAGGAAGATATGCACTTTTCCTCTTTAAGCCTTACATATGCTAGTCTTTCCGACAGGTGCAGCTCACAGCCTCAAATGACATCACGAGAAAGCTAATTACATGCAAGTGCTGCTTTTGTACATTATTTCCACTTATAAAACGGCAATAACCATTAGGATCCATACAATTATGGTAGTTTATAACTCTCTCGCTTTGAAGAGAACTCTGTAGAATGACATCATTGCCGAGTGAGTAACACAACTCCTCAAACATGTCAGAGTCCCAGCTGAATGTGCGGTGAGGTGTCATGGTGTATCACAACACAACACTTGAAAATTTGGTGTAGTTCTGGCTGCTTCTATGGAAATCAAATCACAGATCATCTGTAAAGGACACGCACAAGTGAATTTTCTTATGAAAAAAAAAGTATTAAAGAAAAGGCTGCTTCACAGAAGACTGTTCACAGTGATCGGTAAAACAGTTACTACACTGTTTACATAAATTCAAAAACTATAAAACAAAAAAAGTTTCAATTAAAAACATGTTAAGTGGAGTAATAAAAATGTACAGAAAAGCATGTCATAACAAAACCATGACATGTAACTACCGTATTCGGAAAAGCTGCTATCTAGCAATATTCTTTAAAAGTTATAGTACCATGAGATATTGGTGCTTTAAAGGCTATAGACTCCTTTGGGGCAATTGTTTTTTTAACACTGTATTTTAGTCATTTATTACTAGTTAGTCATTATTAAAAAAGAATGTTTAGCTGTTTGTGAAAAAGGATTAAAAATCAGTCTGTTTGCAAGCTGTTTTCTTTGAATACAGTCATCTGACTGCTCATAGTAACAGAGTTTATAAGGCTGAAAAAAAGACATCTGTCCATCAAGTTCAGCCTGTTATCCTGCAAGTTGTAGCTCACATGTATCTCTAATCTCCTGACCTCATTAAAACTTATTATAGCTCTCTTCTTATTAAACCAATAAGAATATGGCTTGAATAAATATTTATGAAGTCAGGAGATCAGAGATAAATACTACACATGAGCCATCAGATGACAGGATTCAAAGAAAACAGACTGACAGCGTGTAGACTGATTTTTAACCCTTGTATCTAAGAAACGGCTTGACATTTTTAATAAATTAATTTCAGCTCAAAATGCAATCGTAAAAAATCCAGGTGTACATAGCTTTTAAAGAATAGACAGTTTGACACTGATTATTCTTTATTGTTCGTTTGTTCCCTAAATGAAAAAAAAAACAAGCAAGTAGTGCTTATTAAAAAATCTTCTACCATTTTATTTCTGCACAGTGTATATAAGTACTTCACCTAGATGCTGGTGCTGAATCTGGTATAAATCTGGCAGAGCACTTCTCCTGTTTCTGAAAGCTCTATCTGCTCTTCCCCTCCCTTCTCTCACTGTTAAAGATAGCAACAGGGAGGGGAACAAGGCTGTAAACAGCATATGGAAATGTGGAGATGGAATAAATCAAACAAGGAGGGCAACTCAGACAGGCTGTAGATAGGAAGGCGAAGACACAAGGCAGTTTTAAAGTGGTCGTCTCTGATGACAGTACTCTAGAGATGAGCGAATCTATTTGTCTCATCAAGTAGAGTTCAGCCCCTTGATGGGGTGTCTGAACACGCTCCCCTTGCCATTTGTCACAGTTCCCCTGGCCGCTGCTGCCGCAAGGAGGTTGATGGGGGAACCAGATCAGCTGGGCAGCCCACGTTGTCTTTGGAGCCCTGGGCCAATGATGTGGCGCGCTGGGGCTCCAGAGCGCCAGGACACTCGGCTAGCAGCTCCACCCGTCATGCAGGGACGGCATTGAGAGCTGTTCTCTGTTCAGTATAAAAGGCCGGTGGCTGCATGCGCAGGTGCCGGTGAATTTCTTGTCCTTTGGCTCCCCCTGCTGTTCTCTTGCCGTTATTGAAGACTCCGATGGATTGGTACTGTCTGTGACTATGTTTTCTGGCGCTTTGTTATTATATTGATCTGTTTTTTTACTTTCTGGGGTGTTGGTTTTCTCTTTTGCCTCTGGTGTTTTTGTACTTCATTGTCTGACTGGCATTTGACCCTTTACCATACGACTACGCCAGAGGCGTAGCTACCGGGGGGCAGGGGGGGGCGACGGCTCCGGGCCCAGTGACTCAGGGGGGCCCAGCAAGGATGACCTTAAAACTATCAGGCGAATACAAGTGAGCGCTTCCATTATGGAAGCGCTCACTTGTGTTTAGGGACCCCCATCAGACCTCAGATCAGCCCACCCAGCCACATAAGATTAAAATAAAAAACCTTTCTTACCTGTCCTGTGCTGCGGCTGCCCTCTGGTCCAGCGCTCCACTGTCTTCCCTGTCAGGTCATAGTGCGAGACGGCCAGGGAAGACAGTGGAGCGCTGGACCGGAGGGCAGCCGCAGCGCAGGACAGGTAAGAAAGGTTTTTTATTTTAATCTTATGTGGCTGGGCGGGCTGATCTGAGGTCTGATGGGGGGCACAAGACGCTGATCTCAGGTCTGATGGGGGCACATTCTGCTGATCTGAGGTCTGATGGGGGCACAATACGCTGATCTGAGGTCTGATGGGGCACAATACGCTGATCTGAGGTCTGATGGGGGCACATTCTGATGATCTGAGTCTGATGGGGGCACATTCTGATGATCTGAGGTCTGATGGGGCACATTCTGCTGATCTGAGGTCTGATGGGGGCACAATATGCTAATCTGAGGTCTGATGGAGGCACAATACGCTGATCTGAGGTCTGATGGGGCACAATACGCTGATCTGAGGTCTGATGGAGGCACAGTAGGGTGATGTGAGGACTGATGGGGGCACATTATGCTGATCTGAGGTCTGATGGGGCACATCTGCTGATCTGAGGTCTGATGGGGGCACAATACGCTGATCTGAGGTCTGATGGGGCACAATACGCTGATCTGAGGTCTGATGGGGGCACAATACGCTGATCTGAGGTCTGATGGGGGCACAAGACGCTGATCTGAGGTCTGATGGGGGCACAAGACGCTGATCTGAGGTCTGATGGGGGCACATTCTGCTGATCTGAGGTCTGATGGGGCACATTCTGCTGATCTGAGGTCTGATGGGGGCACAATATGCTAATCTGAGGTCTGATGGAGGCACAATACGCTGATCTGAGGTCTGATGGAGGCACAGTAGGGTGATGTGAGGACTGATGGGGGCACATTCTGCTGATCTGAGGTCTGATGGGGGCACATTCTGCTGATCTGAGGTCTGATGGGGGCACAATACGCTGATCTGAGGTCTGATGGGGCACAATATGCTGATCTGAGGTCTGATGGGGGCACAATACGCTGATCTGAGGTCTGATGGGGGCACAAGATGCTGATCTGAGGTCTGATGGGGGCACATTCTGCTGATCGGAGGTCTGATGGGGGCACATTCTGCTGATCTGAGGTCTGATGGGGGTACAATACGCTGATCTGAGGTCTGATGGGGCACAATACGCTGATCTGAGGTCTGATGGGGCACAGTAGGCTGATCTGAGGTCTGATGGGGGCACATTCTGCTGATCTGAGGTCTGATGGGGGCACAATACGCTGATTTGAGGTCTGATGGGGCACAATATGCTGATCTCAGGTCTGATGGGGGCACAGTAGGCTGATGTGAGGTCTGATGGGGGCACATTCTGCTTTTCTGAGGTCTGATGGGGGCACAATACGCTGATCTGAGGTCTGATGGGGGCACAATACGCTGATCTGAGGTCTGATGGGGGCACAATACGCTGATCTGAGGTCTGATGGAGGCACAATACGCTGATCTGAGGTCTGATGGGGGCACATTAAGCTTATCTGAGGTCTGATGGGGGCAGGGGACTTTTAGTTTAGTGATGTAAAAACTGGGGACAGGTTTCCTTCAACATAGGAGTCCCCTTGTTTTTTACTCCTATTACTCCTATATTTTACTGCATTATGTGGTAGAGTATTTAGACTAGGGTATGTAGAAAGTCTATTGTACTGTACTTAACAGCATAGATGATGTAGCAGTTTATACAATCATCTTTCTAATACAATATTATAACCAGTAACTAGTAGTATGTGCCTGTGAAGTTGGAAACGTGCGTTTGGGAAGCCACTAAGTGGGGGGCCCACTCAAGTATGTTTTGCCCCCCCTGTGCGCCACATGAGCAGGGGATTTGCGTACATGCATGTGCATGCTGCATTTTGAAGTCCAGGACATTCCACCCTATGTTAGAATTGCCTATACTTGTCTGCAAAACGGACAAGAATAGGAGATGTTCTATTTTTTTGCAGTGCGCCGAAATCAATGGGTCTGCATTCGATCAGCAAAAAAACGTGGATCAGAAGCGGACTGAAAATACAGTCAAGTAAATGACCCCTTAAATACATATACACCACAGCTCTGGTCCCAGAAAAAATATAAATATAATCGTCTAAGGTCCATATAAAGTTGGAAAAAAAATTATGTCACTGCTGTACAGCAATGCTTTCTGCCGTAGATTGCCGTATCTTCAGAGAAGTCGACCACGTCGTCAAGGAGAATTCTATACAAACAGTGGGTAATGTATTCCTTGAGAGAAAAAAAAATCCTGAACCTTTTTTTTTTCGGTGTTATTTTATTTTACGTCCTGTAGGTATAGTTTGACGCAGGTGTGTTTCTTTTGCTTCTGTTTTTATTAATATCAGCACAGTAATAAATTACGTGTTACAGCTGGAAATTACAGAAAACGGCTACAGCAGATCTCATCATTAAACATGAGTAATCTTTCCCTATAAATGAAAATAGAGTGTAAAATGTAAAATGTGGGCAGATGGGAAAGATTTCTTTTTTTTTTTTTGGGTGATTAAAGCTGCATACTTTCTAGAACTGTGTCATAAACTCTGGGTTGTCATCTAAGTTTATCCTCATCATCCTGTTAGGTCATTCACTCTGGTTTTATTACTATATAGATCATGTTAATGGTAGCACTTTGATAACTATTACATCATCACTAACTTGTGGGCATTACATACCTCGTTTCAGCTATTTACTGTGCGCAGTTCACGCTACCATGGACGTCAAATGCTGAGTTATGGAGTTTGCACGGGGTTTGTCAGCCTTCAACGAACCCTATTTTCAGTGCCCTACGAGGGAGCGTGTAACGCATGGAGGGGTTCAGGATCCCCCATAACTAAATAAAGTTGAGAACTTCCTTCACTGTGGCTCCCTGCTCTGGAACCTGAAAGACTTTAATTGTACAAAACTGACCCAGGTGGGCTCCACCACTAGAAAACCAAGCCTACCACACATTGTACTGAAATTTTCTGCCAAACCCCCCCCCCCCCCCCCCAATACACATAAAGTTAAGAAGGCTACAACTGAACATCTATTGCTTTTCCATCTAATTCAATTCAATCATTTGGCTCTTGACCTAATCTTTAATAATAAATAATTACACCGAGGGGCAGACTAGGAACTTAAAAGGCTCTGAAAAAAACTAAAAATGGCGCCATGTTGTAGGCAAGTCCAAACTGATAAAAGGTGGGGCAGCACAAGAAGGCATGGACAACAAAAGCCACAAGTAGGCATGGACAACACAAACCACAAGTAGGAACAAACAACAGAAGTAGGTAGGGCCAGCAATATCATAGTGCAGCACTAAATATCGCTCACGCAAAAATAAATACCATGATACAGCATAAAATACATAATATCACCATACGGAGAGTAGCAGGGCACCTGGATCCTGGCCAGGTGCAGATGTACCTGATGCTCCTAGCATTAATTCATGCTAAAAGCGTCACATCGTTATGTATCAGTGGCCGTGAGGACGGTTTAGGCGGCCCCCTGGGCATTGGCCCGCCAGGAAATTTCCAAGTAGGGTCTAGGTATTTTTAACTCTCTGTCATCTGAATGGCTTTCATGTCATACAGTAATACTACAGATGTCAGGGGTTTCTGAGGTGAAACAATTCATTAAAAGGTTTGTCCGAGGCTTAAGAAAATTTAGGAAGCGTCAAGAAACTCAACTCGTCATGTTCACATTCCAATGCCACGATTCCTGTGCCTGCTGTTTCTGGTACATTCCTGCATACCTCATGTGCCTGTATATGGCATGACACATTTCCAGTCTAGCAGGAACGTAAGCCATGGCGCTGGAAATCAGGCACAGTGAGATTTATTTTTTTTCAAATGTTCAATCCCCTCCTAAATTTTCTTTAGTCTCAGTCAACCCCTTTAATGTTTAGGAACAAGTCTACTGGAAACTCATTGGCACTCATTGACTGATAGCATATGCCGGAGTATGATAACCAGGTGTACTGCCAGAAGCCTAATTTATGATGAGTTAAATGCCACATCGTAAATTAGGGGCAGCTACTGGCAGTCCGTGTTCCTGTATCGATACTTGGCTGGCGTACAGTTTAGAGTTCCTTTACGCAAGAAGACTGGAGTAAAAGATAAATGCGGTGGGCCACTGGCCCAGCCCACTCCCTTTCCACACCTTCTTTTAGGGAAATTGGTCAAAAAGACAGAGAAACACCACTTGCGCAAATTTTTTTTCCGAAAGTAGATACCGATCCCCCCAACGCTCCCGTCTCACACCTTTCTGGCTTCAGGTCTCAGGATCAACACACCACAGGGATGACCCACCTGAGCCAGTGACTGGCTCAAGTCCAAATCATTTCTTGACCATGAAGATAGAGACCAGGGGGTGGAGGGGATCAGTGATCGGAGCAGCAGCCAAATAACAGAGGTGGGGAAATCAGTGAGGTGAGTAATGACTCTTATTTTAACTCTAACCATTTTTTTATCAATACTTTTTTTTTCCTGTAATACGCCAATCCAAAAAAAAAAATCCATATGTCTTCATCTGTATCGGTGGATTATGGAGGTACAGAAGTGGTCCATAGACCTTTATACATACAGTAGATGGCATGTTACAGCTTCGAAAAGCTGTGAGGGTTTTCAAAAACATAATATGTGCATGAGGCCTAAAACATTACCTTCAGAGAAAGCATCTTACCAAGTCAGTGGACAAATAGTACTCAACCAATACGTGAACCATGCAATATTTGTACAGAGTGTTTTAATAAAATAGTTGGCCAACGTATCAAATACATGTAAAACTATGTAGGAGAAGGAATGTGGGATCTCTTATTTTGCAGCTATGTCAACATTGTGGTTCTTGATTTAGTCATTAGCCATGATGAATAATCAGACAAAACTGTGATATAACTGACACATCTAAACATATTTTCCTTCAACTAACCTCTAAAAATGCCTTGGTTCATCCAAATTTTTCTCCAGTTCATGGATAACGTCAAAAACAAAAGAAGGCAGTTTTGAAATTCATTGTTTTATACCTTTTTCCTCCGACACTGAGAGTCAAGAAATCACAAGTACTACAGCTCCGTCAGGGTATATTCACATGCAGAAGATTTGTTGCCAAAATTTTTGTGACCAAAAATTCATTCTATTCATCTGAATAGAGGTGTCTTAGAGGCAAGCACCTGGATGTCTGCAAGCCCAATTCATAAGAAAGTCACATTTCCCAGTGGGTTCATTGGCTAAACATGGTGGTGTATGTGTCTGATACATGGACATTAGACTATTAAAATCAATAATTGTGTGTGTACAGTGCTGCATAATATTTAGCCTTAAAGGGTTTATCCAAGACTGATAAAGACCTCCCAGAGTGGCCAATCATACTCACCTGACATTCGTGGGTTGGCTATTTCTCTTCCTGCAGCACTGAGATCAACATCCGCTGATGGAGAGACATGTAACTGCTGCAGCCAATCACAAGCCGCTGCAGAGGCCTTCTTCCCCTGCACCACGTGACCAGTTGTAGTGATCAAGGGGAGCAGATCACTGCTGCGGACTGTGATTGGCTGCAGCAGTCGCATGTCAACCCGCCTTACCCTTGACAGATGTTGTTTAGTGCTGCAGGAGAGGAAGAGCCGCCCCAGGAGCAACAGAACCAAGCAGTGAAGACCAGGTAATTATGATCACCACTGCGGGGGCGGCACTCTGGGAGGTCTGTATTAATATTGGATAACCACTATAAATGGAGTGTGTCAACTAAACAACTGCCTTTAAAAATTCCGATGTTCCAATGATTGCAGTAAAAACCCCACTGTAGATGATGGCTACTGCAGCAGAATTGTTGGATTACATGGCGTCAAGTCAAATGTATGCCCAACCATGTAAGAAGTGGCTCTGGACTATAAGAAGGGACTGAATTAAATATTCATTAGTGAAACGATGGACTCTAACTTATGCTTAAAGAACAAGCTAATCCGCCCAAATCTTACTAATCCTACTGCAATATCCATCACTTCACCTAGTCCCAAGAGAATATCTTCTATAGTTTGTCAATGTCAAGATACTCGAGCTTTAAGGGAAAATTATGAAAAATGTCTTCTAGACATTGGGTAATATGTGCCACCGCAATTGACATGCTTCAGTTAACAATTCATTGGCAACTGCTGAAAAAGTAATTTAGCACTTGAGAAACTGGAAAGAACATGAATCAAAGTCAGTGACGACCAGTGGTTGGGGACTTACTACACCAAAGAGAAATTTCGTAAATGTAGAAACATTCAAACATCATTCCAGTTCAACTCAGGTTCTTGGCATATTATAGATTGTTCCCTATGAACAACTGTAGCCTAAAACCCTCAAACGCATAGACTATCTTGCGCCTACACATTTTCTTCTTGCATTGCATTATTTTATGTTGAAAGTACATCAGTTCATACTTTTAACGGTGGGACTCACTTCATCCCCTGTTGTACTATAACTGAAAAGCAAGATAATGAGATGAACTGTATCACCAACTGGAACACTAAGGGCCCTTTCACACGACCGTATGCCCTCCCAGACATATGGTCCGTGAGCGGGACATATGTCCCGGAGCGGCATTCATCGTGTGCACAGGAGCGCACAGCATCATTGACTACAATGATGCTGTGGACGCCGGGACGACCGTGGGGCTATTGTCCCGCACTCATAAAATCATATGTGCGGGACAATAGTCCCGCGTGCGGCCCAACGTGCACAGCATCGAATGATGCCGCTCTGGGACATATGGCCCACTCACAGACCGTATGTCTTGGAGGGCATAAGGTCATGTGAAAGGGCCCTTAATGGGTTATTCCCGTGTGAGACAATGGGGGTTGCATCTCTGGGACCTACGCTGAGAATAGAGCGGAGAGTGCGGTGGCTGGAGGAGCACGGTTTGCCCCGCAAAGCATTCCTTCTTGACAATCGCCTGCTCATCAGTGAAGGAGACCGCTGCATTTACAAGCATGATCTTCTCCACAGTATGGGGAAGAGTGATCACTAATGCCATCCCCAAACAGAATCATTGTTTGAGTGCTGTTTAGTGCACAATGTGTCTGCACCAACAATCCTATTACCTGGCGAACAAGCATTTCGTGAGTATTTGGGAGGCATCTTTTCATCAGCAGATTATCGCTAATGAGCAACCATACAAATTGCCACTGCCACTATGGTTGAGTTCACATCACGTTTTTGTCATACATCTAAAGTATGCAGAAAAAAGTATATCTTAATGGATGCCTCAGACAGATGCCATACCATGCTATTGGTACACCACGCTTTACCTTTCTGCAAAAAAGTATACATTAACATATACTTTTTTTTTTACAATGGAACTCTATGGTGACAGATGCCACTGTACCTGTATCTATCTGAGGCATCCGTTAACATATACTTTTTTTTTTTTAAATGTCATGTGAACCCAGTCTAACGTAAATGTATGAAATTGCTATTTGGTCAACATATGGTACTGTCTGGGCTGCACAAGTTCTTCTGGCCCAACGGCTACAGTATCGGATTGTATCACTCCCATGAACCACAATAAAAGACCATAATGCAATAAATGTCTGAAAGGTAGGGGGGTTACATTTTCGGAATAACACAGGACAACACACGAACAGACAATAGGAAGGAGACACCAACAGAAGGAACTGCAAAGGGCATCATCCAATATAAGGCTACTTTCACACTAGCGTTAATATTTCCCGCTATTGAGATCCGTCATAGGGTCTCAATACCGGAAAAGAACACTTCAGTTTTCTCCCCATTCATTGTCAATGGGGACAAAATGTAACTGAACAGAACGGAATGCTCCCAAAATGCATTCCCTTCCGTACTTACACCAGAGAGCAAACCGTAGCACGCTGCAGTTTGCTTTTCGTCATGGCATGCGGAGCAACACGGATCCGTAATGACCCACAATGCAAGTCAATGGGGACGGATCCATTTTCTCTGACACAATAGAAAACGGATCCGTCCCCTATTGACTTTCAATGGAGTTCATGACGGATCCGTCTTGGGTATGTTAAAGATAATACAACCGGATCTGCTCATAACAGAAGCAGATGGTTTTATTATCAGTAACGGAAGCGTTTTTGCTGAACACTACCGGATCCAGCAAAACCTCTAGTGTGAAAGTAGCCTAAGGCCAATTCAAAGCTCATTGTCCTCAATAAAACGGCCTGATCATCAGTGTAATCTATACCATTTAAAGACTGTGGCACCTTAACTCAGGCTGACTGGCCATTGGGGACCTGTATAATACCACAGGAAAGGTCTTGGCAGCACTTGACTGTTCATTCATGCGTGGCTGCTTAACCCCAGTTAGCTTCACCTGCTGATTTTGTTCCTTCTAATGAGTGGTCAAACACTACGCAGCAGGCATGAATAAACGATGATCATACGGCTCACTGAGTGCAAGCCATTGATGCGATAACTTGAAATATTTCACATAAGCATGTCTTTATTCTCTAAATAAAAATCCAAAAACTAATCAGTATGCACATCTTCTATGGACTGCTGTATATAAAAAAAAAAAGTTCTTAAAGGGAACCTGTCACCACAAAAATGCAAAGTAATCTGCTGGCATCACAATTTTAGAGGAGAAGGAGCTGAGTAGTTTGATATGTAGATTTGTGGGGAAAGATTAAGTAAAACTTGTATTTTATACATTTAAATTCCTGATCATTCTGGGTTTTGAAGTCAAGGAGGAGGTCCTATCAGTGACTGACAGTCTTCCCTCTATGAGGACGAGGTCCTATCAGTGACTGACAGCCTTCCCTCTATGAGGAGACGGTCCTATCAGTGACTGACAACCTTCCCTCTATGAGGAGGAGGTCCTATCAGTGACTGACAGCCTTCCCTCTATGAGGAGACGGTCCTATCAGTTACTGACAGCCTTCCCTCTATGAGGAGACGGTCCTAACAGTGACTGACAGCCTTCACTCTATGAGGAGACGGTCCTATCAGTGACTGACAGCCTTCCCTCTATGAGGAGACGGTCCTATCAGTGACTGACAGCCTTCTCTCTATGAGGAGGAGGTCCTATCAGTGACTGACAACCTTCCCTCTATGAGGAGGAGGTCCTATCAGTGACTTACAGCCTTCCCTCTATGAGGAGGAGGTCCTATCAGTGACTAACAGCCTTCCCTCTATGAGGAGACGGTCCTATCAGTGACTAACAGCCTTCCCTCTATGAGGAGACGGTCCTATCAGTGATTGACAGCCTTCCCTCTATGAGGAGACAGTCCTATCAGTGATTGACAGCCTTCCCTCTATGAGGCGACGTCCTATCAGTGATTGACAGCCTTCCCTCTATGAGGAGACAGTCCTATCAGTGACTGACAGTCTTCCCTCTATGAGGACGAGGTCCTATCAGTGACTGACAGCCTTCCCTCTATGAGGAGACGGTCCTATCAGTGACTGACAACCTTCCCTCTATGAGGAGGAGGTCCTATCAGTGACTGACAGCCTTCCCTCTATGAGGAGACGGTCCTATCAGTTACTGACAGCCTTCCCTCTATGAGGAGACGGTCCTAACAGTGACTGACAGCCTTCACTCTATGAGGAATATATGGTAAGATCACAGCACTCAACAATTAGATAGATACATTTAAAACGGAACGCTTTATTAAATTTGTAAATTGTATACACATGGCCAACGTTTCGGTCCTCCCGGACCTTGATCACGGCCTAAAAACATATACATATAGGACAGTGTTAGTATACAAACTTATTAATATGAAAGTGTATTACAATTTAATACAAAATAATAAGACAACAAAGACAACACAGGTTAGATGTTATGGTCAAAATAGGGTAAAACAGTACAATGACATACAGACAAAACATTATCTACGAAATAATAAGTAACAAAAAAGGACTTATAGATATAGAGACTTTGGTTGAAAGGGGTAATACTGAGTTAGTTGAAGCCACAGCAACACGCGGCTGTGCACAACAAAATCCAGAATAGTAGTAGCAGCTAACTAGTAAAATAGAAACAAAATGCTAGAATAGCAGGAAATAGCTCATATGGACCATAGACTAGGCAGAACAATCGGGATTAGGACCGCAAAGATGCAAGTTTCAATACATACCGTGGGTGTGTGATAGAAGACAGGGAAATGGCGTCCGTGTCATAACAGGGCAAAATGCCTGTCTTAAATACCCAAAAAGCGCGCGCGCCGCACACATGACGTCGCCGGTCACATGATCGGGCGTACGTCATACGCGCATGTGCAATTGAACTAAGGGCAGCTACAAAGCTAGATTTGCCCTTACTGTAGCGCAGTCAAACGAGGTGTCTATTGAAATCTGTAGATCGTATCCCAGTATAACTAAAGGAATGTGAGAAAGCCTACAATATGGATGACACCCTGTATGTATTATTAAGGAATAAGCCCGATATCTGTGGTCCACTATTTTTGTATAAATAGATAATACATATGAAATTATATATATAAAAAAGAGTTTTTCCATATATATAAAAGAAAGAAAGGATGAAAGGAAGGGGAATGCTAATAAAACAAACTAATAGAAAATAAGGTTGTGGGGAATTAATCAGATATTGGAATATCTGTGATAATTATAAAACCAAGGTCCCATATATCATAGATGGTTAGATAACTATAATCAGAGTTGGTTAGTAAATGACAGATATATAATGGAATAGATTACCTGTACTATATTCAAGAGGAAACAGTAAAAAATCTGTAATAGAATAAATAGGTAACTAAGTATAAGCTATAAGGTAGAGACACAACCAACAAGCACAGAGTAATCGATATGTCACAATCCTGTCAAATATATCACAATTCTATCAAATATAAAGCTCAAAGTCACGATTGAGGCCCGCTGGATGCATGGTTTTGAGTTCATGGATCCAGTAAGCCTCCTTTCTCAACAGCATAAGTTTACGATCACCTCCCCTACGCGGTAGAGGAATATGGTCAATGACCTGGAATTTTAATTGGCTTATACTGTGTTTGGCTACAACAAAATGCTGGGGGATGGGAAGATCAATTTTTTTACAACGTATATCTGATTTGTGCTTGCAAATGCGGTCTCGCACACACTGGGAAGTCTCACCAATGTATGCGAGACCGCATGGACACTTAATAAGGTAAATCACAAAGGAGGTGGTACAAGTGAAAAAGCCTTTGATATAATAAAGTTTACCTGAGTGAGGATGGGTAAATGTATGGCCCTTAGTAATATGTGTGCACTGTGCACAATTAAGACACGGAAAAGTACCCTTCTTAGGGGAAGAAAATGTAGTTTGTCTCGCAGTAGGTTTTAATGGACCAACATCAGCCTTAATGAGTGAGTCACGAAGATTTCTCGGTCGCTTGTAGCAAATACGTAGCGGTGTAGAAAACTCAGGTATTATAGGGTAAAGTCTATGTAAAATGGTCCAATTTTTTCGTATAATCTGGTGTAGCTTGGGAACAAGAGGGTGATATGTCACCACGAAAGGAATACGCGGACCAGAGGATGCACCCCTCTTGGTGGTAGATATAATTTTTTGTTCGATCCGATTAAGTTCCCTGTTTAGTACATTATGTGGATAACCACGATTGATGAATTTCTGAGACATTTCAGTTAAACGTGTTTTCCTAATAAGGGGATCACTTACAATGCGATCTACCCTAGTAAACTGGGATCTAGGGAGTAAGTCTTTCGTATTCCTAGGATGACTACTGGAAAATAATAAAAGGGCATTACGATCAGTAGGCTTCGTGTATAGATCAGTAGCAAGAATGCCATGGATATCCTTGGAAACCTTGGTATCAAGAAAACTGATAGCATTATTGTCTATGTGGGCGGTAAATTGTAAGTTCTCATCCACACTGTTGAGATATGAGAAAAAGTTATTAAAAGAATCACAATCACCAGTCCAAATACAGAAAATGTCATCTATATAGCGACGCCATACTAATGCATGTGTCTGAAATAATGGCTGTGAGTAAATGTGATCCTCTTCGTATTTAGCCATATAGAGGTTCGCATAAGGAGGGGCTACATTGGCCCCCATTGCTGTGCCGCGCTGTTGAATATAATAACTGTCGCCAAACATGAAGAAATTATTATATAAAACAAGTTCAAGTAACTTGATACACAAGGATTGCTCTATTCCTGTAAGGGATGATTTAGATAGAAAAAATTGTGTAGCTTGAATGCCCTGTGTATGGGAAATAGAAGTGTATAGACTATTTACGTCCAAAGTAACTAGAAGAGAGTGAGGGGGAATGCAATGTAGAGACCGAATAAGTTGTAAAAAGTTGGAAGTATCCAAAAGGAAAGATTTAGTTAATTTTACCAGAGGTGTAAGAATTTTTTCAAGAAATATCGACAAAGGTGCTAAAATAGAATCTGTGGACGCTACAATAGGACGACCAGGGGGCTTATTGAGGTTTTTGTGAATTTTAGGTAAAACATAAAAAACAGGGATGGTAGGGTGTTCATTACGTAGAAAGTTGGAAGTACTCTGATCAATAGTACCCAATGTCAGATGTTCATCCAATAATGTTGTAATGCGCTCTCTGATTTTAAATGTAGGATTAGTATGAACCAATAAATAGGTGGATGTATCAGAGAGTTGTCTATGAACTTCTTGAAGGTAATATGATGTATCCATAATCACTATTGCGCCCCCCTTGTCTGCCTGTTTGATAGTTATGCTTTTATCAGTTTGTAAAGTGCGAAGTGCTTGACGTTCAAGATTACTGAGATTTGGAGGGGACGGAAAGATTCCCTTCCGGTACTCGTCTATCGTAGAGTGTATTTCTCTATCAATGACATTGATAAAGGCTTCAATGCCATGATAGGATTTTGGTGGCATATATGTATTATGATTTCTGAGACCTAAATTAGCAATAGAAAGTGATGGTGTACACATAGAGGAGGTATCTCTAAAAGCACCCTGTTGAGAGAAATGGACCTTAAGTCTTAATGCACGATAGAAGCGATTTAATTCCTGCTCAAAAGAAAAACCATGAAAAGCATTTTGTGGGCAAAAAGAAAGTCCTTTACTCAAGACCATATGTTCAGCTGGTGATAATGTCCGTGAGGATATATTAATTACCAGGTCCTGGACTGTGATCGGGTCTGGACCACGTTGGTGTCTCGTAAGGGCGGAGCCTCCTCCCCGACGGGTCCTAAATGGCGTCCTCTGTTTCGTTGGCCTCGTCTCCGAAAAAAACGAGTCGGTCGACGCTGTGCAGACCTGTCGCTGCCCGATGAAGAGGACGCATAGTCCACAAAAGATGCAAATGTAGAGAAGTTGTTGGATTCTTGCCATTGCCACCTATATATTCTTTTGAGCTGGTAGTCCTCCGTGTCTCGAAGGTATTTAGATCTTTTATTTTGTTCAGTATATTTTTTAAAATCTTCGATAGATTTCTCAGTTTTTTTCTTCAATTCTTCCCACTCTCCAGCAGAAGACGTTGCAGTGAGTTGTGTCTCAATCGTTTTTATCTTCTCACGAGATTCCACAATAGCTTTCTGCAGGAACTCGATACTTAGTATTATAATGTCAAAAGAGCATTTATTAATGATGGTTTCAAATTTATCGCAGTAGTCCTTGTTGTTTGGAAAAAGATTGGGGCGGAGATGAACCCTAAGTCCTCTTGGGATCATCCCATTCTTGTAATATTCAGCCAAGGTAGTGCTGTGGCAACTCAGAGGCAATTAGTTTCTTAGTTTCCCTTTCCCAGTCACGGGAACGAAATTCGCTATGTGCGATATGTAAAAAGTCATTAGACGTGGTAACTTGTGCCACGATATTGTCTGCTGTAACGTTGTCATAAGAAAAGGTTGCCAGACGACATTGGTGGGTGCTCAACTAAAACAACTTGTAAATCAAAACACTTGGTTGGCACTCCTCCTTTCCAAAAAATGGTGCTCTATGATCGGGGAATACCCGGCATGGAATATATGGTAAGATCACAGCACTCAACAATTAGATAGATACATTTAAAACGGAACGCTTTATTAAATTTGTAAATTGTATACACATGGCCAACGTTTCGGTC
>ONZH01007688.1:0-93386 GCA_900303285.1 Rhinella marina | reverse complement strand
CTCAGTGATACAAATCCATTTTACTCAGCTGCGTGTAACCTTTCTGTGTTTCACAGTTCAGCACATTCGCTCCCAACCGTATATACTGTCCAGGTGACACTTTCTGTACGTCACACAATACAACCAAGTCATTTGCTACCAATATCATCTCTACCGCTTGATCCAGAAAACTCTCTGTGCGACATTTGTCTGGGTCGCAGACTAAATAGCCACCGTTAACAGGGTGTCAGTCAGTTCTACCATATTTCCTGCACGTCACGTTCCCAAAAAAAAACAAAATATAAAAAAAAAAATAATTTTTTCAGTTGTTTTAGCTCAGTGATACAAATCCATTTTACTCAGCTGCGTGTAACCTTTCTGTGTGTCACAGTTCAGCACATTCGCTCCCATCCGTATATACTGTCCAGGTGACACTTTCTGTACGTCACACAATACAACCAAGTCATTTGCTACCAATATCATCTACCGCTTGATCCAGAAAACTCTCTGTGCGACATTTGTCTGGGTCGCAGACTAAATAGCCACCGTTAACAGGGTGTCAGTCAGTCCTACCATAGTTCCTGCACGTTACGTTCCCAAAAAAAACAAAATTGTAAAAAAAATATAAAAAAACAAATATTAAAAAAAAATATATTTTTTCAGTTGTTTTAGCTCAGTGATACAAATCCATTTTACTCAGCTGCGTGTAACCTTTCTGTGTGTCACAGTTCAGCACATTCGCTCCCATCCGTATATACTGTCCAGGTGACACTTTCTGTACGTCACACAATACAACCAAGTCATTTGCTACCAATATCATCTACCGCTTGATCCAGAAAAACTCTCTGTGCGACATTTGTCTGGGTCGCAGTCTAAATAGCCACCGTTAACAGGGTGTCAGTGAGTTCTACCATAGTTCCTGCACGTCACGTTCCCAAAAAAAAAAATTTAAAAAAAAATATAAAAAAACAAATATAAAAAAATTATTTTTTCAGTTGTTTTAGCTCAGTGATACAAATCCATTTTACTCAGCTGCGTGTAACCTTTCTGTGTGTCACAGTTCAGCACATTCGCTCCCATCCGTATATACTGTCCAGGTGACACTTTCTGTACGTCACACAATACAACCAAGTCATTTGCTACCAATATCATCTACAGCTTGATCCAGAAAACTCTCTGTGCGACATTTGTCTGGGTCGCAGACTAAATAGCCACCGTTAACAGGGTGTCAGTCAGTTCTACCATAGTTTCTGCACGTCACGTTCCCAAAAAAACAAAATATAAAAAAAAAAAAATTAAATTTTTTTTCAGTTGTTTTAGCTCAGTGATACAAATCCATTTTTACTCAGCTGCGTGTAACCTTTCTGTGTGTCACAGTTCAGCACACTCGCTCCCATCCGTATATACTGTCCAGGTGACACTTTCTGTACGTCACACAATACAACCAAGTCATTTGCTACCAATATCATCTACAGCGCTTGATCCAGAAAAATCTCTGTGCGACATTTGTCTGGGTCGCAGACTAAATAGCCACCGTTAACAGGGTGTCAGTCAGTTCTACCATAGTTTCCTGCACGTCACGTTCCCAAAAAAACAAAATTTAAAAAAAAAATATTTTTTCAGTTGTTTTAGCTCAGTGATACAAATCCATTTCACACAGCTGCGTGTAACCTTTCTGTGTGTCACAGTTCAGCACACTCGCTCCAATCCGTATAATCTGTCCAGGTGACACTTTCTGTACGTCACTTAATTCTACCTGACTTAATTTTTTTTTTTTTTTATCATACACCTTATATACAAAAATGTTGAACCCCAGGGCTAAGGGTCGAGGAGACGAGGGCGTGGGCGTGGGCATTCAATTACTGCAGGGGGCAGAGGCCGTGGTCCTGGGCAGGGTGAGACAGTACCTGCTGATGAGGGAGCAGGGGAACGCCGCAGAGCTACACTCCCTAGCTTCATGTCTCAACTTACAGGGACACGTGGTAGAGGACTGTTGAAACCACAACAGTGCGAACAGCTGATCTCGTGGATTGCGGACAATGCTTCAAGTAATTTGTCCACCAGTCAGTCTTCCACGCAGTCCACCCACGTTACCCAAGGGAGCACTCCTCTGGCTCCTCCACCTCAACCTCCTTCCCCCCAGTCTGCCCCCTCCCAGGAAAATTTGGAATGCGATCCGGCATACTCTGAGGAACTGTTTTCTGGACCCTTCCCAGAGTCACAAACCACTTTTCAGGTTGCTGCTGACCTCGTTCCCGATGCCAAGTTTTCCAACTGTCGCAGTCTGTGGGTGATGATGATGATGATGATGACAATGTTGACTTAGTGGAAGAAGTTTGTAAAGAGGTGTCGGACGATGAGGAGACACGGTTGTCAGACAGTGGTGAAGTTGTTGTTAGGGGAGGATTTCCGAGGAGGGAGCAGACTGAGGAATCGGAGGATGACGAGGTGACTGACCCAAGCTGGGTTGATATGCGAGTGAAGACAGTGCTTCTGAGGCGGAGGCGAGTGCTGCACCAGAACAGGTTGTAAGAGGCAGTGGTTGTGGCCAGAGGGAGAAGCAGGGCCAGAGCTGGTGCATCATCAGCAACTGTTTCACGTAGTGAAGCTCCCGTGGCGAGGCCTAGATGTTCGCAAGTCTGGAGGTTTTTTAAAGAAAGTGAGGATGACCGACGGACTGTGGTGTGCAACCTGTGCCACACCAGGATCAGCAGGGGTGCCACCACTACTAGCCTAACCACCACCAGCATGCGCAGGCATATGAGTGCTAAACACCCCACTCAATGGAACCAAGGCCGTTCACCACCCCCTGCGGCTCACACCACTGCTCCTTCCCCTGTGTCACTCGCTGCCTCTGCTAGTCAACCCCCCACGTCACTCGCTGCCTCTGCTAGTCAACCCCCTGCCCAGGACCCTGGCACGAGCGCCTCCCACCGGAAAACCACACCTTCGCCTCCACGATCCTCCACAATGTCCACCAACGTGTCCCAGCGCAGCGTTCAGCTGTCTTTACAGCAGACGCTAGAGCGCAAGAGGAAATACAGTTCCACCCACCCACATGCCCAAGCCCTCAACGTCCACATCTCCAAATTGCTTAGCCTGGAGATGCTGCCCTATAGGCTGGTAGAGACCGAGGCCTTTCGCAATCTCATGGCGGTGGCTGCCCCTCGGTATTCCGTCCCCAGCCGCCACTATTTTTCCCGATGTGCCGTCCCAGCCCTACACCAGCACATGTCACAGAACATCATCCGTGCCCTGACCAACGCGGTTAGTGATAAGGTCCACCTAACCACGGACACGTGGACAAGTGCACATTGGGTTAACTTGGTGGAGGCTGGGACCGAGACTGACCCCTCTCATGTAATGCCCACACCGAGGATTGCGGGGCCTACCTCGGTCACGGTCTCTCAGACGTACTATGCCTCCTCCTCCTCCGACCCCTCCTCCTCCTCCACCGAATTACCATCCGTGGGCACGGCGCCTTCAGTCGGTAGCTCTAGGCGCAGCAGCAGTGCCGTGGGTAAGCGCCAGCAGGCGGTGCTCAAACTGCTGAGCTTAGGTGACAAAAGGCACACCGCCCAAGAGCTGTTACCGGGCATCATGGCGCAGACCGATGTGTGGCTGGCACCGCTGAACCTCAAGCCAGGCATGGTTGTGTCTGACAACGGGCGTAACCTGGTGGCGGCTCTGCAACTCGGCAAACTGACACATGTGCCATGCCTGGCCCACGTGTTCAACCTAATTGTTCAACGGTTCCTCAAGACATACCCCAATCTGTCTGATTTGCTCACCAAGGTGCGCCGCATGTCACGCTCGGGTGTGGGGGGAAAAGCCACACCGAGCGTATGAGGGATGGGAACAGACAAAACCAGGGAACTGGTCACCTCCTGCAGGGGACCCTAAGACTAGGCCCTAGCTGGCTACCAGTATGAACTAACCCGGGTGGTAGGAAAGCTCATACACAGGAACCTAATCTGAGTAAACCCTAGAACACCCTGCAGTCTAATGACACAAGAGAGTAACCTGTTCCTCCAAGCGTAAGGAGGAACAGGAGACTCAAACAGGAATAACCAAAGGAAGGGAAAACACTTAACTTTAAGTAGAACTCAGCAACAGGATCTCAGCCGAGATCCACACCACTCTCAACAGGTATGTAGCAGATATAAACCGCAAGGGATACTGGGAGAGGAAGAGGTAAGTAGGAGACAGCTAATTGCCCAGCGGCAACAGCTGAGGGAAAGGGGTGTGGAGAACAGCACCCAAACCACAGGGAATAGCCTGTCAAACCTGTCACTTAGAAAGCCGCGCAGAACGTCTGATTCCAGACGCAAGACCACTCGTGACACCGCATCTGTGCGCATTTCCGCAAGTCGAGCACAGATGCTGCCACTCTCAGGGCAGCACAGCGCCGCCTACAACTGCCCGCTCACCGACTGTGATGGAATTCCACATTAAACATGTTATCCAGAGTTTACCAGCAGCGCAGAGCGATTGTAGACTGCCAGATGTCATCTTCCACCAGAACTGGGAGTCAGGTCTCTCAGATTCCTCAAGTCTACAATGAGGAGTGGACGTGGATGTCTGATATCTGCCAGATGTTGAGCAACTTTGAGGAGTCAACACAGATGGTTAGCCATTATCAGCCTCACCATCCCGCTGCTTTGCCTGTTGAAAAAATCACTGCTCAGCATCAAGTCGGATGTTTTGCGCTTGTCACAAGAGACGGTGGAGGAAGATACGTCGCTTGGTAGCCAGAGCACCCTCCGGTCTGTTTCTCAGCGCGTATCGGAGGAGGGGGATGAGGATGAGGAGGAAGAGGAGGAGAATGTCGGCGAGACAGTAGAGGGTACCAGTGCTCAGTCCTTAACTCTTGAGCGTGTATGGGCTGAAGAGGAGGACTTGGAGGAGGAGGAGGAGGAGGAGGAGGAGGAAATGGACAGTCAGGTCAGTGAGGAGAGGGAATTCTTGCGTGTTGGGACTCTGGCGCACATGGCAGACTTCATGTTAGGCTGCCTATTCCGTGACCCTCGCGTTAGAAGAATTTTTTCCAACACCGATTACTGGGTTGTCACTCTCCTGGACCCACGGTACAAGCAGAACCTTTCCACTCTCATCCCTGCAGAGGAAAGGAGTATGAGAGTGAATAGGTATCAACAGGCCCTGGTGCACAAGCTGAAACAATTCTTCCCACCTGACGCCGCTAGCGGCAGAGGGCATGGTTCTGTGGGCCAAGTAGCGGGGGAGAGGAGGCGAGCAGGCAGCTTGTCCAGCACTGGCAGGGGAACGCTCTCCAAGGCCTTTGCCAGTTTTATGTCACCCCAGCAAGACACTGTCACCTGTCCCCAGTCTAGGCAGAGTAGGGGGGAGCTGTACAGAAAGATGGTGAGGGAGTACCTAGCTGACCATACCAACGTCCGTAGCGATCACTCTGCTCCATACAACTACTGGGTTTCAAAGCTGGACACGTGGCCTGAACTGATGCTATACGCCTTGGAGGTGCTAGCCCGCCCTGCCGCTAGCGTGCTGTCAGAGCGGGTATTCAGTGCAGCTGGTGGCGTCATCACCGATAAGCGTACACGCCTGTCAACTGACAGCGCTGACAGGCTGACGCTTATTAAAATGAACAAAGCCTGGATTTCACCGGAATTCAAATCTCCTCCGGGGGAAAGCAGCTAAAGATTTAAATAACTTATGTATCCGATTCCTCTTCTCTACTCTTCTTCTCTACTCCTCCTCCTCCTCCATATCGTCTTTGCCTAATGCTGACCCAAAAAACGCCATTTTTTAGAGGTCCAACTGGCACTCTTTTAGCACAATTTTTCAGGAGGGCCCCCTACAGGCCCTCTCTTCAAACAATTTTTCATGAGGGCCCCCTACAGGCCCTCTATTCAAACAATTTTTCCAGAGGTCCACCTACAGGCCCTCTATTCAAACAATTTTTCAAGAGTTCCACCAACAGGCCCTCTCTTCAAACAATTTTTCAGGAGGGCCCCCTACAGGCCCTCTATTCAATCAATTTTTCCGGAGGTCCACCTACAGGCCCTCTCTCCAATTCCAGTTCCAAGTTTTATTTGCGCATACTGCATACATTTTTATTTTTGGGATAGGTGTGAAAAATAATATTACTTGCGAATCTATATTGCCCAACATTGGATACGGTAGCAAGTAGAAGACCAAACACATGCTGCTCACAGGGTTCCGCAAATTCCTGGTCCACCCGCAAATTCCTTGTCCACAATGTCAAGGAGGACGAGGTTCTGTAGATGAGCAACAAGTCCTTCTGTACTGAAATCGCCGACAAAGTATCCATCTAAGAACACACAGACCATTGTGGAGAGAGCGGCACAGCTCGCCAAAGTGAGGAACCCCAACGCCAGACTGCGCAGAGAAGATAACCAATAAATATCTCTGTGGTTATTTTTGCTAAATAAAAGTTAAATAAACCCCCCAAAAAATTCATCTGTTCCTGTGCCTGATCCACCCAAGTTGAATCTGTCCCATCATGAGAAATTCCCCCCCAAGGAGTCCCCACTGTAACTTGCTTCCCATACAACTACCTCACCCCCCGACACATGTGTCTCGCCATTGTCCACCACCTCCTCAGACAACACTGGTAAATCCCCACTGTCAGCACACGGAAACAGCAAAAGGTCTTGCGAATTGGGGCAGAGAATGTTCTGGGCTAGCACATCAGGGAAGGGGTGACTATGGGGTTCCAGGGAGTACGTGACCACATGCAATATCCATTTAAAAGTCATGCCGCACTTGATCTAGCTCATAATTGACAATTGTACCGGTTGATTCTAAATTTTTAAGTTGGGGTCCTGCGTCGTCATTCAAACTCCATCCGGCTGTTGTCACCACCACACACGCTATCCCAGGGGGCACTCCTCTGGCTCTTCCAGCGAAACCTCCTTCCCCCCAGCCTGCCCCCCCCCCCACCTACAGGCCCTCTCTCCAAACAATTTACTTCTTTGTCCTATCTTTCTCTCTCTCCAAACCATTTTTACGGATAGGTGCCATATACGGTTTTAAACTGAGTAGTATACATACCACAGTTGATCAATCTCATAATTTACGACTGTACCGGTTGATGCTAAATTTTTAAGTTGGGGTCCTGCGTCGTCATTCTAAATCCATCCGGCTGTTGTCACCACCACACACGCTAGCCCAGGGGGCACTCCTCTGGCTCTTCCAGCGAAACCTCCTTGCCCCAGCCTGCCCCCCCCCCACCTACAGGCCCACTCTACAAACAATTTAGCCGGATAGGGGACGTATCAGAAGTTGTACTGATGTTTGTTTTTGTTCTTCTTTTATCTGCCTCATGACCTGTGATAGGCAGAGCATGGACACGTCCCCTTAGCTGCAGTGGGAAAGACACTCCCCTGGCCAGAGCAAGCTCTTTTTCCGTTTTCCGTGTTCGAAATATCCATTAAATATAGGGTCCCAAGATAGGGGACGTATACGGTATTAAACTGAGAAGAATCGATACTGCACCGGCTGATGCTAGAGTATTTCCAAATGCATTCCGGCCGTTGTCACCACCACACACGCTAGCCCAGGGGGCACTCCTCTGGCTCTTCCAGCGAAACCTCCTTGCCCCAGCCTGCCCCCCCCACCTACAGACCCACTCTACAAACAATTTAGCCGGATAGGGGACGTATCAGAAGTTGTACTGATGTTTGTTTTTGTTCTTCTTTTATCTGCCTCATGACCTGTGATAGGCAGAGCATGGACACGTCCCCTTAGCTGCAGTGGGAAAGACACTCCCCTGGCCAGAGCAAGCTCTTTTTCCGTTTTCCGTGTTCGAAATATCCATTAAATATTGGGTCCCAAGATAGGGGACGTATACGGTATTAAACTGAGAAGAATCGATACTGCAGAGGCTGATGCTAGAGTATTTCTTTTATCTGCCTCATGACCTGTGATAGGCAGAGCATGGACACTCCCCTGGCCAGAGCAAGCTCTTTTTCCGTTTTCCGTGTTCGAAAAATCCATTAAATATAAGGTCCGTATACGGTATTAAACTGAGAAGAATCGATACCATACGGGTTAAAGCAACAGTTTTTCCAAATCCATTCCAGCTGTTGTCACCACCACACACGCTAGCCCAGGGGGCACTCCTCTGGCTCTTCCAGCTCAACCTCCTTCCCCCCAGCCTGCCCCCCACCTACAGGCCCTCTCTACAAACAATTTACCCGGATAGGGGACGTATTAGATATTGTACTGATTCTGAATTGCCTCCTGTAATAGATGGGAATTGAACCCAGATCAACTGCTTGGGAAGTAGCTATGCTCACCACTATACCACCAGCAGGCACAGCAACTGATAAGATCAGATACTAAACTTGATTTCAGCTGCAGTGCCAGCATGAGCAGTGGTGTCACCTGCAGGCGGTGATGGACCTTCGTTGCACCTAGTTGGGTGCTTCCCTAACATGTGATGGGTATTTGCCTCGCCTTTCTTGGTCTGGGTGAGCACAATTGCCATGAGGGTAACCACCAGGCTGTTGCCTGAGAATTTGGGGTAATGGTGGGATTAGGCAGCCTCAGAGGCATCCATGCATGCTGCCCCTGCTGTTTCCTGTCCATTTCCGTGGTGTTTCCATAATTTTCTGAGGTTTCCAGGTTTTTACCCAGCCTTCCCTAGGCAGAGCCTTGGTCCCCTGCAAAAATGCTCGAGTCTCCCATTGACTTCAATGGGGTTCGTTATTCGAAACGAGCACCCGAGCATTGGGAAAAGTTCGACTTGAATAACGAGCACCCGAGCATTTTAGTGCTCGCTCATCTCTATTTATGATTTTACTATTAGTATTTATTAATGTTTATGCAATAGGTGTGGATTCATTGTTATATACACATTTTTTGATCATGGTTTATAATAACACTAATTCTGTATATGTATTTTGCCTATTGGTAATAAGAATAATAATAATTTTTTCAATTTTTTACATGTATTGTCAATTAAGTGGTAGATTTTCTTTTCTTTTCTGTGGGCATCAATTATATAGTTTTAATCGCTCCTCATATAGGAGCGCTTGATTTACCTGTTTAAATATAATGCGTTCCAAGGTGGAACGCGCTTCAGCTTATATAATTCCCCTTCCGGTCTTCATGAAGCAGGGCGCATGCCCGGACTGGGCGTGCGTTCCAGCGTGGAGGGCGCGTGTAGGTCCGGGGCATGCCTGGACTAGACGTGCGCTCCAGCGTTGGGCGCGTGCGCAGTTCCGGGGCAGGGATGCCGCCTGGAGATTATATGTATAAGTTATGCGGTCATCTGGTCGATTATGAGGACTTATAAGCTCGAGGTAAAGATGTAATGGTGGGAAAATGTATTTTAATAGAGGCAATGTGTTCCTCTGAAACGATCCGATCATGTGACACACGAGGGTATTGACGTCATTTCCGGTCCGGGTGAACCGATGGTATGGAGGAGGGAATCATTGTCCAGGTGTGTAATGTAAAATAATTTATGTGGGTATAAAAGGCTTGACTTGTGGCTAGTCATTGTATGTCCTGATGAAGCAGTGAGCGAAACGCGCGTCGGGATAGCAGTCAGCCATGGTCTGGTAACATGAATTTTGTATACATGTAATATGTGTGTATGTGCACTATACATTGTTCATGGGCACATCATACAGGTGTAATGTTAATTGTGGCACTAGCACTTTATATTTTTTTCATTGTATTCCTGCCTGTTTGCCCTTGTATGAAGTAACTAGCATGTTAACAACCTTGGCTGTTATGTTTTAATACTTACCTACTATTATGCGTGGCTATACCACTATTTATTTGAATATCTATTTTAATGTTAATCTAATAAAAATATACTTTTTATATGAAGTACTAGTGTTTTGTGATTTGATTTATGAGAGGGCCTGGTAGCTCACTGGGCCCCACCTGTGGTATTGGTGTATATATAAAAGTTTTTGAATGAATCAACTTCAGATCTATAATCTGAAGCTCGATTCGCTCTAGCCTAGTATTAACTATATATATTACTTTGGGTTATTGGCTATGGTTAGCACTTTATCACTAATTGTCAGGCTGCACAAAGTGAGAGCATTACCTGTGGGCCACTAATGCAAATATATAAATACCCTTATAGGTTTGCCTAGTTGAAGTAGCAATACCTAATAGCTATACTATAATAACATTAGGACACCAAAGCTACTGCTAACATCAAGGCTAGTCCAAATGCACTTAAGGCTCTGGTAAACAACTATATTGAAAAACAATTCACGGAAAATGGTGCACTACAGCGGAAAATGCAGTTGACAATATATGGCTAAACCCTCACTCTTATGTTAAAATGAGACTTTTGCCAATATATCCTTATATCAAAGACATACCGGTGCCCGAGCACCGCTTCAAGGTATCTCAAGTGGCACGGGATCTAACGCTATCCCTACTATGGTATAGGTAATGACAGATAGGTGCATGAGGTCCGAGACACAGCGACCATCTCCCAGTTACCTCCAGCGTGAAATCACACATACAATGGGAGGGGGGGCGGAGGCTGTATTTCCCACATTGCCCTGACGTCATGTGACCCAGGCTGCACAGGTGCACCTGAATGTTACCCATTAGTATAGTCAAGGCACATTCAACCTGGAGTTGCCACGCCTCCAGGAATAAACATACAAACAAACTCACAGAAAAAAAGCGGGCCACATGTGCGGGATTTGCTCCCCCAGTTATAAATGCGCTACAGCATTGGGGTTTTTGAGCATGTTCTGCCATTTGAGACCACTTTTTTTTCTGTGCGTTTAAACAACTATATTACAGAACGATGCTACATGGATTTTACCCTGATTAATTTTCCATCACTTGCCGTGTTATGTAAGTAGGCAGCAGCGTGCCTAAGGTAAGGTAAGTGATTGGGGCTCAGCTGCGATACCAAACACAGCCAATATCAAATGTACATATTATAATACGCCATTTGATAGCCCCCTGTAGGATAGCCTTGTATAATGCCCCCCTCTGAATTGGTAGTATATACTGTATATATAATGCAATCCCTTGTATATTATTAGAACATTTAGATGTCATAGTAATATTAGAATACATAATACCCTCCCATGAATTAATAGAATATATAATAGCCCTGTATTATTAAAATATATAATGGCCCCCCTCTATATCATTAGAATAGATAATGGACTCCTCCATATTATTAGTATATATAATGACCCCCTCTGTAATATTAGAATACATAATGACCCCCTCTGTATTATTATAATATGTAATGGCCCCCTCTATATTATTATAATATATAATGCTCCTCCCATGTTATTAGTAGATATAATTCCCCTTTTGTTGTACTTATAATACCCTCCCCCACCCATGTCGTTCACCAAATCTTCATCAGAGCCCCATATCAGACCTCAGATCAGATCCCCATATCAGACAACAATATCAGACCTCAGATCAGACCCAAATATCAGACCCAAATATCAGACCAAATATCAGACCCCCATATCAGACCTCAGATCAGACCCTCAGATCAGATAAATGAACTTACGTCTCTGGATGGCGCCACTCTTCATGCACTCTCCACTCCCCATTCTTCTCTGGGCTGCACTGTGACCTGACATTGCACAGCGTCAGGTCATGGTGTGCACAATACTTCCTGATACTATACGCAGTCAGGACAGTGCAGAGAAGTGATCTTAAGATTAGCTTGTGTGCAATTTCCACACTAAGCAGACAATTATTAAGATAATATGAAACACAACAAAAACACATTAGATAAAGCTGATCATGTATTTTGCATTTCAGACCTCCATGGTTGGTTTGGGCCCTGTATGACAAAGTACATTAAAACAACAAATTGGCAAAAATCTCTCTGTTTTGGCAGTGCTGTGGAACCACTGAGTCAACCAACGGATTTGACTTTGGGCTACTCTAGGGCAGTCCCCTAGTTTTCACCCTGTATACCACGTACAGGGATCTAAACTTTATTGCAGGGGAACCTCTACCTCCCAGTCTCTGTATGATTCACAGATGCCTCACAGGGGTCAAAGACACCAGTACAGAGCTTTGAGGGGTCAGACAAAGTCGTAGTCATGAATAGGCCAAGGTCAGGGCAGATGAAGTGTGTGCTATTGGTAAATAGTTTTAGGTAAGGGCAGGCAGCAAAATGGTCAACAAACTCAACACTGAAGTCAGGTCAGTCAGCGAAGGGTCAAAATCCAGGCAGAGGTTGGTGCACAGGCAGACAACAATATGAAGCAAACCGATGCAGAAACTAGCAGAATAAGAACCTTATGGCTCAGGATTAACTTAGGCTACTTTCACACCTGTGGTGTGAAACCCCGGCATGGTCGCTCTGGCAGACAAGAGGAAGATTGGCCAGACAGAAACCTCAGCTCAGCACTTTTTTGCTGGAATGCGTACGAATCTCCGCAGACCCCATTATGCTTAATGGGGCCAGCGGACATTTCATCCTTACCCGGCAGTACTGGATCCGGAGAATTCCGGCAGGCTGTTCTCATTAAGTACACAGTACTGTCAAAATGAAAAAGAGAAAATTCTAAAAAAAAATTTCTTTGATGCTTTCTTCTCACGTTTGGGTCAGTGGTGATTTCCATGACAAGATGGTCAGTGTTTCATCCATAAAGATGTCTGTTAAATATCCATGTTTGGCCATGTGTCCGTTTTTTGCCCAGCGTGTGTAATCAGTATTCCACATGCACTACTAGGTTGAAAAAGGGATTACCAGAGCATATCCTACCAATGAAGTGAAAACAACAGTGAAAACAACAGACAGAACACGGATGCCATCTGTATTCTGTCGGTGGTAGTGTTGGGCAAATCAGGTTTGGACTTCTGTATGTGAACCTGATTAGTTTGAAAATTTAATTTACAATATAGCCTCCGCACGATTGTAAAATGTATGGGCTCCGTAGAGGTCTTTGCGATCTTGCTGCAAATATCGTGAGACTTGCTTCGTCTCGCGTCTATAATGTGACAGTTCGTTATGCACATAAATTACAGAGACACTTAACTCGGCTTTGTGTGTCATTAACGAAGCCGAGTTCAGCTTTAGATTTTGACACTATAATTTATGCGCGTAAACGAAGTTTCACATTATATATGTAAGACAAAGCAATATTTTCACCAAGATCGCAAAGACCTCCGCGGAGCCATACATTTTATGGTATTACACGCATATCACATTATGACGCTATATTGTTAATATTGTTAACTACACACTTTACTCCAAAACACCAGTAATTGTCTGGCAGCTGTCTCTAACATCATGTCCTCTCTGTATCTAAAACTAAACCTCTCTAAAACTGAACTTCTTGTCTTTCCCCCATCTACTAACCCACCTAAACTTGATATCTGAACCTCGGACTGTAATACTATCATAACTCCTGTGCAACGTGCCCGCTGTCTTGGGGCCACATTTGATTCTGATCTTTCCTTTGTTCCCCATATTCAATCACTTACACGCTCTTGTCGTCTGCACCTGAAGAATATCGCCAGAATCCACCCTTTTCTTACTGTGGAAACGGCAAAAACTCTTGTTGCCTTGATTCATTCTCGTCTTGACTACTGCATCACACTACTAATTGGTCTCCCTCTCTCTAAACTCTCCCCCATTCAGTCTGTCCTAAATGCTGCAGCCAGGCCTTAAAGACACATCTTTAAGACAGGCTTATCAAGCTTCCTAAAATGACCTCTCCCCGACTAAACCTCTCCCCACCAACTACTCTGGCCTGAACTCGACCCTCTAAGGCCCCTTTCACACGAGCGGGAGACTCGCATGTCTCCCGCAACGCATCTACAGGGCTGGACTCCGCACGGACAGGGATCGCATATAATGCTATGCGATCCCTGTCAGTGCGGAGTCCAGCCCTGTAGATCCGTTGCGGGAGACATGCGAGTCTCCCGCTCGTGTGAAAGGGGCCTAACAGTTCCAAACCCATAGGAGATCGTCCGGCACCACTCTACTTTCAGTAGAATTACGGCTCGAATCCTACTTATCACAATCAACTACCTTAAGTGTCACCCCCAATTCCTCATAGATTGTAAGCTCTTGCGAGCAGGGCCCTGACTCATAGTGTTTCAGTTGTATATAACCTAGTTACTTTTGTTTTGTACAAGAACCCTATGAATTTGTAAAATGCTGCAGAATATGGTGGCATTATATAAATAAATATTATTATTATTATTATTGATGCTATTATTATAATGAAGTTTTCAAACTAATCCAGTTCAGATACAGCAGTCCGAACCCAATTCGCTCAACACTAGACAGTGGTCCTCACAGGCCCATAGACTGTAATTGTCATGTTTAATCTGCGTCACTGACCAAAGTATCACATTTCTCCTTTGTTTTTCCTCTGACTGTAGGTGGAAAAAAAGTCAGTGGATCCATGTATTGTTTGTGGAGAACATGGATTGCATGCATCCATGATTTCTTGACATGTGAAAGAAGCCTTAACCCTTTCTACCCCGGAGTTTTTTTCGGTTTTGCATTTTCGTTTTGCGCTCCCTGACTTGATACAGCCATAACTGTTTTCAGAGATTTCAAAATTCCAAATCGGGTGAAACTGCAAAAAAAAAGGCAATTCCGCCACAGTTTTACGGGTTTTTTATTTACGGCATTTGATGTACATTAAAACTGACCAGTTACTTTCATTCTACTGGTCAGTATGAATCTGGCGATTCCTAATATGTATAGTTTTTCTTGCGTTTTGACAGTGATAAAAAAAATTATAAAGTTGGACATTTTTTTTATTTTTTATTTTTTTCATTTCTTGACCCCTATAACTTTTTGGTATTTATGTGTACGGAGCTGTATGGGGGCTCATTTTTTGCAGGGCGATCTGAACTTTTTATTGATACCATTCTGGGGTGTTATGACTTTTTGATTGCTTTTTATTTATTTATTTATTTATTTATTTATGTATTTATTTATTTTTTAAGCAACAAAAATGGTGAATCGGACATTTTGACGCTTTTTTCCGTTTTGCTGTTTTCCGTATGGGAAATAATTTTTTATATTTTTATAATATGGCTTTTTCGTACACAGCGATACCCATAATGTGTATTTTTTTAAAACATTTTTTTTAATACTTTTATTTTTATTTTCGGGAAAGGGGGGTGATTTGAACTTTTATGTTTTTGGGGGTTTTTTAAGTTTATTTTTTTTCTACACTTTTTTATAGTTCCCATAGGGAACTATAACTAGCAGTCATTTGATTGCTTATATCATAGACTCCAATGAACTTGCATTGGAGTCTATGATGATTTTAGTGCTTTCCTATGGATCCCTATTACAGGCAAAGGCTCCATAGGAAAGCCTATGCAGCAGCCTCCTGTCATTTACTATGACAGGGGCTGCTGCAGGCATGCTCCGGCTCCTCCGATCGCTACACGGGGGAGCTTGACCGTGGCACCTGAGGGGTTAAATGTCCGCGATCGGCATTACTGCCGGTCGCGGACATTAGCCGCGGGTGTCTGCTAGTGGGAAAAGCAGGTCACCCGCGGCCATCATGCCCGCTCCGTGCAGAAGCGGGCACCATCTTTAAAGTCCCGGCCAGTGCCGTACTAGTAGGGAAGGGGTTAATATTGAGTTAAAAATACCCCTTTCTAACAAAAAAGTATTTAATTTTTTTTAAGTCAGTGCAGACTGGCATTTAGAGCAAATAGATCTATATTAAGTTCAACAGGAGCTATAAATCAGTGTACAGCGTTTCCCACACTGAGGTGCTACTGCATGCTTATTGAATTTTAAAATTTAAACTTCAAGGGCCAGCCTATTTTTTGCCTTAAAGGTGTTGTCTGCTTTTTACTATTGATGACCTATAATCAGAATAGGTCAATATCAGATCAGCGCTGCCCTCTCTGCTCTGTTTACCTGCTCACCACAGCAACTGCAGTGGTGAGCAGTGTAATTACATATAAGGGGTTGTTCACATATCAGTTATTTGATCAGTTATTTCCATCAGTTATTGTGAGCCAAAACCAAGAGTGGAGCCTCCACAGAAATCAGGTATAATGAAAAGATCTGCACCTGTTCTGTGTTTTTGAAACACACCTGGTTTTGGCTCACAATAACTGATGGAAATAACTGATCAAAAAACTGACGTGTGAACAAGCCCTAAGTTATAAGTATGGTGTCCCAATTCACTTCTATAAGTCAGACCTGTCTGTTCAAGTGAACTGAGCAATTTTTTTTTGTGTTTCATCATTGCATACCAGAGACTTTTATATTTATCTGTCATTGTAGCAGTATGAGGGCTTGTTTTTTTGCAGGACAAGTTATATTTTTCAACAGCACCATTATATCACATTTATTGATGAGCGTTTATTGATATTTTTTAGGAGGAAAATATAAATAATTTCAGATTTGTATTTTGTGTTTTTTCTCCTGTTTACCAAACAGTAAAAAATAAAAACTTTATTCTATAGGTCAGTAGGAATATGTAAAACCAAATATACTGTATATGGTATTATGACATTTTGCTATATTTGCACAATAAAAAGCTCATTATGAAATAAAGAAAAATAATTTTGTGTTACTTCATTCCTAGACACATAACTAATTTATTTATCCACCTGCGTAATCGCATGAGATAATTTATTTTTTAAAGTGATGAATAAAAATTAAAGAAGAAAACTATGCAGTAGAAGTAATGTTAACCTAATTCTATCAATTTTTATTGCATTGCGAGAGTGTGTGTTTTTTATGATGAACTTTTTTAATAAAATAACTTCAATGAAAGGGGTTTTATGTATTTTTTTCCAGAGAAAATAGACTTTAAAAAAAATCTATTAATTTATTAAATTTAATTTTCCTTTCTCTTGGTCCTCCTTGAGGACTTGAAGCTGTGATCATTTGATTACTTTTATAATGCTTTGGAATACTTAGCCAGTCAGAAGTAGAAGGAAATATACATTTTTTACTGACATTTCAATGATACTGTACTTTCTACATGATATCATAGTTTATCCCTGGTACATGTATATATAAGCATTTTTTAAATGTTTCTATATAAATAAATATTGTGCATTGAAATATCGCTGATTTATACCTTTCTGGAGAGAAATTATGGATGAGGAGAATACTACTTTCCGAATCAAAATTCCAACACAATGGACACTTGATTTTTCTGCATATTATTAACATTTATTTCAATATGTAATACAGCTGTAAGTGAAAGAGAAGTGTTTACATTAGCAGTTATCTAAAAAGCGGTACGTTTTATGAGAAATAACATTTTTTAGAATTCAGGGAATTCATTCACCTTTTCATTATAAAAAGATGGTTTCCAAAACCTGGAATTAATGACCAATATTGACATTTTGTTATTTAAAGAGGAGGACCTGTTATCATGTTCAGGAATCAAAAAGGTATACTTGCCATGATTCCCACTTGTCCCCTATCATAGTGCTTTAAAAATAATCTCCCCATTCTATAATTCTGGCCCCAAATACATTTTTGTTGTTCTATATCCTAATAGAGATCCATTATCCAATAGGCAGGAGACTAGCTGTGTGTTCAGTGGGCAGTATACACAGCAGCCCCAGAGAGATGTAGAAGGACAGTGTAATCTTGTGAGATTTAATTAATCAAACAAGACTAGAAATCAAACAAGACTGAACGCCGTGGCCTATCGCCGTGTGCGTGCGTATGATGCATATGCTAAAGATTTGTATGCACTTTGTACGCCCATGTGTACGTATTCAGTTAAGTAGCGCACCTTTAACAACGCTAGACTGTATGTTCGTTATTTGTGTGGGAATGTGCGCAGAACACAACCAGAATAACGAATATTTTTTAACTTTCGAAGCTTCAAGCACATAGAAGCAAAACAACTTGGCTTGAATTCATTCTTATCCTAAGCTAATCTTTTTAAAAATTCAGCGAATATTCGCCAAAGCGAATCTATAAAGATTTGCTCATCTCTATACAAGACTATGCTCTATGTAGCCCAGGTTCCCCACTATCAGCAAGTAGAGGAAGGGAAACATCAGGGAGCAGCAGCTGGACAAGAAAGAAGAAGCGGGATACTTAACACAGCATGATCTCAGAAGATTGGTTACATGTCATGAGATCACGCTGTGCTTCTACATTGCACTTGGGCTGCCCTTCATTACTGAACAGCATCAGACCAATGCTGTGGACCCCTCCCACAGAACATAGAGCTGGTCTCTGCCCAGTTGGATCTTTGCTCTCTATTAGTATACAGAATACCAAAAGGTATTGAGACCCGTGACTATGAAATTAAAGGGTTGATTAAAAAAAAGATTACGATCAGGTTCCAGGATCTTGGCAGGTAAGCCATTTTGATTCCCAAAAGTGATGACATGTCCTCTTTAAATCCCTAATCCAGAAAGACTTTCCTTTACAATACAATCCCTGACAGAAGTTGTCGCTTATCCATGTTGTGGAAACCAAAGCTTATAATCTGACTTAAAATTCATCCATTGGTTTTAGAAATGACTCATATGAAAGCTGAAACCCTCCCAAATGAGGATTTTTTTTACGAAAATAAATTTGCTTCACTGCTGAAATAGTGATCATTTAATGAACACAGAAAGGTCAGATTTTGGCAAGACAAAAGTTTTGTCGCCTTGTCATATAATGTACCCTATCCTACTGTAGTTTACAGCGTCACCTGTGCTCACTAATTGATCGGTTAATTAGTAGGTGTGTATAAAAAGAACTCCAGCACCCCAGACCTTCACTTGAACTACAACTTGACCTCTGCCAAAATGCCAAAAATCCACCCTGTGACCAAAGCCTTGATTATCAAGAGGCTGAAGTCCAGATCCACTGCAGAGGTGGCTGGCACCTTTAATGTGTCTCAGCGTCAAGTACAAAGAATAAAAAAAAGATTTGAAGAGACTGGAGATGTTTTTGACAAGCCCAGGTCTGGCAGACCCCACAAGACAACTGCTCAGGAGGAACATTTGTTGGTTTGAAAATCAAAAGCCAGCCCCTCTTCCACTGCAGCAGAGCTCCAACAGGCCTGGTCACCTCAAGTCCCTGTGTCAACTAGAACAGTTTGTAGGATTCTGTCTCGAAATGGCCTCCATGGTCGAATCAGTGCCCAGAAGCCAGCACTAAACAAAAGGCAATTAAAAAACCGTGTGGCATTTGCCAAGGCCCACAGCCTGCTAAATGGATGGACGCTGGGAAAGTGGCAGAAGGTGGATTTCTCAGATAAATCTTCAGTTGAATTACACCACAGCCGCCGCAAATACTGCAGGAGACCTTCTGGAGCTCGTATGGATCCATGATACACCAAGAAAAAGTTAAGTTTGGTGGTGGAAAGATCATGGTCTGGGGTTACATTCAGTATGGGGGTGTGCGAAACATTTGCAAGGTGGAAGGCAATATCAATAGCCTAAAATATCAAGAAATATTAGCTACCTCTTACATTCCCAATCATAAAAGGGGTCAAATTTTGCAGCAGGATGGTGCTCCATCTCATACGTCCATCTCTACATCAAAGTTCCTCAAGGCAAAGAAGATCAAGGTGCTCCAGGACTGGCCAGCCCAGTCACCAGACATGAACATCATTGAGCATGTTTGGGGTAGGATGAAAGAGGAAGCTTGGAAGACAAAACCAAAGAACCTTCATGAACTCTGGGAGGCATGTAAGACTGCATTCTTTGCTATTCCTGATGACTTCATCAATAAATTGTATGAATCATTGTCGAAACGCATGGATGCAGTGCTTCAAGCTCATGGAAGTCACACAAAATATTAAATATGGCTCTAATAGCACCACAACTTCATTCACCAATGTTATGAAACATATCTTTGTATTTGAAGTGAATTATTTGCTTGATTTTCACATTACTTTATGTGGTCGACAAAACTTTTGTCTTGCCAAAATCTGACCTTTCTGTGTTCATTAAATGATCAATATTTCATCCGTGAAGCAAATTTATTTTCGTAAAAAAAACTCATTTGGGGGGGTTTCAGCTTTCATATGAGTCATTTCTAAAACCAATGGATGAATTTTAAGTCTGGTTATAAGCTTTGGTTTCCACAACATGGATAAGCGACAGAACTTCTGCCAGGGACTGTATATGAATGGTGTCATGGAGCAGGGTGTTGGCCTGGCACTTCTTAGGTCCACCAGAAGAAATGTTTTGAGGGCCTACCATCCATTTACATAGAACATGTGTACATACAATGTTAATTATATTATAAACTTCATCCATATCATTGTACATTCATGACATATCATCAATTAAATCAAAAAGGCTCTCTGTGAATAAACCAATAAAAATGAACTCATTTAGTAAGTGATTGGTTCAAAGTAAGCTCCTAAAGGGGTTGTCTTCTGCTGGAAATTTGGGAATGTTATGAGGAGAAAGTTTCCTGCTGTGCATATTCTTTATTACCTTCTTTGGACTGGCTTGCATCTGAATATAGGTTTAGTCATTGACTAGCATTTCCTGATTGATTGGGGTGAGGTTGTTGATGACTGAGAATATTTATTATTTATTTCCAGGCCTCACTCCATACTGATTTACAAGGAATAGTGTTAGCCATTGAAGAAAGTCATAAATGTAACAAAAAATTGTTATGTTTCTGCAGGGATAACATACACTGTGATGACTCAGCATAGTACAGTACACAGTACACATATCATTTACATAACAGTGACACAGTATAGAAGTAACCAACACAGTGATGTCACAGCATAGGGCTAATTCAAATATTGATGTCACATAAAAGGGACTACACTTAGTGAAATTGCAGCTCTAGAATAATGCAAACAATGATGTCACTGCAGTGTAATTACATATATAGGAGGTAATTTATTAAAGGTTTTGCTCCACTTTCCTGGTAGTAAAAAGGCACAAGTTATGGCACATGTCACAATTTACCATAACTTACAGCACACATTGGTGTAAACTATGGTGCAAAATTACCCCTGCTCATAGCAGATGTAGATTAGTTTTTTTGTTGTTTTTTTTATGTCAAATGTTCAGCTAAAAACATACTAAGAAGCATGCAACCCAAGAAATTTGGAACATTGTACTCCAGCGCACTGTAGTTAAATACTGACATATGAAACAAGGTGATGTCACAGCATAACCGTAATGTACGTACAGTAATGAAGTCATAGTACATGGACAAAGTACATAGTGATATTGCAACATTGTCCTTTTCTTGGTCTCTTTCTAAACGGTACTTAATTTTCCTTGTTTCCATTCCATAATTAAAGGGGTATTCCCATCTGGGACCTTTATGGCATATCTCTAGGATAATCCTTATATGTCAGAAAGGTATGGTTCCTACCTCTGGGTCCTGCTCCTATCTCCAGTACAGGACCCAAAAAGCAGGGAGACCAAGCCACGCGTGCACAGGCACCTTCCATGCACTGCCGCATGAAAATAGTCAAACGTTGGCTCAGTTGTCTCATAGTAGTGAATTGAGGGTTAGAAGCATTTGTGTGGTTTATCCTCCATTCACTTTACTCATTCGGCTATTTTTGTATGCCCCATAGTGGTGAATTGAGAGGACGATGTACAAACGCATTACGCTCTCCCTTCCCTTCAAAGGCCTTTTCATATACTGTTATAAGGACACAAAAAATGTATGCATTACTGCTATTATCATTCATTAATATTATATCAGTTAATAAAAGATTATTATAACCCGGCTGCATGTAAATAACATGTTAAGCTAATTACGACTTTGTGGAGATTTGCATTTTTAAATGCATTCAGAATAATGTCATATAGCCAAGGGGGGATTTTGCAGCATTAAAATTACAGTGGGTGTATAACTAGCTAGTTTTCAATATATTCTGCTCATGAATAATTATCACCCAGGCATGTCCTACAGCAAATACAAGCTGTCACTTTACCACAATATTTAATAATTTAAAAATGCATAAATTCAAACAATTGCATTTAATGTACCATTCAGCAAGAAACTATTTACACATGCAATTGGAAATATATATATATATATATATATATATATATATATATATATATATAAATTTTTTAAAAAAAATTTTTTGTTATTGTTTTTTTAATTGAAAATAAGCTTTAATAATATGTTCCACTGTGTCATCTTTTCTACAATGACTAATTATACTTGTATCCTTTTTTTAAATACATTTACCAATATCTAATTAAAACCATTAATTCAGTAAGTGGATTGCTTAAATTGGATTACGTAAAGGGGTTGTGTCATGAAACATATGCTACATTTTTCAAACCAGCACCTGGATCTGAATACTTTTGTGATTGCATGTAATTAAAAAATTTGTATAGCCACTGAGTTATTCAATAAAATGTATCTGTATAGCGCCACCTGCTGTTTGTTATTTTACTTATTTTTTTGTCCAACTCACTGAGCTGGTCGGACAGTTTAAATCTTCAACTGTCACCAGCTATATGTTCTGTTAGAAGCTGTGGAATATACAGGTAGAGAGCTGCAGCAGAAAGGGCATGTTTCCTGAGCTGCCAGGCTGAAGATAATATAGCAGAGCAATTGGAGCAGTGAATGTGGAGATTTCAGGATCCATGTACAGGTACAGGGCTGGTTCTAGCTTTGTTAGAAAGGTATTGTCATGTACTATATGATGTCTGATTTCCTTTTTTTTTTTACATCAATCACAGCAAAACCCCTAAGGGTTGTGTAGTACACAGATATTGATGACCTAAGCTCAGGATAGGTCATAAATATCAGATCAGCGGGAGTCCAACTCCTGTCACCCATGCTGTTTGTGGAGAAGCAATGTAATTATAACTGCTTGTCCCATTCAAGTGAACGTATTGTCATTCCACTGCGCTGCCTCTACAAGCATGACAATATGCAGATAATTTTGAGGGGGAAGCAGCGCTACCTCTTCAAACAGCTGATTGGTGGGGGTGCTGGGAGTCGGACCCCAAACAATCTGATATTGATGACCTATCTGGAGGATAGGTCATCAATAGTGAGGAGTGAATTGGATTTTGATCTGAATTTCAGTATACATTTGATTTCAATTGAAGCTGAATTTCCTCATGCTTCACGATAGAGAATCGATTTAACCTGAAATTGTGTAAAAAAAAAAAATGCTTACCTGATCCATTTGCTCGCAACTAGCCATCCGACGCCATCTTGCTTGAAGATCTCGACCGAAATCCCATGCATGGTGACGTATGACGTCACCACACCAGCCGGCATGATAACATCATCAAATTTCGCGCCAGACCTTCAAGCAAGATGGTGGTGGCCGACCCATCGCAAGAAAATGGATCAGGTAAGTAGTATTATTGTTGTTGTTCTTTTTAATTGTACACTCTGTTATTAATATCAGATGCCGTGATCATGTATGAATGTGGCATCTAAGGGGTACAATGATGGGAATGGCACAAATTGTCACAAAGCTGATTTTTTTTTGTAAAATTCGGCGAAGCAGCTAATTCAAACTTTTAAATACTTTGCTCATCTCTAGTCATCAATATCACAGCACTGCAAAACCCTTTAAAATATATAACTAAGGCCTTGTTCACACATCAGTTATTTGATCAGTTATTTCCATCAGTTATTGTGAGCCAAAACCAGGGGCGGGTCAAAAACACAGAACAGGTGCAGATCTGTCCATTATACAGTATCTCTGTGTAGTCTCCACTCCTGGTTTTGGCTCACAAAAACTGATGGAAATAACTAATCAATTAACTGATGTGTGAACAAGGCCTTACTCATTTTATGTAAACAGTGAATTTTAATAATTCTATAATGAGAAGTTCTGTAACTTAATAAAATGCATGTGTTTCAATTGTAAAGACCAGACGTCAGCACCAAAAACATGACCAGGTAAATCTGCCTTTAATCCTGGAATACCCCTTTTAAGCCTGTTATTGGGCAATGCATACAATTATAAATGTATTTTCAGCATACATGATATAAACTTCCCCTTGTGAAGACATGATCAGAGCAGGCTTTCAACTTCTGGATGCCAATAGTGAATATTTTCCATTTATTGACAGAAAGCAGAGATCTTGAATATAGCTAAGATTTTTTTTATTACTCTATACATCGATCACTGCAAATGATGTACGTGTGCAGTGTACATACAGTATATTAGAAAAACCGAGTGAGCTGCGAAACTAGGCACAGCCACAACTGTAGTGCGCCTGCATAAGCAACAGAGAAGTGCAGACTTCACTGGAGCACCGTGACCTGCACCAATCAAATATGAATGACTTATCATAAAAAAAACATTATTAATGTCCTCTATAAAGGGATATTCAAGATTTTAATGATCTCAAACAGCCTCTTTAAATGGAATAATTCATTGAAAAAGTTTTCTGCCAGTTAAAGCAGATAGAAACACAAATCCCTTTTTCTAATCTGTTTTTATTTTCTGATCACAGATTTTTTATTCTATTTCCTGAACATGATTATGGGGGCAACCATCTTGACTGAGCTGTTCTTAACAGCATTAAGAAAATTGATTTACGGCAGCCTCATGGGCCATAGACACAGTAGACAGGAGCTGACCCTATTGGGGCTTTTATGAGAGAGTTTTGTAGACATGCTATGTGACACGTGCAGAGGTCAGGAGGGAGTTTCATTTGGCTAGAAGTGTACCAATATCATTGGTATTCGTTCCCCTCAATAGAGTTATGTAGTTCTTGCCACCATGCTACTGTTGCTGTGTTTTTGCATAGCTTCTTTGAAGGTCATAAATGCAAAGGTTTTATTAATTTCACAAGTTAAAGATTTAAGTTGTTGCATGGGAGTAGAATATTGATGACCTATCCACAGGATAGGTCATGTATTTCTGATTGTGGGGGTCAGATTCCCAACGCCTCCACTCAGCAGTTTGAAGAATCCAGTGACCAATGCTTAACAAGCTCAATGCTATACAGTCATGGCCAAAAGTTTTGAGAATGATACAAATATTAATTTTTACAAAGTCTACTGCTTCAGTTTTTATAATGGCAATTTGCATATACTCCAGAATGTTATAAAGAGTGATCAGCTTAACAGCAATTACTTGCAAAGTCAATATTTGCCTAGAAAATGAACTTTATCCCCCAAAACACATTTCAACATCATTGCAGCCCTGCCTTAAAAGGACCAGCTAACATCTTTTCAGTGATTGCTCCATTAACACAGGTATGGGTGTTGATGAGGACAGGGCTGGAGATCAATCTGTCATGATTAAGTAAGAATGACACCACTGGACACTTTAAAAGGAGGCTGGTGCTTGGCATCATTGTTTCTCTTCTGTTAAACATGGTTATCTCTAAAGAAACACGTGCAGTCATCATTTCACTGCACAAAAATGGCCTAACAGGAAAGAGTATTGCAGCTAGAAAGATTGCACCTCAGTCAACAATCTATCGCATCATCAAGAACTTCAAGCAGAGAGGTTCCATTGTTGCCAAAAAGGCTCCAGGGCGCCCAAGAAAGACCAGCAAGTGCCAGGACCGTCTCTTAAAAGTGTTTCAGCTGCGGGATCGGGCTACCAGCAGTGCAGAGCTTGCTCAGGAATGGCAGCAGGCAGGTGTGAGTGCATCCCGCACGCACTGTGAGGTGGAGACTCTTGGAGCAAGGCCTGGTCTCAAGGAGGGCAGCAAAGAAGCCACTTCTCTCCAGAAAAAACATCAGGGACAGACTGATATTCTGCAAAAGGTACAGGGAGTGGACTGCTGAGGACTGGGGTAAAGTCATTTTCTCTGATGAATCCCCTTTTCGATTGTTTGGGACATCTGGAAAACAGCTTATTCGGAGAAGACGAGTTGAGCGCTACCACCAGTCTTGTCTCAGGCCAACTGTAAAGCATCCTGAAACCATTCATGTGTGGGGTTGCTTCTCAGCCAAGGGAATCAGCTCTCTCACAGTCTTGCCTAAAAACACAGCCATGAATAAAGAATGGTACCAGAATGTCCTCCGAGAGCAACTTCTCCCAACCGTCCAAGAGCAGTTTGGTGATCAACAATGCCTTTTCCAGCATGATGGAGCACCTTGCCATAAAGCAAAGGTGATAACTAAATGGCTCAGGGAACAAAACATAGAGATTTTGGGTCCATGGCCTGGAAACTCCCCAGATCTTAATTCCATTGAGAACTTGTGGTCAATCATCAAGAGACCGGTGGACAAACAAAAACCTACAAATTCTGACAAAATGCAAGCATTGATTGTGCAAGAATGGACTGCTATCAGTCAGGATTTGGTCCAGAAGTTGATTGAGAGCATGCCAGGGAGAATTGCAGAGGTCCTGAAGAAGAAGGGTCAACACTGCAAATATTGACTTGCTGCATTAACTCATTCTAACTGTCAATATAAGCTTTTGTTACTCATAATATGATTGCAATTATATTTCTGTATGTGATAAAAACATCTGACAAACACACATAAAAACCAGAGGGCAGCAGATCATGTGAAAATATAATATTTGTGTCATTCTCAAAACTTTTGGCCATGACTGTAGATAAGCTTTGACAATCACCTATTATGAATGGTGGTGATATCTATATGTGATATCTATAAATAGAGGTGTTATCTGTCAATGTAATCCTACCTGTAATGATAAGCGGGTAACTGCAGTAAAGTCATCTGTATAGACCAAGAAGTGGTGACTATTATTAGGCTTCATGGCCAATGAGAAAACTGCAGGATTTTATGACCTTTTTTTTTACTATAAATATTGACATGGAAAAAATAAAATAAGCACAAAAATGCTTTAAAATGTGTTTAACTTAAAAATGTGATTTAAACAAAAAGTCATTTTCTCAAGACACAATCTCTTTAAGGAGGACATTAATAATCATGACCGTTCTTTAGGATAAGTCATTTACAGTATATTTGATGACCTCTGTAGCAGGGGTGGATTGGCCATAGACCTTACAGGGAAATTTCTCGGTTTTCTTTATTTATTATTATACACACTTCTAAGTTAACTATCAGTATGTCTGTGGAGTATGGGAGGAAACCAGAGTACCCGGAGGAAACCCATGCAAACACGGGAGAACATACAAACTCCATTTTCGAATCCAGGACCCCATTGCTGCAAGGCAACAGTGCTAACCACTCAGCTACCGTGCTGCCCGGTGGGCTGATGACCAGGGGCCATCTAGGCCCTCCTCACGGCCAACTAGTGGTAGTTTTTGGAGATGTTTTTCATGCTGCTGGCAGTATTTTGTTGTATAACAAATACAGAAAAATATAGAAGTGGCCACCCAGTACCAAAAGGAAACGGGGTGCTCTATCCTGGCTTGCCCAAAGCCTGAGAAAAAAGGTATATTCTTAAAAATAAGAGATTTGGATAGGCACACCCTATTATCTATTATCTGTAGGTGTTTGTAATCCACTTCTTTACTCTGTAGGTGTTTGTAATCCACTGTTGTTTTACAAACACCTACAGAGTAAAGAAGTGACAGAGAGACCGCACCGAGCAGCGGGCACCCACGTGGGACGCCATGTGGAACGCCGCTTCACTCAACCTTCCCAACACGCCGCACCTCAGCAAAAGCGCGAGCACCTGGCAGCCTCGTGCTGCTAGTGAGAAGGCGGTATGGCCAAACACAGAAGGAGCCGCCTGGGATACTCCGCTCCTCACCAAATCCACCAACGAACGCAAGGGGGGTAACGTACATAACAAGTATTGTACTATCGCTATAGCCCTGCATATTATTGACTTTTATTGACTTTTACACAAGTGACTATAACAGAAGCGCAATTATATTCATAGAAGCGCAACTACATATATCTACAACTATAACTATATATATTCACTTCCTCTTTATGAGATAAAAACTAAGGAAAACCTATACAGAGGATCCAGTGACTACTTCTTGCTTCAAACTACATTTAACAAAAAGACTGGTTTTATGTAACTTTGATACGAACTCCATTTTATATACTCATCCTATACATATACGTTTCTGTACTTGAGTATCTTCGCATTTATCTGCTACTTTTAGATTTTTATACTTTTTATATTTTCCCAGCGCTGGTGATCAACATACTTATCTATTTCTATTTATACAGTATGTAACTTTTTATCATTATTTTTTAACCTAAATCCAATAAATAAGTTTTAAATACAAAATATCTATCTACATTGAGTTACAGTGTATACCCAGATAATAGGGTGTGCCTATCCAAATCTCTTGGCTCTGTTGGGTGGTATAAGGTGCCACAATATGGTACTGCTGGCCTTGCCTCCCATCAATTTGGACCCGACTACAAAACGGGGCCACTTTTCGTATTTATCCCAGGGCCACTTTAAGTTCCCAATCCGCCCCTGCCCTTTAGGCTTTCTAAATTTTACATTGTAGAGAAGTAAAGCAGAGAAGTAAAGCAAGAAGTGCTGCACTTCTTGTAGTGGAGCTGAGTTATCCATGGGTCACAATTCAACATGATATCACAGTGTGTAGTCTACGACCCACTACAATACACAACGCTGAATGCTGTTGACTAAATGCAGTTTCAGCCCGTCTACATTCATATATCACGCATTATTCTTGCTCTTTTGTTACAAATATATTATGTTCCTTTCCTTGGTGCATTAAAAAAAAAAAAAAAAAAAAAAACAAGCACAAGTCCTACCTATCTTCAAACCGTAAATTTACCAGTTTCTTATTAGCATCAGATTTCCCAGCACCTTATCAGTGGACACTGGATGCATGTGATCAAGTCTGAGCATCTGGCTTTTCACAGTTCCTGACATTAGCACAGACAACAGAATCAGTGGACTATTGAATGCAATTACAGTAAGCACGGCAGACAATAAAGATTGATCATCCCTCCTCCTTTTATCACGCGCAGAAACTAGTGGGGGTTAAAGCTTTGCCTTGAGCGGCCATTGTTTAACCATGATTGAAAATATGCATTTGTGTTGGAAAAAAACACTTGAGCTTGTAGCACTTCATTTACCGGACAAGTTATCAAATTAAACGAAAAGTGAACTGCCAAAAGAAACAGTGATTATGCATTAATGATGAATATGTATTTAGCATTGTTCACTTATCAAAGGGAGAACAGATTTTGTCTAGTTATCCACGTTTTACGCTCTGCTCCAGGAACTCCAATTTTTACACTTTTTTCATGTTTATGAACAAATCTCCGAGCACGGAATGCACCGTTGCTTCTCTGACTAGATTTCAACAGGAAACAATGATTAATTACATGTTCTTGCTTCATGCTAATTAGTAATGTTGTCAGGATTTTTTTTTCTTTTAATGTAAACCTTTTACCGGGATATCATCTATAGGACTTGAACTGGTGTTGTGTACATGCAGACGGTGGATTTGGGAATGCCTCTACAGCAGATTTTCTAGGCATCAGAAATTTTCAGAAGAAATCTATTAAAGGGAATGTGTCATCAGAAAATGACTGGATGTTTATATAACTTTTTTAGGTTTCACATATTTTTAAATAATTTTAGATGATTTTATTTTTATTGTCACTTTTTATATTTAAACTAAAACCAAAAATCCTGCAGTTTTTGCACTGGCCGCCATGTCTAATAATTGGTGCCACTTCTTGGTTTGTTCAGATCATTTTTTTTCACTTTATTGCAGTTAACTCATTCTAATCCTGCCTGTAATGTATCACCTCTGTGTATAGATAAGAAAGGATCCACCATTCACAATAGGAGATTATCTAATCTTATGTATCTATTCTTTCCTCATACAATGACCTCTGCACAGGTCACTCTCCCATAGAAGTCAATGAGTCCCCTCCAGACTATTGTGTCTATGGCCCACGGGGCTGCTATAAAGCAATTTTTTAAAATGCTTTGTAAATTTTGTAAAAAACAGCTCAGGCAAGATGGCCACCCCCATAATAATGTTCAGAAAATAACATTAAAAAAAAAATATACAATCAGAAAATAAAAACAGATTAGAAAAAAGGATATGTGTTACTATCTGGTTTTAACTGACAGACATATAACATTTTTGGTGTATAACAAAACAAAATTGATAACAAAATTGGTGTAAAGGAAAACTAGCTAAGTTGCCCATAGCAACCAATCACATGCCACCTACTAGTTTTTATACTAAGGATAGGTCATCAGTAAAAAACACTTGGAAAACCCCTGCATGCCTCACTTACAATAACTAGTCAATCTTACGTGCAGGAGCCATTTCCTTAGGATCATGCAGCACTGGCTTCTGCACTGAGGACGGTATTTAAGATGCAGAACCAGATACCTTGTTTCCTACTGTCTAGCTAATTGCAGACCTCAGCATGGTCAATGGCCAGTACTGCTGTGGTTAAAAAAAGAAAAAAACTGAATATCCTAACACAATGATTAAAAAACGATTATATTGCAAAGTATCCCAATACAATTCTACTGTCATGGACATTCCTATGACAGATAACAGGAGGTCTGTCAGATTAGCAACACGTGGTATAATCTGACATGTTTTCCCTTTTTGTTGTTGGTTTTTACCACACCCTTTTCCCTCAGGTGTTCCTGGTGTGGTAATTGTCCCTCCCCTATTTATTGCTTCTTCTCCCACTATTCTTTGAGGTTTATAGCTTCAGTTGTTGTGGTGGTGAGCAGCAGTTTGGTTTTCAGCTGAGATCCTGGAGCCTCAATTTCTTCCTTTACCCTCCTGTTGTTTTGTTATTAGGCCTTAGGGAAACTCCTGTTCGTCCTTCCTTTTGGAGGAACAGGTAGACTCATTCCTGTCATTAGTTTCCAGGGTCCTATAGGGTTAGTTCGGTGTTTAGGTTCCAGTGTATGAACTTGCCTACCATTGAGGCCTGTTCATACTGGTAGATAGACAGGAATTGAGCCAGGGGTTCCTGTAGGAGGTGTCCATCTTCGTTCCTTAGTTTCTAGGTCTAATCTCCTTTCCCTCCTAAGCTTGGTTTGGTCCCCCTCCCCACACCTGCGCGTGACATCTACAGGGTGATCATCATGGGAATTAACGGGGTTGTGCAGCCTGTTTGTATTGATGACCTATCCTCAGGATAGATCATCAATATCTGATTGGCAGGGTTCTGACACGTGTGATGCTTTGAGTCACTTACCCTCTCCCCTCTCTCCTCTCTCTGGTGACAATTAGAGATGAGCGAGTAGTGTTCGATCGAGCCGGTATTCGATCGAATACTACGCTATTCGGCGTACTCGATTTCAATCGAGTATAACGGCGATGGCGCACTGAGAATTCGTTTCCCCTCCCACCTTCCCTGGCGCTCTTTTTCCACCAATCAACATGCAGGGGGGGTATGACAGGCACGCTGAGCACGCTGGCAGCGCGAAAACAGCGTCTACATGGATTGGCTGGAAAAACCATGTGACCTCGAATCATAAAAACTCAGCTCTTCCTGCTCGTACGCATATGCTGCGTGAACTTAGTCAGGGACAGAGGCTGGAGAAGGGAGAGACAGATTTTAGCTGTTGGACAGGCAGGAGCGTGATTAAAAGCCCTTATCAGGGCTACTACAGTGGACTTCAGTGATAGCTTTACTACAATATAGACTTTACAGAGAACGGCTGCTGTATTCAGGGATAGCTGCTGGAGTAGGGACAGAGAGAGGCATTAGTGGTGTATTAGGTGCTCTGCTACATACCAAACTATATTTGGCACTACTGTTCAGCGTTCTTTTAGGCTGAAAAACCCTGTTATATAACTAGTGTGTATATGCACCATCTGATCTGGCAGTATACGGCTGTGAATTTTATTTTATTTTTTTAAATACAGTTTATTTGGCTCTAGTGTTCTGGGTTCTGTGTGCCTGCAATACCCTTTTTGTATACCAGGTGTAAATACCCACCGTCTGTTCTGTTACTACACGGCTGTGTACTTTGAAATATACAATATCTAGGCATTTTAATAGGCCACTGTACTGTGCGTTCTCTTGTTAAATTATCTCACATACCTGGTGTAAATACCCACCGTCTGTTCAGTTACTACACGGCTGTGTACTTTGAAATATACAATATCAAGGCATTTTAATAGGCCACTGTACTGTGCGTTCTCTTGTTAAATTATCTCACATACCTGGTGTAAATACCCACCGTCTGTTCAGTTACTACACGGCTGTGTACTTTGAAATATACAATATCTAGGCATTTTAATAGGCCACTGTACTGTGCGTTCTCTTGTTAAATTATCTCACATACCTGGTGTAAATACCCACCGTCTGCTCAGTTACTACACGGCTGTGTACTTTGAAATATACAATATCTAGGCATTTTAATAGACCACTGTACTGTGCGTTCTCTTGCTAAATTATCTCACATACCTGGTGTAAATACCCACCGTCTGTTCTGTTACTACACGGCTGTGTACTTTGAAATATACAATATCTAGGCATTTTAATAGGCCACTGTACTGTGCGTTCTCTTGTTAAATTATCTCACATACCTGGTGTAAATACCCACCGTCTGTTCAGTTACTACACGGCTGTGTACTTTGAAATATACAATATCTAGGCATTTTAATAGGCCACTGTACTGTGCGTTCTCTTGTTAAATTATCTCACATACCTGGTGTAAATACCCACCGTCTGTTCAGTTACTACACGGCTGTGTACTTTGAAATATACAATATCTAGGCATTTTAATAGGCCACTGTACTGTGCGTTCTCTTGTTAAATTATCTCACATACCTGGTGTAAATACCCACCGTCTGTTCTGTTACTACACGGCTGTGTACTTTGAAATATACAATATCTAGGCCATTTAATAGGCCACTGTACTGTGCGTTTTCTTGTTAAATTATCTCACATACCTGGTGTAAATACCCACCGTCTGTTCAGTTACTACACGGCTGTGTACTTTGAAATATACAATATCTAGGCCATTTAATAGGCCACTGTACTGTGCGTTTTCTTGTTAAATTATCTCACATACCTGGTGTAAATACCCACCGTCTGTTCAGTTACTACACGGCTGTGTACTTTGAAATATACAATATCTAGGCCTTTTAATAGGCCACTGTACTGTGCGTTCTCTTGCTAAATTATTTCACATACCTAATTATATACCCAAATATTGTATTTGCAACAAAAAAAAAATAAAATGCGGAGGGGGGCTAGCGGAATAGGACGTGGACGTGGACGAGGACGGGGGCGCGGAAATGCTGTTGGGGGCCTTGTTGAAGCCAGTGGGGATACAATGTGTGCTGGTGAGGATCAGCCAGGATCCCGCTCATCCAGAATCCCTGCCTTTATGGGACAGTTAAGCAGGGGGCGGGTTACACCGCTGTTGAGGCCTGAGCAGGTTGAACAGGTGGTGCAATGGATAGCCGATAGCGCTTCCACACAGTTGTCCACCAGCCAGTCATCCACACAGTCTCACTCTGACCCTCCTTCCTCCACACCTGGCCAACAGAGTCATCCCACCCTTGACCCCTCCCAGGAGCTCTTTTCGGGTCCTTTTTCAGATGTGCCGGAAGAATCCCAGGAGCTAGCAGAGGAATTTGTTTGTAGTGATGCCCAAACACTGGAGTTTTCGCCATCTCCTGCTGATGTGGACCCTGAGCCAGCATCTGTTATCATGAGCGATGATGATGATGAGACGCAGTTGCCATCAAGGGAGGCTGTTGGAATGTCCAGTGGGCAGGAGGAGGAGCAGAGTGAGGAAGTGGAAGAGGAGCTGGTGGATGACGAAATGACCGACCCCACTTGGCCAGGGGTGATGTCCAGCGAGGAAAGCAGTGGAGAGGTGGTGGTCTGCGCAGCACCGAAAAAGGCAGCAAGAGGCAGAGGGATGTCCACAGGCAGAGGGATGTCCACAGGCAGAGGGATGTCCACAGGCAGAGGGATGTCCACAGGCAGAGGCATGTCCACAGGCAGAGGGATGGCCACAGGCAGAGGGATGGCCACAGGCAGAGGACAGTTCAGACAGAGAAGTGAGGCCACAGCCAGCAGGGCCGAAGCTGTTCCCGCCAGCGGCCAGTCGCGCGAAGCTCCCCCATCGAGGCCTCGTACTTCTGTGGTGTGGAGATATTTTAATGTTTGTGCGGATGACAAACTGAGCGCGGTTTGCACACTCTGCCACTCAAAACTGAGTAGGGGCTCTGAGAAGAGCAATCTGACCACCTCAGGCATGCGGCGTCACTTGGAATTCAAGCACTGGGCTGAGTGGGAGAGAGCAAACGCAATACAAACTGCGCCCGGTCTTGCTGCCACTGCCTCTTCCCCTTTGTTGTGTGCTGCCACTGCGGTCCAGACCTCCAGCCAGGACACCTCCACATCTGCCTCTGCCTCTGCCTCTGCTACTTTGGGGCCTTCTCCTTCAGCCTCCCCTTCCCCCGCCTCTTCGCCTGCACCTTCACACTCCTCGTCCCAACAACTGTCCATCTCGCAGGCGTTCGACCGCAGGCGGAAGTACGCCTCGAGTCACCCCCAAGCCCAAGCCTTAAACTGCCACATCTCCAAACTGCTGGCCCTGGAGATGTTGCCGTTTAGGCTTGTGGAGACGCAGGCCTTCCGCGACCTGATGGCGGCTGCCGCACCTCGCTATTCCGTCCCTAGCCGCCACTACTTTTCCCGGAGTGCCGTCCCCGCCCTGCACCAGCACGTGTCGCGTAACATCAGGCGGGCCCTGAGGTACGCAGTCAGCGCAAAGGTCCACTTGACCACCGACTCATGGACAAGCGCTTGCGGCCAGGGACGATACATTTCTCTGACGGCACACTGGGTGAATGTAGTGGAGGCGGGGACGGGGTCGCAAACAGAGACGGCCTACCTACCACCCCCGCCCAAGATTGCCAGCATGGGTTCTGATAAACCCCCCTCCTCCTCCTCCTCCTCCTCCTCCTCCTGTGCCTTAACATCTCCCTCAGCCGCTAGCTGGAAGCGTTGCAGCACTGGCGCGGGGAGACGTCAGCAGGCGGTGCTAAAGCTCATCAGCTTGGGCGACAGGAAGCACAGCGCCCCAGAGGTGAGGGACGCCATATTGCAGCAGACGGAGATGTGGCTGTCGCCGCTGCAGCTAGGACCAGGCATGGTCGTGTGCGATAACGGCCGTAACCTGGTGGCGGCTCTGGAGCTTGCCGAACTCAATCACGTACCATGCCTGGCCCACGTTTTTAATCTGGTAGTCCAAAAATTTCTGAAGACTTACCCCAACCTGGCAGAGCTACTGGTGAAAGTGCGGCGCTTGTGCGCTCACTTTCGGAAGTCAACTGTAGCTGCTGCTAGCTTAAAAAAACTCCAGCAACGCCTCCATTTGCCTGAACATCGGCTGTTGTGCGACCTGCCGACTCGCTGGAATTCCACCTATTCCATGTTGGCCAGGGTGTGTGAGCAGCAGAGAGCATTGATGGAGTACCAGATAATGAATCCACGCGTGCCTCCAACTCAGCTCCCTCAGTTTGCCAACCACGAGTGGCCATGGATGGCAGACATATGCGATGTACTGCGTATCTTTGAGGAGTCCACCAAGAAGGTCAGCAGCGAGGACGCTATAGTGAGCGTAACCATTCCGCTCCTAGGCGTCCTTAAAGAATCGCTCATCGCAATAAGGGAGAACGCATTGCACGCAGAGGAGACGGGGGTAGGAGGAGACGCAACGGAGCTACACAGTCAGACCACACTTTTGTCTGCTTCACGGTGGCAGTTGCAGGAGGAGGAGGATGAGGAGGAGGACGACGTGGAGGTGGCTGTGGAAGAGGAGGAGGATGCTGGCGGCGAGGGTAGCAGTCAGGCTGTGTACGTCCCATTGGTTCAGCGCGGATGGGGCGGAGAGGAGGCGGAAGAGGAAGAGGAGGAAATGGCAAGTGATCCTTCTGGTGGGGGCAGTGAGGTCATGCCTATTCAGAGTCTGGCACACATGGCTGACTTCATGCTGGGCTGCTTTTCCCGGGACACACGTGTTGTCCGGATAGTGGAGAACAAACTGTACTGGGTCTTCGCACTCCTGGACCCCCGGTATAAAGATAACGTCTCCTCTTTTATTCCGGTAGAGGAGAGGACGAATCGATTGCTGGAATACCAGAGGGAACTCGTGCAGAACATGATGGAGATTTTCCCACCCACCATCGCTGGCGGCAGAGAGGAGAGGGTCTCCCAGAGTCCCACAACATCCATCAGGCCCACAGCCACCAGGGGAACACTCTCCAAGGTGTGGGACACGTTCATGGCACCCCCTCGTGCAACTTCCATCACTGCGGGGCCCGCTATCAGCAGGAGGGACAAGTATCGGCGGATGTTGCGGGAGTACCTGGCAGACCGTAACCCTGTCCTCCCCGATCCCTCGGCGTCCTACACTTACTGGGTCTCCAAGTTGGACACGTGGCTGGAACTGTCCCTGTACGCCTTGGAGGTGCTTGCCTGCCCTGCCGCCAGCGTGCTATCAGAAAGGGTGTTCAGCGCAGCCGGGGGCATTATAACCGATAAGCGCAGCCGCCTGTCAACCGACAGTGCCGACAGGCTGACGCTAATCAAAATGAACAGCAAGTGGATTGACCCGGACTTTGCTTCTCCAACCGTGGAAAGCAGCCAAAAGTGAAGTGCCATCTGTATGAAGTGCCATTTCCTCCTCCACCTCCTCCTCCTCCTCCTCCTCCTTAACCGCCGTAGAATTGCTCCGTAAATAAGAAAAATTTATATGTTTATGGCTCACCTCTTGGGCCTCCACAAAATGTTTAAGAGGTCTCACCTCTTGGGCCTCCTCATAATTTTTAACCGGTCTCACCTCTTGGGCCTCAACATAATTTTTAACCGGTCTCACCTCTTGGGCCTGCACAAAATGTTTAAGAGGTTTCAACCTCTTGGGCCCCCACAAAATGTTTAAGAGGTCTCACCTCTTGGGCCTCCTCATAATTTTTAAGAGGTCTCCCCTCTTGGGCCTCCACATAATTTTTAATACGTCTCACCTCTTGGGCCTCCACAAAATGTTTAACAGGTCTCACCTCTTGGGCCTCCACATAATTTTTAATACGTCTCACCTCTTGGGCCTCCACAAAATGTTTAACAGGTCTCACCTCTTGGGCCTCCACATAATTTTTAACGGGTCTCCCCTCTTGGGCCTCCACATAATTTTTAATACGTCTCACCTCTTGGGCCTCCACAAAATCTTTAACAGGTCTCCCCTCTTGGGCCTCCACATAATTTTTAATACGTCTCACCTCTTGGGCCTCCACAAAATCTTTAAGAGGTCTCACCTCTTGGGCCTCCACAAAATCTTTAACAGGTCTCACCTCTTGGGCCTCCACATAATTTTTAACGGGTCTCCCCTCTTGGGCCTCCACATAATTTTTAATACGTCTCACCTCTTGGGCCTCCACAAAATCTTTAACAGGTCTCACCTCTTGGGCCTCCACATAATTTTTAAGAGGTCTCACCTCTTGGGCCTCCACAAAATGTTTAAGAGGTCTCACCTCTTGGGCCTCCACAAAATGTTTAAGAGGTCTCACCTCTTGGGCCTCCACATAATTTTTAAGAGGTCTCACCTCTTGGGCCTCCACATAATTTTTAAGAGGTGTCACCTCTTGGGCCTCCACATAATTTTTAACGGGTCTCCCCTCTTGGGCCTCCACATAATTTTTAATACGTCTCACCTCTTGGGCCTCCACAAAATCTTTAACAGGTCTCACCTCTTGGGCCTCCACATAATTTTTAAGAGGTCTCACCTCTTGGGCCTCCACAAAATGTTTAAGAGGTCTCACCTCTTGGGCCTCCACAAAATGTTTAAGAGGTCTCACCTCTTGGGCCTCCACATAATTTTAAGAGGTCTCACCTCTTGGGCCTCCACATAATTTTTAAGAGGTCTCACCTCTTGGGCCTCCACATAATTTTTAACGGGTCTCCCCTCTTGGGCCTCCACATAATTTTTAATACGTCTCACCTCTTGGGCCTCCACAAAATCTTTAACAGGTCTCACCTCTTGGGCCTCCACATAATTTTTAAGAGGTCTCACCTCTTGGGCCTCCACAAAATGTTTAAGAGGTCTCACCTCTTGGGCCTCCACAAAATGTTTAAGAGGTCTCACCTCTTGGGCCTCCACATAATTTTTAAGAGGTCTCACCTCTTGGGCCTCCACATAATTTTTAAGAGGTCTCACCTCTTGGGCCTCCACATAATTTTTAACGGGTCTCCCCTCTTGGGCCTCCACATAATTTTTAATACGTCTCACCTCTTGGGCCTCCACAAAATCTTTAACAGGTCTCACCTCTTGGGCCTCCACATAATTTTTAACGGGTCTCCCCTCTTGGGCCTCCACATAATTTTTAATACGTCTCACCTCTTGGGCCTCCACAAAATCTTTAACAGGTCTCACCTCTTGGGCCTCCACATAATTTTTAAGAGGTCTCACCTCTTGGGCCTGCGCAAAATGTTTAAGAGGTCTCACCTCTTGGGCCTCCACATAATTTTTAAGAGGTGTCAACTCTTGGGCCTCCACATAATTTTTAAGAGGTCTCACCTCTTGGGCCTCCACATAATTTTTAAGAGGTGTCACCTCTTGGGCCGCCACAAAATTTTCCATGAGCCTCTGGCCAGCCCACGGCCTCTTCCTGCCTTTTGCGGTCCTACGCATCCCTCAACATCCCCACTGCTTTACCTGCTAGACATGACACTGGGCCAGGTCGGGTCACTGACATCTCAAGCGCCAACAATTTGGGCATTTTAAGGCTTCTGCATGTGTTTGAGTTGTTTTTACATTTTAAAGAAGACATGTCTGACCACATCTCACACACACACACAATGACAATTAGGGGTGGGGTCTATTTGCTTTCCCCCTTGCCTATGCCATCTGTGGTTGTCATAGGCAACGTGATTTTAAGGGGTGCAGAATTTCATCTTTTTTTTGTCTAGTTTGGCTTGGGGTCCATGGCAATGTAGAGGAAAGAAGGTTTCCTTGTATGGTCTCACTTTACAGAGAGGTTAGATTGTGTTTGGAGTGTATTGTTGAGAGGCTGTGATAGTGGCGTAATAGTGCGACTTGGGCGCGTTATATGCACCCAGACATGCTTCCCCTGCTGTCCCAGTTGCATTCCAGCAGTGTTGGCATCCTTTTCTGAGGTTCCAGGGTGGACTTGGTGACCTCCAAGTGGTCGAATTGAGATTTCCAAGTGGCGAGCATTTTTTTCCCATAGACTATAATGGGATTCGATATCCGGTCGAATAGTCGAATTTCGCAGTCTATTCGAATCGAATTTCGAACTTTCGAATATTTCACTACTCGCTCATCTCTAGTGACAATGAATGATCAAACTCAACGAGATTGTTTGTCGTGCTAAAATTCCAAGCTAAGGAGGAAGTTAAGAGCTAGGGCAAGAATTGATTCCTGTTCATTACACTGTCCGTTGTCCTGGAAGTGTAGTATCAGGCATGGGATTCAGCCAGTTCCCTCAGGTTCTCCAGATCCGGTTGTTAAAATTTCAGTGGCAGCTGGAGATGAGCCCTTCCATTCCATAGTTTAGCTCCTTAGGCTTTTTAAAAGTTGGGTGGTATGTGTGTGTAGTGTATATGTGGTGTATTTATGTGTGTTGCATATATATTTGATGTATATGTAAACATGTGTCATGACGCCGCGTGTCCACCGTTGAGTAGGGAACCTGTTGTTAAAAATTTGAATCCCACCCCTGTGTAGTATAATTAGAAGTACTCGCTCCATTACACTACGTCCCTTGCTATAGGGGAGACGACTAGCAGTGTAATGAAGAGGAAACAAAGCTCAAATGGAGCTCTGCCTCCTCTTCAAACAGCTGACTGGCGGGGTTGCCGGCTCCTGTACCCCCACGATCAGATTTTGATGACATTTCCTGAGGATAGGTCATCAATACAACTGCCTTCACAACCCCTTTAACTAGGTTTTATTACAGCTTGCATTGTTGAATACTAGTAACACAAATATAGATAGAATAGAATAGATAGATAGATAGATAGATAGATAGATAGATAGATATCCAAAAACTTATACCATGACATGACATAGTCCACATGAGTGAATAAAAGTTTTTTAAATACATTCACAACACTGTGGAGTGCTGCAGATTTCTTCCCATCCACATATTACTTGGTGAGATGTGCTATATATATATAGTCTGGAGGGGGTGGATCTTCCAGTCCACACCCCTATTCCACCACAGGTGAGGCCACCTGGGTGTAATCACTGGGGTGATAAAACAGCCCTCAGTGTAGAAGTCCAAGAGAACTTGTAAACAGAAGCCTGCAGAGGCTCTATGTGGGCTCAGCCAGGAGGGCTGAGGGGCCTCGAGACTATGTGAAGCTTGGGGGGCCCAGCGATGCCTGCAGAAAGAGGGTTGTGCAGTCAGAGTCTGGAGGACTTTTGGACCATAATCCCCCAAAGGTACTGGTGTGGTCACAGTCTGGACGCTGCTGGACTCTTTGGTTGATGAAAAACACATCTAATCCCATATGTGAACTGTGCTCAATAGGTGAGGTAGAGACAACACAGATATTAGGTAGTGCCTAGACGGCAGGTGTTTATTTTGTTATGTTTTATGCAGGTGTTGAAGTGCTAAAATAAAGTGCCATTTGGACTTCAACCCTGTTATCCGAGGAGAAATCTGTGATTGCTACTCCCTGAGAGAGAGCTTAATATATATATATATTCAGAAAACCATAAAAAAACTGTAGTAAACCCACAAAAAAATAAAATAAATAAATAAAAAACAGCATAATTATATCTAATAGGGTATACTGTACAGAAAAAATTGAAATGCATTATGTGAATGAGCTTCCATAAGTCTCATTACTACAGTGTAACATTTGGCCCTACATATATGTACTGCAATTTATTGCACCATATAAAATGTCTTTTATGACTATCGTTACCTATCAGGTAAAGGTTCTTTGTATCCTGCTTCATGCAATACGTTGTTTGACCCCATTGTTCTGATTCTTTATTTTTAATGTCATGAGGAAAAAACGTATTTGCTCATTTATTATATATTGAATTATTCATTTTGTGTCCGCTATTATATCCTGGCCATTTCCTGATTATCAATAACATCAAATTTAATAGGAGTGCGTGTAATACGTTCTTGATCATTTTCTACCATGCCCTAGTCTGTAGGACATTTGCCATGTCTTGGGGCGTTTGTGGCTACAAGTTGGTTGTCATTTGCTCTGCTTCTCCACCTTTCCTTACCATTTCATTTCCGTTTACAGCACATCATGTTCTCACTAAAGAGTCAGTTATTTCTTTTAACAGTTGAAATTGCTGGAAGTGATTTAACTGTCATTTAATTTGATTCCTCTCTTCTGACTGCGGAGAAATATGTTTAATGTACTGGAAATTATGTTAATAAGAAAAAGCATTATCTCATTTAATGAAATAAATACACAAATATTTCAAAATAAAATAAAGTGGCAATTTTCACCGTGGAAATGTCTCTTATGGTTTGCATAAAATAACAAATGGAAATATTCATGAATATATTGAAATACTAAGAAAAATAAGAGACCTGCTCTTTGGTAAACAGAGAGAAAGAACATTATCTGCAATGCATATCACCTAGCAATGTTAAATCTAGTGCAGGAGCAACATTTTTCAGAAGGTGCTCAAAGCCTTATATATATCAAGAACAAAAGTCAATGGTATAACACATGAGCAGAATTCCTATATTATTTGTACTCCTTATTAAAAGGAGTTCTCTCACTTTAGCAAATAGCATTTATTAAGTAGAGGAAGTTAATACAAGGCACTTACTAATGTATTGTTATTATCCATATTGCTTCCTTCACTGGCAGAATTCATCACATTATTCACTGCTCTTTTCCATGGTTACGTCCACCCTACAATCCAGCAGCAGTGGCCGTCCTGGCACACATTAGGAAAAAGCACTAGCCTATGTGCGTTTCCATGGTCCCGGCCACCAGAGAGGCTGGATCTTTTTCTTATAGTGTGCAAGCACGGCAACCACTGATGGATTGCAAGGTGGTCATAACTATGGAAACAAGTAGTGATAGAAAAACTAATCAAGCCAACGAAATAACATGGTAAGATGAAATGTATAAAATTGGGTGTATATGAAAGTATGCTTTGGCCCCAAAGACTTTTATATTTTATTTTAATTGATTAATTAATTGAAGTATTTTGATATGTTTGGAAAAGGGATGAGTGAATTTGCACGACTTTACATTTCTGAGTAAGCATCCCCAAAGCTCTAGACCAGGCATCCCCAAACTGCGGCCCTCCAGCTGTTGTAAAACTACAACTCCCACCATGCCCTGCTGTAGGCTGATAGCTGTAGGCCGTCCGGGCATGCTGGGAGTTGTAGTTTTGCAACATCTGGAGGGCCGCAGTTTGGGGATGCCTGCTCTAGACGCTTTGTCTGCTGGCAAATTAACATATAGGTAAGTATGTAGAAGAACAGGACTTTGGTTGCAACACCACTGTCACAGGCGCAATTGGTATCGGGCTCAGTTAAGCAAATATTGTCCCCTTCATCAGGTCAATTCAGTCAATTGTGACAATCCATTTCTTTAAAAGCACATTTTGGTGCATAGGCCACTGGAAGGGGTCAGGGTTAAAAGGGGAGTGGAAATGTATGCTGCAATATCCAGGCAACCCAGTATAAACACCATGATAAAACAATTGTAAAAATGACACTTTGCATATAAAATATAAAAGTAAACAAATATATTGAAATATTGGTATATTATGGTGGTTGAACAAATATTATTTGTAAAAATTTAATAGTTTGATTAAATAAATTAATAGGTGAAATTACTATATTTTTCGCTCTATAAGACACACCAAACCATAAGATACATCTAAGTTGTAGCGGAGGAAAATAAGAAAAATAATATTTTCATCAGACCTCAGATCAGACCCCCAACGTTCATCAGACCTTAAAGCAAACCCCTAACCTTCATCAGACCTCAGATAAGACCCCCAATCCTCATCAGACTTCATATCAGACCCTCAGTCTTCATCAGACCCTATATCAGACCCACAATCCTCATCAGACCTCAGATCAGACCCCCAACGTTCATCAGACCTTAAAGCAAACCCCTAACCTTCATCAGACCTCAGATAAGACCCCCAATCCTCATCAGACTTCATATCAGACCCTCAGTCTTCATCAGACCCTATATCAGACCCACAATCCTCATCAGACCTCAGATCAGACCCCCAAATCAGAATCTCAATCTTAATCAAACCTCAGATCCTCAATCTTCATCAAACCTTAAATCAAACCCCCAATCTTCATCAGACTTCAGATCAGACCCCTAAATCAGACTCCCAATCTTCATGAGAGCATCAGATCAGATCGTCGATCTTCATCAGACCTCCAATCATCATGAGATCACAGATAACAACCCCAAATCAGACCGACAATCTTCTACTTACTCTGTCTACAATAGTTGACCAAAAACTCTATGCCCCACCCACTGAATTAATCCCTGCCCAAAAAACTTCCAGGAAAAATGGAAGTGATTTGGAGGAAGTCAGGGCAGACTAGCCATAGACCCTACAGGGAAACATCCCAGTGGGTTGATGGGACATTTTCTTGTGTTTTATTTGCTTTGATGATGACATTAATAGCACCTTGGGTGCCTGTTTGTGTTCATATTTATTAGTATGGGGGATAAATATGAAGAGTACATATTATGGCACTCTCCCAGTATGCTTCACACTATTCTTACGTTTTTAAGTGATTTTATGGAACTGTTTTGGATGGTATAGGACTTATATATAATAAAGATTATTAAAGGGGTATTCTCATTTCATTAAATGCCTTTTATTCTGCTCCTTTGTTGATTTTATTAATCTTCCTAAATAGTCTTCATTATCAGTAATAGGTCGTTGTGTCATAAAATCCTCCCCCACTGACCCCTTGTTTACCTCTTAGATGCCTTGGTTACGGCCACCACCGCTCAGATAAGGCAGCGGGCTGTGCATGCGCAGTCGAGGTTTATTTTTCCCCTGGCCGGCGGCTCATTTGCATTGGGAGCTCGGGAGCGCGCAAGCCGCCGGCCCTCGTATCGCCGCGCATGCGCAGTAGCTAATTTCTCCCTGCGCTCACATACAGCTCTGTTTGCGAGCGCAGGGAGAAATTATCCGAGCGCACACATCGCGGAGGACACGAGGGAGAAGCCAGCATCCAGAGAGAGCCGCATCTTCCACTGGTAAGTATAAAAAAAAAAAAACTGCTCCACTATATACACCAACGATTTCTACTTGAAAAATTATAAATTAGATATATTAAAATAAAAAGATAATTATAGCTATAGCTATATACATTTCCACTGATACCACCAATGATATACTTCAAGCCAAAGTAATTATTATAATTATTATATATAATTATATATTATATTAAACAAATATATATATATATATATACATATGTAATAAATATATATATATATTTATTTATTTATTTATTTAGAGAGAGAGAGTTTCTAATTATAAAAAAAAAATTCCACTATACCCACCAATGATTTCTTGAATGCTAAAGGAGTTTATTTATTTGATATTTGATATTCTAAGGAAATATATAACTATGAAAGTGGCTATGTTTTGAATATATTGGCAATATATAACCCTGGGGACATGATACATAGGTTATATCTAACCATGGGGACATGATTATATTGGTGATATATAACCCTGTGGACATGATATATCGGTGCGATATAACCGTGGGGACATGATATATTGGTGCGATATAACCGTGGGGACATGATATATTGGTGCGATATAACCCTGGGGACATGATATATTGGTGCGATATAACCGTGGGGACATGATATATTGGTGCGATATAACCCTGTGGACATGATATATTGGTGCGATATAACCCTGTGGACATGATATATTGGTGCGATATAACCGTGGGGACATGATATATTGGTGATATATAAACCTGTGGACATGATATATTGGTGTTATATAACCCTGGGGACATGATATATTGGTGCGATATAACCATGTGGACATGATATATTGGTGTTATATAACCCTGGGGACATGATATATTGGTGCGATATAACCCTGTGGACATGATATATTGGTGCGATATAACCGTGGGGACATGATATATTGGTGATATATAAACCTGGGGACATGATATATTGGTGCGATATAACCCTGTGGACATGATATATTGGTGTTATATAACCCTGGGGACATGATATATTGGTGCGATATAACCCTGTGGACATGATATATTGGTGTTATATAACCCTGGGGACATGATATATTGGTGATATATAACCTTGGGGACATGATATATTGGTGCGATATAACCATGTGGACATGATATATTGGTGCGATATAACCTTGGGGACATGATATATTGGTGCGATATAACCATGTGGACATGATATATTGGTGCGATATAACCATGTGGACATGATATATTGGTGCGATATAACCATGTGGACATGATATATTGGTGCGATATAACCTTGGGGACATGATATATTGGTGATATATAACCCTGTGGACATAATTCTGGGGGAAGGCATTATATAATGCAGAGACATAGAGGAGCACATATTGTTTTTCTAGGGGCCCTGGTATTTATTTTAGTTATTTTTATTTTTTTTAAATACATTCCACTGGTGGACAGTATGCTGTGGAAGGAGGTTTGAGGATGTTGAATGGAAGACACAATGAAATGGAGTGTCTGGAGGTGGGGGTGGTGGAATATACAATGCTAAGACACTGTGGAGCACATTATTTATTTGGAGACGAACTAATTTATTTTTTAACAAGAGTGACAATGGAGGAAGACGATTGTGGTGTGAAGGGACACTGGGCGGGGTGGTGGACAGTATGCTGTGGAATGAGTTTTGAGGATGTTGAATAGAGGACACAATGAAAAGGAGTGTCTGGAGGTGGGGGTGGTGGAATATACAATGCTGACACACTGTGGAGCACATTATTTATTTGTAGACGCACTAATTTATTTATTTTTTAAAAAGATTGACAATGGAGGAAGATGATTGTGGTGTGAAGGGACACTGGGCGGGGTGGTGGACAGTATGCTGTGGAATGAGGGGGAATGGAGGACATCTTGAAATAGATGGACACTGAGGAATACAATGTAATGTAGAGTAACACTGTGGAGGAGAATATGTATAGCAGGAAAACCAGGGATGAGATTGTAAATAGGGTTGTCACGATACCAGAATTTTGAGTTCGATACCGATACATACAAAAGTATCATGATACTCCATACTGTTACGATACCTCGTCAAAATAAATAAGAACCTATTAATATGGAAATTCTGGACATTTTTAGAGCAAAAACTGTTCCCCCCCAAGGACCTTGCTTGTGACCCTGCCCCTTACCCCTTATCTGTGCGCCACTGGCCCTTTTCAGTGTAGCCCCTAGCCTTATCTTGGTCCCCCAGGCCTTGTTTGCACAGGTGTACTGTGACATCACTGTGCTTATTATCCCTGGACTGTGACATCACAGTGTTTATTATCCCTGTACTGTGACATCACTGTGTTTATTATCGCTGTACTGTGACATCACTGTGTTTATTATCCCTGTACAGTGACATCACTGTGTTTATTATCCCTGGACTGTGACATCACTGTGTTTATTATCCCTGTACGGTGACATCACTGTGTTTATTATCCCTGTACAGTGACATCACTGTGTTTATTATCCCTGGACTGTGACATCACTGTGTTTATTATCTCTGTACGGTGACATCACTGTGTTTATTACCCCTGTACAGTGACATCGCTGTGTGTATTATCCCAGTGCAGGAAGAGGTAAGTGGTCTGTGTTTGTGTGTTTGTTTTCTATTTTTCAGGGTCGTGAATGCAGAGGACTACGTCGGACCACCTTTTTTTTTTTTTTAATAAAATGGTCAAACAGGGTTCTGGGGGAGTGTTTATTTCAATAAAATGTTTTATACTTGTGTGTGTGTATTTTTTTTTTTACAATACTACAGTTTTAGTAATTACGGCTATCTACAGAGGGCCCTGATTACTAATACTGGGCTTAGTGCTTGCCGGTATGGCAGGCCAGCACTAACCCCAACATCTATTACCTCGGCACCCACCGCCACCAGGGGTGCCAGGAAGAGCCGGGTACCCGCAGGACCGGACCTTCTAAATTGAGGGTCTGGCTCTGGGGCGGCTGCAGGCTGGTACCATTAGGCTGGGAAGGGCCAATAACCGTGTCCCTTCCCACCCTGGTAGTGCCAGGCTGCCGCTGCTGGTTGTATCTGGCTGGCGAAGGGAAAAAGGGGGGGACCCCACGCCATTTTTTTAAAAATTATTTAATTATTTTTGTAAAAAAATGGCGTGGGGTCCCCCCTTTTTCCCTTCGCCAGCCAGATACAACCAGCAGCGGCAGCCTGGCACTACCAGGGTGGGAAGGGACACGGTTATTGGCCCTTCCCAGCCTAATGGTACCAGCCTGCAGCCGCCCCAGAGCCAGACCCTCAATTTAGAAGGTCCGGTCCTGCGGGTACCCGGCTCTTCCCGGCACCCCTGGTGGCGGTGGGTGCCGAGGTAATAGATGTTGGGGTTAGTGCTGGCCTGCCATACCGGCAAGCACTAAGCCCAGTATTAGTAATCAGGGCCCTCTGTAGATAGCCGTAATTACTAAAACTGTAGTATTGTAAAAAAAAATACACACACACAAGCATAAAACATTTTATTGAAATAAACACTGCCCCAGAACCCTGTTTGACCATTTTATTAAAAAAAAAAAAGGTGGTCCGACGTAGTCCACCGAATCCGACGTAGTCCTCTGCATTCACGACCCTGAAAAATAGAAAACAAATACACAAACACAGACCACTTACCTCTTCCTGCACTGGGATAATACACACAGCGATGTCACTGTGCAGGGATAATAAACACAGTGATGTCACGGTACAGAGATAATAAACACAGTGATGTCACAGTACAGAGATAATAAACACAGTGATGTCACTGTACAGGGATAATAAACCTCAGATCAACACATTGTGCCTCCATCAGACCTCAGATCAGCGTCTTGTGCCCCCATCAGACCTCAGATCAACACAATGTGCCCCCATCAGACCTCCGGTCACCGTCTTGTGCCCCCATCAGACCTCAGATCAGCGTCTTGTGCCCCCATCAGACCTCAGGTCAGCGTCTTGTGCCCCCATCAGACCTCAGGTCAGCGTCTTGTGCCCCCATCAGACCTCAGATCAACACAATGTGACCCCATCAGAGCTCAGGTCAGCATCTTGTGCCCTCATCAGACCTCAGGTCAACGTCTTGTGCCCCCATCAGACCTCAGATCAGCGTCTTGTGCCCCCATCAGACCTCAGATCAGCGTCTTGTGCCCCCATCAGACCTCAGATCAGCGTCTTGTGCCCCCATCAGACCTCAGATCAGCGTCTTGTGCCCCCATCAGACCTCAGATCAGCGTCTTGTGCCCTCATCAGACCTCAGATCAGCGTCTTGTGCCCCATCAGACCTCAGATCAACACAATGTGACCCCATCAGAGCTCAGGTCAGCGTCTTGTGTCCCCATCAGACCTCAGATCAGCGTCTTGTGCCCCCATCAGACCTCAGATCAACACAATGTGCCCCCATGTGCCCCCATCAGACCTCAGGTCAGCATCTTGTGCCCCCCTCAGACCAGGGTCTTGTTCCCCCCTCAGACAAGCGTCTTGTGCCCCCCCTCAGACCAGCGTCTTGTGCTGCGTCAGGTCATAGTGTGCGCCGGCAGGGAAGACAGTGGAGCGCGGAAGCTGATGGCAGCGGCAGCGCAGAACAGGTAAGTATGCTTTTTTTAAAGTGGCTGGGTGGGCTGATCTGAGGTCTGAGGGGGGCACGGGGCCCCCCATGAAATCATTGGAGCCGGGGCCTGGAGCAGTAGCTCCAGATGCTCCAATTATAATCTGGCCCTGGCTGCGCCCCCCCTCCAGATGGCGCCCTAGGCGGTCGCCTCCCCCGCCTACCCCTGGTCCCGGCCCTGGGTAGCGGTTCAGGCACAGTGTGAGAGGGAAAGACAGATGTAGCAGAGCTGTATGGGTAGCAGTTCAGGCACAGTGTGAGAGAGAAAGACAGATGTAGCAGAGCTGTATGGGTAGCAGTTCAGTCACAGTGTGAGAGGGAAAGACAGATGTAGCAGAGCTGTATGGGTAGCGGTTCAGGCACAGTGTGAGAGAGAAAGACAGATGTAGCAGAGCTGTATGGGTAGCGGTTTAGGCACAGTGTGAGAGAGAAGGACAGATGTAGCAGAGCTTTATGGGTTGCAGTTCAGGCACAGTGTGAGAGAGAAAGACAGATGTAGCAGAGCTGTATGGGTAGCAGTTCAGTCACAGTGTGAGAGGGAAAGACAGATGTAGCAGAGCTGTATGGGTAGCGGTTCAGGCACAGTGTGAGAGAGAAAGACAGATGTAGCAGAGCTGTATGGGTAGAGGTTTAGGCACAGTGTGAGAGAGAAGGACAGATGTAGCAGAGCTGTATAGGTAGCGGTTCAGGCACAGTGTGAGAGGGAAAGACAGATGTAGCAGAGCTGAGTTAGAAGTTGCTTAGCTATTGGGGGAGATGAGGACAGATGTAGCGGAGCTGTATAGGTAGCGGTTCATCCACAGTGTGAGAGAAAGACAGATGTAGCAGAGCTGAGTTAGAAGTTGCTTAGCTATTGGGGGAGATGAGGACAGATGTAGCAGTGCTGTATAGGAAGCTGTTGAGCAAAAGAGCTAGAGGGGATTGGTGAGGGATGATATAGCAGACCTGTATATGCATATGCTGGATATGCATCTACATATATATATATAGTCAAAAGTGTATAAACAACTGCAGTAGATCTATAATGTAAACAAATCTGCATCAGTGCTGGTGGTTGGGGGATGGTAATATTTTATGTGAGGCAATAGCACAGATAATTAGGTTACTAGCTAACATGCTATGGGGACAATGTACAATAGTAAATTATTGTTTTTATGGCAAGAATGGGCTTGTAAAAGATAAAACATGTTTTGTGTGTAAAACTATATTAGAATGCAGGACAGCCACTAGTTACTGTCTGCTTAGCTCACTTTGGCTCTCTGAGTGAGGATTCCACAGCAGGAAAGAGGTGATTCACAGACACTGCAGGCTGATGACTCATACTATCCACATGAACGAGCATGCAAGGACTGAGCTCTCAGTGTGATGTCATAAGGAGGCGTGGCAGCCCTTCACTCAAACTGCCTAAGCCCGCCCAGCCTTAGAAGCAGGAAACCAGGAAGTGAACAGCAGAGCTGGCTGGAGGTAAGGCTGAAATAGCAAGATGAGAATACCCCTTTAATTGCTTACTCTTAGGTATGGTCACCATTTGTAGCCATACATCTTTTTTCTTACTACTGAAATAATTAATGCTGGGAGCATCAAGTACTTTTGACCTGGCTAGCTGCCGCAGGTGCCTTTCTGACTTCTGAATTCAACTGTATTGCCATCCTGAGGCATCTGAAGTAGGGTGAGAGAATGTAGCAAGCTATTTTATGTTGCTGGGGCAGTGTTTTGTGCTGCACTGTGGTACTTGGTTGTGTTAGGGCAGTATATTGTGCTGTACTGTGGGATTCCACTATACATAGTTACATAGTTAATTCGGTTGAAAAAAGACATCAAGTATTTTGTGCCACAATATGGTATTGCTCACCCAATCTCTTTGTGTTGGCCCACCTTCTGTCAATGTGGACCCGCCTACAACAGGGGGACACTTTTAGTTTTGTTTTTTTTACCAGGGATACTTTAAGTTCTCAATCTACCTCTGGAAGAAGATAACACCTGTAAAAGATTTCTACAAGACTGTGGAGGAGATTCCCGTATGCCAGTCTTGATCTTCCTACACTGAAGTGAGATGTGCCAAACTTATAAAGAGGCTCTTGATAAATTAAGCACATCTTTCCCCCGCTGTGCACCAAAAACTCAAGACTATGCCTGCTAGGGGCTGACGAAGACTTGATCTATAACTTACACCAGTTTCTAGTGTACGTTACAGTAAATCCAGAAGGTCATGCTAAGCCCCATCCCCTACCACTAAACCTGGTCTATTTTCTCACCACTTTTGAAAAATGCCAAGAACCGTTAAAATTCACACATTTTGGCGCAAATATGGTGTACTTTATAATTTGTGACATTTTTAAGCCACCATTTTGGGGTAAAGCCTTTGATATGTTAGGATTATGCAGAAAATCCTTCTGTCTGATAAGCACTGTAGGCATGTTTTTGTTCTGTATTCTGCTTCTTTCAAAATTAATTGAATTTTACTCTGGGATTGCCCTTTGGACAGAATGTGAGATGATCTTTTAGATTCCATAAATGTTGCTCCCCTGAAATACCTATTTCTTTGAAATTTTATTAAACATGAAACCATATTGTAGTCATTTTAAGGAGTAAAAGAGAATTTGGAGAGCAAAACAACAATATTTTGAAGGAATTACATGTTGTTGCAGACTTACCTTAAAGCCTTCTCAAACATATGGCAAGCAATCAGGTCTGCAATCACTGTTTTCATATTATGTAGAGCATGATTTCAGTATTATGCTATTATCCATCTGTTTCTTTAGGAAAAGACATGAACCTTTGTATAAGAGGTCAGTTGCTTCATTGCAAACTGCATCTGAGAACTTCATCTCTGCTCACTTGAGATCATTTTTGTGATTCACTTCAAACAACCAGCTCATCTTGCATAGACAACTGACAGGTGAATCTGCAACAGAATTAGGCCAATTTAATCTTAGTCTAAATTTATATGTGGAAGCAAGATGTTCTGTGAATGGTTCTCATCTTCTGAAAAGAATCTATTAATCTTACTCATCTTAAACTATGCCAATCTAGTACAAGACTTGCACACTATTTTATAACGTGACTGTTGTTCATGGGATAGTATTAAAAAATACAGTACAATAAATGCAAATTTAATATAATATTTTTTTTATATAATGGAATAAATATCTGGCATGTTGGAATGAAATCAATTAAGATTGACCAGTGAAAATAATTATACATTTTAGAGTATACAGCACCTACACAGATCTATGTGTAGCCATGTTTAAAGATTATAAATAAGCTTGGATAAGTTTGAATGGAGCGGTGGTCCAGGATCCATCCTACTACTCAATTCAAAGTCTATGGCACTGATAAAAGTTGACAAGCACTGTGATCACTATTTTCATCAGTTTTATAGAATTTGAGTGGAGCAGCAGGGCATATTCTCAACCACAGCTGCCTTTACACCCTTCTTAGCTGTGGTCTACCTGCAGGAAGGAACAGAGGACTGGGTTTGCTAATTCTGCTGATTATGCATTTATTGTGTCAAGTAGGTAGGAGATCATAGATTCTGATCAGAATAACTCTTTAAGACTAAGTAGTGATGAAGAAGAAATTGAAAAGTATTATGATTGAAATTCAGGGTGACAAGAATTACAAAGAAGATATACTACTAGTACCTTGTTAATAGCACATAATATAGGAAGTAAAAAAGTACGAAAGAAATTAGGAAATTATGCATATACATTTATAAAACTAGTATTTGAATCTATACTATTCAGAAAATGATCTATTGTTTAAATCAAATTTTTATGTAAAACATATTTTAAAGATTTTTCAATTCTGTTATATTTATTTTTTCATTTCAATATTTAGGATTTAAAAAAATTCTAAAATTCAGTGGTTTTTGCACTGGCAACTTAGGCAAATAATAGGCACCATTTCTTAGGCTGTGCAGATCACTTTTCAGCAGTCATCTCATTATCATTACAAGCAGGGTTACAATGCTAGATAACACCTACATATAGATTACACAGGCTCCACCTGTTCACAAGAGATAACATATTTATAAGGCTGAAAAAAGGCATTTGTCCATCAAGTTATCCTGCAAGTTGATCCAGAGAAAGGCAAAACAAGAAAAAACCTGTGCCCTGTAAAATAGAAGCCAATTTTCCCCACTTTAGGGGAAAAAAATTCCTTCTTAACTGCAATCAGGTAATCAGAATAACTCCCTTGATCAACGACCCATCTCAAATAACTATAACATGTAATATTCTTTCACTCCAGAAATACATCCAGGCCCCTCTTGAACTCTTTTAGTGAACTCACCATCACCACCTCCTCAGGCAGAGAGTTGCGTAGTCTCACTACTCTTACCGTAAAGAATCATTACCGTAAAGCTTGTACTGTAGATGCTTCCTTTTCTGTAGATCACTTTTCCTCAGTCATCTCATTATCATCACACGCAGTTTTACAATGACGTACCTCTATATAACTCTGTACAGATAACACAGAGTTCACCATTCACAACAGGTATTGGCACAACTTATCTACTCCCCCTGCACAATGACTGCTGCACAGGCCACAGAGTCCCCTCCAGTCTTTTGCATCTATGGCCTATGTGACTACTGTAAAGCATATCTCTAAATGCTATTCACAGCAAATCAGGTAAGATGGCAGCCTCATATTTATGTGCAGGAAATAGAACTGAAAATATACAATCAGAAAATAAAAACAGATAAAAAAGGTTATCTATCGTTATCTGAGTTTAACTGTTACAAAAAAAAAATCGAAGGTGAAATATTCCCTTTAAGGCACAGTTAAAGTGTCCTGAATATCTGCCAATTGTATTTGCATTACTACATTGATGAACAATCCAGTCAAGCAAGGGAATAGGTGGTGAAGAAATAATCATTCCATAAGGCACAGCCTGACTTAGATTTTTATCCAGTTCTTCCATAGTGCTAGAAACAGCCTTGGGCGTATATTAAGCAGGTCCAATAATATAAGTCTAGATATGCATTAGTTATGCCTTTCCGATTATAGATAAAATTGTACTGCACCTATTTCTAAAAATTGTGCCATCAAATTAAGGACTGTCTCTGGAGACTAGTTTACCTTTTCTCTTAATTCTAATTCTACATATAAAATTGAAAGGCGCACAAACAATGTGACTGCTGAAGATAGTATCCCGCTGTTAATTGCTACGTAATGAATCTGTTACACCTTTTTTCCTGACACTTGCTGTATATAACTATTCATACTCCTTATTATAATAAATATCAAGTCAATGTAGTGTCAAATCATCTACATTTATTTTCTGCACAGCGTATTCACTTATTAATTGATTCCTCAGCAGTACCCAGAACTTCCTTGCAATAATAATTGCTTAAAGCTTAAATTGTATTAATATAGAAGGCATTATCTTAAAGTTATTAATAAGTTATTATAAGTACAGAAACAGTAAAATAACTAAAATATTACATTATGTGGCGCTCTAAAATAATTGACAACTTTATTGAATAAATATTAAATGAAAGACCACTTAAGAGAAAATGGATTCGGTTTATGCTCCGATGAAACTTATTGGACAATCTGAACAATTATTTATAATTTGAATACATTTTGATAATAGTGACATTGATAAATTATATACATTTAATATGTTGATGGATTGAAAGTTAAAGAGGTTGTCTCAGAAAGACATTTTACATTGCGTAGTAAGGCCCCATCTGTTATTCCGGTTGGCCTATCGAAGTACCATGACCAAAGCTCTTCCACAGTCATCCCCTTGGACATTTGATGGGATCCTCACATGGGGCATCAAAAACTGTTGCTGCAATTTAGGACAAGTCCCAAACTAGGGGACTACACTCGCTTGTCTGTGAGATTCAAATTAGTTAAAAAAGTTTTCTAGTTTTCCCCAGGTGCCAGGGGATGCAGTCGAACTAAAGAATCAAACAACTGCCAGACAGTTTGGTTTGCTGGTTAAAGGATTCTCTACTGGGCAGTGCCCAAAGACCCAATTTTATTAGATGTACATGGTGGATCTAGCCACCCCCTTTAGCCATTAATTTTAATATGTGCAATCACAAGCATTTATCAAAGCAACAAATCAGAAACTAGAGGGTATGAAAAATGACACGTAGACACACACAGGCATTACTCATATATATCATGAACATGAGTCATCTATCTGCAAAAGCCCCCCTGTCTGTATGTATATGTGTCACGAAGGTTCCTGCATCAAGTTGCAGGTGTTCGGCTAGGCTTTCAAAAGTGACATAATTTGACATGTTTTCCTCTTGGTTTGGTTGCTGTTTACCACACCCCTTCCCCTCAGCTGTTGTGGGTGTGGTGATTATCTTTCCCCTATTTATCCCTTCCTCTCCCAGTATTCCTTGCGGTTTATATTTTCTGCTTACTTTGTTGGGTGTGGTGTTGTTCTCGGCTGAGATCCGGTTGCTGCAATATCTGCATTAAGATAAGTGTCATTTTTCCCTATTGTGTTTATCCTACTTTCCTGTTGTGGTTTTGCCTTCTGGAGTCTCCTGTTCGTCCGTCCTCTTGGAGGAACGGGTTGACTCTTTCCTCTGTCACTAGCTGCAGGATTCTGTAGGGTGAGTTTGTTATTAGGTTCCTGTGTATGAACTCTCCTACAACTAAGGCCTGTTCATACTGGTAGTCAGTCAGGGCCTAGTTTCAGGGTTCCCTGCAGGAGGTGACCGTTTCCCTTGTTTGGTATTTTCCCTTCCCTCTTACGCTTGGTGTGGCAATTCCCTCCACACCAGAGCGTGACATTATAAACCGCCGAACAAAAATCTTGTTGAAAAAGGCAGTGTTTGCCAAAACGCATCAAAAGCATACCTTGGAAAAGCATACACGTTTGCCGGGATTTTTGTATTTACTGAACGTGGGTTCCGCTCCTTTCTGCAGCAACGTGGACTAAGTGGAACCGGTGCTGGCCTATCATTACTACTGAACAAAAATTAATGTCATTTTTGTGCTGACATGAATGCTATTGCTGCGCTTGCTGAACGGCTGCAGGGACTCAGCTTGGAGGTGGCTGACATCCGCAACCAAATTCAGAGACTACAAGCTGGTGGTTCTGAGGGTGTTGGGTGTCAGGCCTGTTTGGAGCCTAAGGTCGCGCTCCCGGATAGATTTTCTGGGGGACGTGATAATTTTATTATTTTTTGGGAGGCGTGCAAATTGTATTTCAGACTGCGTCCACATTCTTCTGGTAATGATGAGCAGAAGGTTGGTGTGGTCATCTCTAAGCTTAAAGGAGATGCGCAGTCATGGGTCTTTTCTCTGCCGACCAGATTGCAGTCTCTCCAGTCGGTAGATTAATTTTTCAAGGTTTTAGGGATTATCTATGATGACCCGGATTGTATCTCCTTGGCCAAGACCCAGATACGTGACCTTCGTCAGGGTGAGCGCTCGGTTGAGATCTATTGCTCTGAGTTCCGCAGGTGGGTAACCAATACTGAATGGAACGATCTCTACGTAGCCAATTCTCTCAAGGATTATCAGAAAGGCTGAACAACACTTTGGCCTTTCATGAAGCCCCTGTGTCTTTGGAAGCCGCTATGTCTCTTGCTGTACGCATGGATAGGCGCCTGAGAGAGCGATCTAGGGGCACCCACTTCCAGGACGTACTATCACGTAGTGTACTGTCTTCCTATGACACTTTGGGTGAAAATTCCCCTAGGTTGATGTCAGGGGACAAGCCTATGCAGTTAGGGGGAGCTACTCCTGTTTCCACTTTTAAGCATTTTGGTAATAAAAAGGGTGTGTGTTTTTTCTGAGGTCAGAAAGGACACTTTATCAATGTGTGTCCATGCATTCAATCTCTAAAAGAGATAAAAGAAAAGGGGGCGTTGAATTCTCATCTCACTCTTGGTGGGGTGGGTAGAGAAACTGAAAATGTGCATTTGTCTTTATCCTGTAGTAACCGTTTTCTCCTGACTGCCGAGGTGGTGCTAGAGTCAAAGGTTGTGAGAATTGAGGTGTTTATTGACAGCAGGGCAGGGGTAAACTTGATTGATGCTCAGTTTGTACGTATGCATGGATTGTCTCCGAGTACATTGGAAAAGAAGATTTCTGTGTTTGCCATTGATTCTGCACCTCTATCTCCGAAGTGTCTCAAATGGTGCATGATATCAAATTAAGAGTGGGTGAATTTCATCAGGAGCTTATTTCATGTTTTGTGTTGTAAGGTCTTCCTGCTCCTATGGTTCTGGGTAGGGATGAGCGAACCGAACTGTAACGAACCAGATTCGTTACGAACTTTCCCAAAAGTTCGGTTCGTCACCGAACCGAATTTTGATCAAGTTCGTAACGAATCTGGTTAAAATAACGGTGACGCCAAATATACGCATATTCATTGAGAATGTACGCCAATGCGTACGCTAATGCGTACGCTAATGCGTTAGAATTCATAAAATGCGTACACATTAGCGAAAGACACCGCCCCCTCAAGAGCGGGAAAACCATGGCACGCCCCCCTGTAGCGCGGGAAAATGCAATCCAGCCCGCCAGGAACTTACTGTGGGGAGCGTTGAGAGCAAAGACTCCACCCCCTTTACTCCGCCTCCGGCTCGAGATCCAGTCATCGCGAGAGAGGACGCAAGGAAGATGGCGTCTCGCCAACGTGGCCCTGACTGGGGCGGAATGGTTTGGGGCACTGACCCCTATGAGCTTAAGGAGAAGCCAGAGGAAATATACTGGGCACAGTGGAACCGAGACTCCCAGCCCGAGAAGCCTCAAGAAACACCCGCCGCGCCGGCTGGTGCGGTGGAGGCGGCTGCAGCTCCCGCTCCGCCGCCCCGGAAAAGAGATTACTCGCTACGGCAGAACCCCATGGTGCCCGAAGCAGTGACCGCAAAGGCCCTCACCCTCTGGGAGTACAAGAGATGCGTGGAGGAGTGGGTGGTGCAGGTCCTAGAACACCCCCGTACCGGAGATCCCGTACTGGAGAGAAGACGGGGCACCGTTCTATGGTTCAGTGTCGAGAGAGGCGTAGGCTTCATAACTGACGAGGAAACCGCCGAGGAACTCTATGTGAATCGCCGGTCGGTGAAAAGAGGGTACTTACCCCCAAGCCGTCACAATTTGCACGCGGGAGAATACGTGATCTATACGCCCATGAAGTCTCTTCAAGGACCATTCGCAACAGGCGTAAAGGTACTGACCCGTCCAGCGAGGCCTGCATGGCCCCCGGAAGAGTGGGAAGAGGAGTCGACGGACAGCATGGAGCCGCATCGCTTGCCTGCTGCTGATGCCCCGCAGGCAAAAGAGGAGCCTACCCGTCAGCCGGAACCCCTGATCCCGGGTCTACCGCCTCCACCTACAATGCAGGTGGGAGAGTTGGTCACCGCCACCTTCAATTTCCAGCCCACCGTGGTACATGCTAGATTACCCTGGCAAATCGAAGCCGCCATGAGCGCCGCCCGTGGGAGACCCCTGCAGGAACCACTACAGCCGGAGTGTCTGACCCCCGTCGTACCGGCAAGAGGATCCGGCCAGGAGGCGAAGGTAGGAGAGGCTTCAGCATCGGCATGCAGGACCCCCAAACCGGTCCCATCACGGAGAGGACGCCGGGGAATGGCCGCTGCTTATTGGGCCGCTTATTCGAGGCAGGAGCGCCCTCTAATGTCCTTCAGCTCAAGTAGCAGTGAGGAGGACTGGCAGGCCTTCCAATAGAAGGAGCCTGCACTAGCCTGCTGCATACAAGCACCTCCAAGACTAATGGGAGCCACCCCGTGGACTGAGCCTGAAAGGGTGAGAACCTGATTGGCTGTGTTTTAGTTGTTGCCCTGTTTTGGCCTCATGTTGCCCTATTTTGGTCTCATCTGGGAGGACACGTGGGTTAGGACTCCCCCCATCTGCAACAATCCCAGTTGCGCCATGTTTGCGCACCATATTCCTTTTTCCCCCCTTTTCAGGTTGTTGGGAAATCACTTTTAAAAAGGACTTTTTCAAGAAACCTTTATTACCCATGTGGATTACAAATTTGAATAGCACTTGTGACTTTGTTCCAGTCTCAAACCAAAGAAGAAGAAAAGATGGACTTAAATGTATCCATGGGTCTACTATATTATCCCAGTAATAGTTGATGCATATACATGCTTATTTAATGTATGAAAATGCGTACATTATGCCTTTAAAATATTTGCACTTAAATGTTTGCACTAATGTTTTTATATTTCAGCAACGTTCAAGAATATTGCCCATTGTGTGTGTTTCTTTGCAGGTACCACAATGTGTCCTCTAATGCACTTTAATGTATGGTCATGCACTTAGCCAGATAGTTAGCACCTTACTTGTCTCTACCTCAGATATTCATGCTGCCTCTGAGGGCATTTCACACTAGCGGTTCATGGTAACCAGGTGTCAGAGCCACAAGCAGATGTAATCTCAGTATTTAAGCTCATCTAGCACTGCCTCTGAGGACATTCACACTAGCGGTTCATGGTAGCCAGGTGTTAGAGTCACAAGCAGTTGTTTTCTCTTTATTCCTTCAGGGTTATCCTCGCTGCTATAGATGTGTCTTATATGTGTCAGGAGAGAATAGTCTCTCACTAGAACTATGGCAGGACTGGCAGATTTCCTCCTCCTAGTTCACTATGTCCTGAGGCCTCGTACAACGCCTCCAGGAAAAAATAACTTGTAGCTACAGATAGACATCAAGGTGACAAAGCGTAAAGCATTATAAGGCCTTGGTGCTTTGAAGGGATTACAGAATGAAGCCACCCTTCTGTTTGCGGGCTTATCATTTCACAATGGTGGGATTACAGAGTGAAGACACCCCCATGCTTTCTTTGGTATTCATGGCCAGAATATTCAGAGTCAGTCAGAAATGGTTGCTTAGTGCAGTTTACATAGGTTGTTCGTCTGCTGAGAGGGGATAACAGAGATCGGACACCCTACTCACAAGGCAGGAACGTACCAACATAGTAGCTCAATTGTCTATATATGTATGTAATGTCATTTATATGTATCTATTTCGTGCAGCACATGGTACTTATTGGATTCCCTGTAAGATTTTCTATATCCTAATCCTGTATGCTAATCCTAAGCACAAGCCGAGGACGGCTTGACTTTAAGTAAGGGGGAATGTAACACCCCAGAGTAGTGTTACAACTCTTCATAACCAGCTTCTATCTGTATGTTACTTTGAAAACGTAATTCCGTGCATTAATGTCATCACCAGCATTAATATGTATTATATTCAATGTTATGCAACTGTTTCCCATGTAATGTACCTGGTGTACCAGCAGGTGTCAGTAAATACTATGGCAGATTCAGATGTAGTTTTATCAGAATGGTACAGTCCTTAGTCCATTCTGACCCCCTCTGTTGGAGAGAAGTTAATCTCTTCCAACTTCCTGCAGAGTGAGAGGAAATGACAGTTAAGACAGTTTGAGTGTGGGAGTTGTCCCCTGTACAGGGAGGACATGTGAAGGTCAGTGGAGCACCTTCAGCTCTGCTGTACCCTAAAGAAAGAGTAAGATAGCCTGCAATAAGGCACAACAATACTCTCAAGGGAAGCCAGACTTAAGTGGTAACCTCAGCTTAGAACAGGAAGCCTGAAACCTGAATTTCCAAGCATCTGCCAAGTATAAGTAAAAGCTGCACTTGCTGGACACCAAGTTGGGGAATGAAACTTGTTATCTGCCTACCAAGATCAGTTAATAAAACTACGTTGGACCATTCATACAAGTCTGCGCATCATTCCCACCGGAAGACCCTCATTTACTACTACTAGTAAATTTTTTGCAGCCGGAGCCACCGCCTGGGGCCTGTTCGTCTCACGAGGTAGGAACACCGTGACAACACCACTAAAGACGTGAGTGGCCTAAATCCCCTTGGCACTCCTACCACTGGGACACTTAAAGGGAAAACACCTTAGAGGGCCCTGGAGGGGGAAAGGGTCGCCCCCGTAGCAACCGCACACCCCGGTCGTTGCATATGTAGGAGGCCTCGGATCACCACCTCTATGACCTCCTTTTTGTGCACATGTTGATGGCGGTGTGGGCCATCATAGTTCTCCCGGTCCATGACACGGACCATGTATTTGAGCTCCTCTGAGCTAAAAGCAGCTGCTCTTCTTGCCATCGCTAGGCCTCTTCGTCGTGCGTGCGTACGTACGTACGAATAGTACGCTAAAGATTTGTACGCTAATGCGTACGTATTCCGTCAAGTAGCGTACTTTTAACAACGCTACACTGTATGTTCGTTACTGGAGTAGGAATGTTCGCAGACGCAGTGTATTTGTACGCTGATGCGTACATATTCAGTTAAGTAGCGTACCTTTGACAACGCTACACTGTATGTTCGTTACTTTATTATGAATGTTCGCATTAGCGTACGCATTAGTTTAAATTCTCAAATATGCGTATATTTTGCGTCGCCGTTGTTGAAGTCACTTTGATTTTTTCTACTTTTTTCATTGGAATAGCAACTGCAAGTAAACGAAACTATACCCTACTAGACTCCCATTATTGTTGCAGCAATTATTCAGCCGTTATAGCAAGGTTCGTTTTAGGTTCGGTTCGTAAGAATCCGAACTTCAAGAAAATTCGCCGAACCGAACCGAACTTTTCAAAAGTTCGCTCATCCCTAGTTCTGGGTTTACCGTGGTTAAGCAAACATAATCCGACCATTGACTGGCATACTAGACAAATTGTGGATTGAAGTGATTATTGCGTTGACAATTGTCTTAATACCTCTTTTTCTGCTTTAACTACTAAAACACTTCCCTCTTTTATATCAGATTTCTCTGATGTATTTTCTGAAGGTGGATGTTGGGATTTGCCCCCTCACCGGGAATACGATTGTCCTATCAATCTTATCCCCGGAGCAAAATTGCCCAAATCTAGGCTGTATAACCTTTCTGGACCTTAGAGAACGGCCATGAAGGAATATATTGCTGAGAGTTTGGCTAAAGGACATATTAGACCTTCCAAATCTCCAGTGGCAGCAGGGTTTTTCTTTGTTAAGAAAAAGGACGGAACCCTTAGGCCATGTCTGGATTTCCGTGACCTTAATCGGATTGGTGTCCGTGATCCGTACCCTCTTCCTTTGATTCCTGACTTGTTTAACCAGAATGTGGATGCCAAGGTGTTCTCCAAGTTGGACTTAAGGGGGGCATATAATCTGGTCAGGATCAAGGAAGGGGATGAATGGAAGACGGCCTTTAATACTCCTGAGGGCCACTTTGAGAACCTGATCATGCCTTTTGGGTTGACCAATGCCCCTGCTCTCTTCCAGCATTTTGTTAATGACATTTTTCATCACCTGGTGGGGAGGTTTGTAGTCGTGTATTTGGATGACATACTAATCTATTCTCCAGATATGGTGACACACCAGGATCACGTGAGAAAGGTGTTGCAAATCTTAAGAGATAACAAGTTTTATGCAAAATTTGAGAAATGTGTTTTTGCTGTACATGAGGTGCAATTCTTAGGATACCTGCTTTCATCTTCAGGTTTTTGTATGGATCCAGAGAAAGTCCGTGCTGTTCTGGACTGGGACCGACCTGAAAATCTGAAGGCTCTTATGTGATTTTTGGGGTTCACCAACTATTACCGAAAATTTATTAAGAACTATTCGACAATAGTTAAACCCTTAACTGACATGACTAAGAAAGGGACGGATGTCTCAGTGTGGTCTGATGCAGCATTGCGAGCCTTCTCCGCTGTGAAGGAGTGCTTTTCTTCTGCCCCTATATTGGTGCAGCCAGATTTGTCACGACCTTTCATTGTGGAGGTTGATGCATCCGAGGTGGGGGTAGAAGCAGTTTTATCACAGGGCCCGTCACCTGGTAAATGGCGCCCATGTGCTTTTTTTTCGAAAAAACTCTCTGCTGCGGAGAGAAATTATGATGTGGGTAACAGAGAGTTACTGGCCATTAAGTTGTCTTTTGAGGAATGGCATCATTGGTTGGAAGGGGCGATTCACCCAATCACTGTATTCATTGATCAAAAAATCTGGCTTACCTGGAGTCAGCTAAACGACTTAATCCGAGGCAGGCCAGATGGTCTTTGTTCTTCACCAGATTCAATTTCATTGTCACATATCGTCCTGGGGTTAAGAATGTGAAGGCAGATGCCTTGTCACATAGTTTTCCCGGAGGTGGTGATTTTGAGGATATATACTAGGAGTATAGGAGTTCTATACTGTCCGAAGGAGTGGTGATATCCGCTCTTTACCCTGATCTTGAGGCTAAGGTGTTTGAGGCCCAGGGAGATGCACCGGAGTCTTGCCCCCCTGGGAAGTTGTTTGTTCCTTTTTATTTGCGTCATAAGGTAATTGAGGAACATCATTCTTCAGTGCTTGCGGGACCCCCTGGGAGTAAATCCACTGTCCACCTCATCTCTCGTAGATTCTGGTGGCCGGGGCTGCGTAAGTGTGTTGAGGACTATGTGTCGGCCCGTAGGGTCTGTACACGTGCTAAGGTGGCACATACTTGACCTTCTGGACCCCTACTTCCATTACCCATTCAGTCCAGACCATGGACTCACTTATCCATGGACTTCATCATGGATCTGCCTGATTCATCTGGTAAGACAGTTATTCTGGTGGTTGTAGATCGTTTTAGTAAAATGGCGCACTTTATTGCATTACCCGGACTCCCCAATGCTAAAACTCTTGCACAAGTGTTTGTTGACAACATTGTGAAACTTCATGGCTGTGAGGGACTGAGTATCCATTTATATCAGGACTCCATCTTAACCTAAGATTAATTTGAAAGAAGAAATTTTTATATTTCTGATAAGTTACTTACTTACAGGAAATTGTAGTTACTAAATATATATAAATATAACGCTCATTGTAAGGGTAACCACTTCTTCTTTATTGGTTCAGAAAGCAGACACTTCTCTCTGTGATCAGGAAGAGTGGGTGGGATGGAACAAAATTTGTGGTTTGGTTCAGTAGTTCAGTAAATGTCATGTTAGAAAAAAGTTACAGAAAGTGCACATCTGCACTATAGGAACTCCACCCACCTAGCTGTGGTTTTTGGACTATAAAGAGCAACGTGTTCTGTCAATAAACAGGAAATATCTGATATAGCTGAACAAGTCTGACATTTATTTCCTCTGAGATCTCATCTTCATTGAATTAGGACCCCGACAATCATAGAGAAGGGGGTTTTGCCCCAACAAAACTTGGCGACCAAACGTGGGGCTCGACTAAAGGACACTTCATTGATCTCCCGACAACTTGGATAATCCGGACCGGGACGGACAGATATAAAAGACAGCGCTGCAAGGTAAGAGACTTTATCTTACAATATATCTGTGCCTCCCTGACTGGTTGTCTGGCTCGAGGGATTGTTGAAGGAACGTAAGTATAAAGTCCTTTTACAGTCGAGTCCATATTGATAAAGAACCTTGAAGGTTGATAATACCTATGATTGTTGGGTTTAGTTTCTGATCAGGAGTACCTTTGATTGGGATGTTTTTGGTCTGGTTTTGGGAGTCACGGTATACGTCTTGTTTGTTCTTTACTGGGTTTGGAAAATTGCAGAACATTATAGAAAGGGAAAACTCAGGGACAAAGTAAACTATATGATTATAGTTGAGAAGCTTTGTTGGGACTGAGGAAAATAAATCTCAGAAACAGAGTACATGGCTCTGTTTGGAACTGAGCGGAAAAATAGACGTCTGAATTGTGTTACTTTCTATAGTTGTTCTGATACAGTTGAAGAGCAATGGAGAATAATTTTAGTATACCGGAAGGTTATAAGACAGCCAAAACATTGATGAAGGAAAGAGGAGGTAAAGAGAGTCTGAAGAATCATGACAGGGTGCTGGAGAAGGCAGGGATGAAGTACGGGAATCTTAACCCTAGGAGTACTAGTACGGTGGCACCATGATTCATGGAGGAAGCCCGAGGAGGCTAGTCTGGGAAAGATTCAGAAGGATTCATTTGTGGTTGGATAAAGGATCATGATTGTGAAGAAATGGTTAATACATGGTTAAAGGTAGCTCATGAGGTTGAAACTGACGGGTGGAGAGGAGAAGTTGTGCAAGGCAGATTGTTGTATACTCACAAAGAGCAATGTGAGAAGTCTGGAGAAACGCCACCTCCATACCCCCTGGCCAGTGTAGCCACCAGACAGTCCAGGAGTGGACCAGAGGGATGGACGTGTAATGTTTGTGGAAACCAGAACCCAGACTGGACTGACACGTGTAAGGTTTTTGGGACATGTCGACCCCAGAAACCAGCAGGCATTTATCCTGTATTGACTAAGACTAGAATCCTACCTGCTCAGACACCCACACCAGACACCACGGACACATTCACCCCTATGGCTCCCGAAGCTCCAGGACCGTTAGGACAGTGTGGTTACGTTACTGTGACAGAATATCACCCTTAGAGTCCTAAAGACCTATTAGGACTGCTGACTAGACTCCCAGACCCCTGATGAGACCAATGCCCACTGCTAGGATGTTACAGCAGATTCAGGAGACATACAGAGCCACTTGGGCTGACCTGAAGGACTTGATGAAACTAGGGGAATCACAGTATCGGGTTGTGGACCCTTTCCTGACTGAACATAGGAGGAGGACTTTTGAAGATTTGTCTCTAGAAGACTGGGAGAAAACCTTATCATCAGGAGCAGAGTTTGTCTGAGTTTTCACAGAATGGGCAAAGGGAAAGAAAAGTTGAGAGTTCCAGAAATCTAAAAGACGTAGTTCAGGGACCTCAAGAGACAGTAGAGACGTATGCAGCTGGACTGCGGACCATTTGGACTGACATGGGGTGGGATCAGACTGGACTAATGGGTGAGACAGTACGGTTGTCACCCAATTATTAAAAAAAAAAAAAAAATAAAAATAAATGCCAGAACCTCTTTTAGGGACTGATGTTTTACAAGCACTGGGAGCCCACATATACTTTGATCCCGATGGCACTACCCATGTAGATTTTGGGGCCCCAGAAGAAGTATTATGTCCCTTAATAGCGACAGTGGCCCTGCTTGAGACTGAGCCTTCAGAATTAACCCTTGTAGACCAGGCTGTTCTTGAGGTGGTAACGGAGGATTTGTGGGCAAAATCTAACACAGACATTGGAAGACTCCCTGTGTCTCCGGCTATGGTGTATTTTAAGCCAGGATGTCAGCCCCCTCAAGTGAAGCAGTGCCCGCTCAGTCATGCCCAGGAGATAGCAGTGGTCAGTCACATTGATGATTTCCTCCAAGCCGGTATATTGGTAAAACAGTATCTACAGATAATACCCTGCTGTTCCCAATAGAAGACAACAGTTAGGGGACAGCCTGTCAGTTACAGGACGGTTCATGATCTTAGAGAAGTTAACAAGGTGACAGTTTTACAAACCCACATACCTTACTGTCACAAGTTCCATCCACTGCTACGTGTCTCACAGTGATAGACCTGGCAGATGTCTTCTTCAGTGTCCCGCTGCATCCTGACTGTCAGTATCTGTTTGCCTTTACATCTAAGGGTAACCAGTATACCTGGACCGTCCTGCCGCAGGGGGCTCAGAACTCCCCACCATGTATACACAGGCTCTGCAATCTGTCCTTACGTGGATGATTGGCTCCTGTGTGCTGAAGGCAATGAGACTTGCTGTGAAACAACTATATCTCTTGTTCCTCCATCAGGACGGGTGTAAAACCCTCAAAGTAGTGTATTTTTAGGACGCTGTCTCTCTCACGGAGACCGTCACTTAACCCCAAAGAGGAAGGAGGCAGTGGAGAAAGAATACAAGTGTCTAAAGGAGCACAAAGCCTGAGAGTGTTTTTGGGGCTGGTGTCGTACTGTCGCCCCTGGATCAGACATGCCTCCATGTTAATGTTGCCTCTGTATGATTGTCTGTCATCTGACCCATTTCACCTGACAGAAGAGGCAGTGAATAATTCTCATACGTTGAAGCTGTGTATAACCTCAGCCCGGCCCTGGGTATTCCAAAATATGACGAGGAATTTCAGCTGTTTTGCTCAGAAATGCAGGGTCACAATACGGTTGTGATGACTCAGAAACATGGTGAACGCCAGAGGCATACTTTTCTGCCAGATTAGATCCTGTCGCCAGAGGCGCCCCCTCCTGTGTCAGGGCAGTAGCGGCAGTGCAGGCAATGATAGAAAAAGCTTCTGAAATTGTGTTAGACTACCCGGTGACTGTACAGACACCTCATGACATTTACGCACATTTCTATGGCCAGGCAACCTAGACTCCAGTGTGCACTCCTCATGGTACTCATACTACTCTGAATCCTGCTATTCTGTTGCCGATTACAGATTCAGAAATGGGGGAGGGAGGTGTATCAGAACTTTTAACCAATCTTGTTGAACATGACTGCGTACAATTAATACAGCAGGAAACATTTGGTTTTGAACATGTTCATGAAAACCCCCTTGATAACCCTGATTTTGAGTATTTTGTAGATTGAAGCCGTTTCCACACTGGATATGCAGTGGTCACACAGCATGAGGTAGGGACAGCTGAACCACTGCCACCTCACATGTCAGTACAAGAGGTGGAGCTGAAGGCACTCACTGAGGCGTGTAAATTGGCCAAGGGGAAGAAGGTGAACATCTACACAGACTCAAGGTATGCTTTTGGTATTGCACATGAATATGGACCTATTTGGCGGGCCAGGGACTTCCTAACATCAGCAGGCCAGCCTATAAAGAATAAAGACTCTGTACTAGAACTTATGAACTCTCTGTTGTTACCAGAGGAGGTTGCTATTATTAAGGTAAAGGCTCATACAAGATGTACCACGGTGGAAGCAAAAGGCAATGATTGAGCAGACAAGGCAGCCAAACAAGCTGCACTCCAGCCACTGAATGCTGACGCCACCCCGGTGAGAGCCTTGAGACCTGAGGACATTTCAGTAAGTACATTTCAGAGAATGCTCCAACAAGCCCCTCCTGAGGGAAAAGAACAAGGGGCCAAACATGGAATTTGGAGAAAACAAGGACAACATTTGTCTACCACGCCCTCTGTACCCAGCTATGGCTCAGGAGGCCCACGGGCCCACTCACCTATCAGAAGGTGCCATGGTAAGTGTGGTTAATGCAGGGTGGATTGCTCCAGGATTTTCTACAGTAGCCGCTCGGTTTGTACAAGGATGTATGGTCTGTGCATTGAACAATCCCGGTCAAGTGGTGAAGACTCCAAGCAAGCACAACCCCGAGGCCACTTTACCCGTTCCAGAGACTGCAGATAGACTATATACAACTGCCTAAGGTAGGAGTATATGAGCTTGTCCTTGTGTGTGTTGATCTCTTTTCAGGGTGGCCGGAAACCTTCCCAGTAGCAAAGGCAAATGCAAAGAACACAGCAGAGAAGCTGGTCAGTGAGCTGGTGTGCAGGTATGGTGTCCCTGAAGTTATTGAATCAGACAGGGGTTCCCCAGATTAGGATTGTATTTTCTGCAACAATTGCAAATGAACAATGATAGCCTAACAAGCTACATGCGGGCCCTCACAAAGAGGCTTGAGAACTCCCATAAACAAGTGTTTGCTTCCCTTCCAGATTCAGTAGAAGGAACACACAGTCTGCCAACAGGAGACTGGTGGTGATAAAAAGACGTGAGGAAAGGTCTGGATCCCAGATTTGATGGTTCTTTCCAAGTCCTGTTGACTCATACAGCAGTAAAGGCTGAAGGACACGCTTCTCACTGCAAGAAAGTTCTGACGCCCAAGGATGAAGATCCTCCTGCTGACAGTGGCTCTGACCCTGAGCGTGTCAGCAGTATTTCATCAACTAAATGATGAATGGGACAATCTTTGATATGGCACCATCAGGTGCTGCTTGAAGGACTGTTGGATCTGTACTCACAGTCCCGTGAGAGTTCAAGAACTGTGCCTTATCTGGCAATCCCTCTGACCTTTAAAGAACTGGTTCATATGTCTTGTTAGCAGTTTGTCTCACAAAGAAGACCAGGGCCTGATGATCTAAAGTATAGTAGTGTCTGCTGTGATGAAGCTGATGTGTATGTGCGCCAACAGGTTCTGTACCAAAAGGAGAAACTACCAGGATTATTGAGAAGTCTTGGGAACTGCATCGATACCTGGGAGGGAATCTGGCCTCCAGCTGGCGGTTGGGCCTATCCCAACTGAAGTACCTCTGGGTTAGGATGTCAGTTCCAAGATATCTCAAAATGGGGGAATTGTGAGGGACTGAGTATCCATTTATATCAGGACTCCATCTTAACCTAAGATTAATTTGAAAGAAGAAATTTTTATATTTCTGATAAGTTACTTACTTACAGGAAATTGTAGTTACTAAATATATATAAATATAACGCTCATTGTAAGGGTAACCACTTCTTCTTTATTGGTTCAGAAAGCAGACACTTCTCTCTGTGATCAGGAAGAGTGGGTGGGATGGAACAAAATTTGTGGTTTGGTTCAGTAGTTCAGTAAATGTCATGTTAGAAAAAAGTTACAGAAAGTGCACATCTGCACTATAGGAACTCCACCCACCTAGCTGTGGTTTTTGGACTATAAAGAGCAACGTGTTCTGTCAATAAACAGGAAATATCTGATATAGCTGAACAAGTCTGACATTTATTTCCTCTGAGATCTCATCTTCATTGAATTAGGACCCCGACAATCATAGAGAAGGGGGTTTTGCCCCAACAATGGCATTCCCACTGAGGTGGTCTCTGATCGTGGGACTCAGTTTGTATCCAGATTCTGGAAGGCATTCTGTACTTGGCTTGGGGTACAACTGTCTTTTTCCTCTGCCTTTCACCCCCAGAAGAATGGACAGACTGAGCGTACCAATCAGAGTCTGGAGACTTACTTGAGATGTTTTGTCTCTGAGAACCAGGAGGAGTGGTCCTCGTTTTTGTCTCTGGCAGAGTTTGCTATAAATAATCGCAGACAGGACTCCACTGGTAAGTCACCATTTTTTGGTGCATATGGCTTTCACCCGCAGTTTGGCACATTTTCTGGTTCTGATACTTCTGGTATTCCTGAGGAAGAACATTTTTCGTCATCATTGTCATCTATATGGCGGAAAATTCAAAATAACTTGATAAATATAGGTAACAAGTACAAACGTGTGGCTGACAGGAGACATATGAATGGTCCGGACCTAAGTGTAGGTGATTTTGTGTGGCTGTCTACTAGGAACATTAAGTTGAAAGTTCCTTCTTGGAAGTTGGGGCCAAGATTTATTGGCCCATATAAGATCACGGCCATTATTAATCCTGTAGCATTTCGTCTTGAACTTCCTCAGGCTAAGAAAATCCATAATGTGTTTCACAGATCTTTGTTGAAGAGATATGTTGAACCTCTGAAGCCATCTCCCTTGCCACCCACGCCTGTCTTGGTGAATGGCAATTTGGAATTCAAGATCGTCAAGATCATTGATTCTCGAGTTCTCCGTGGGACTCTTCAATATCTTGTTCACTGGAAGGGTTATGGACCTGAGGAGAGGACATGGGTACCGGCATCTGACATGAATGCCAGTCGTTTGGTGAAAGCCTTTCACAGGTCTCATCCTGGTAGAGTTAGTCCTGGGTGCCCGGAGGTCACCCGTAAAAGGGGGGGTAATATCACGAACGTTCCTGCATCAGATTGCAGGCATTCGGCTAGGCTTTCAAAAGTGACATAATTTGACATGTTTTCCTCTTGGTTTGGTTGCTGTTTACCACACCCCTTCCCCTCAGCTGTTGTGGGTGTGGTGATTATCTTTCCCCTATTTATCCCTTCCTCTCCCAGTATTCCTTGCGGTTTATACTTTCTGCTTACTTTGTTGTGTGTAGTGTTGTTCTCGGCTGAGATCCGGTTGCTGCAATATCTGCATTAAGATAAGTGTCATTTTCCCTATTGTGTTTATCCTACTTTTCCCTGTTGTGGTTTTGCCTTCTGGAGTCTCCTGTTCGTCCATCCTCTTGGAGGAATGGGTTGACTCTTTCCTCTGTCACTAGCTGCAGGGTTCTATAGGGTGAGTTTGTTATTAGGTTCCTGTGTATGAACTCTCCTACAACTAAGGCCTGTTCATACTGGTAGTCAATCAGGGCCTAGTTTTAGGGTTCCCTGCAGGAGGTGACCGTTTCCCTTGTTTGGTCTTTTCCCTTCCCTCTTACGCTTGGTGTGGCAATTCCCTCCACACCAGAGTGTGACAATCACATTCTGTCAAGCGGTTCACTATTTGTGGTATCCGTCCAGCTTCCTTTAACCAATCAAGTGATGATGACTCATATTTCTCAATCATAGATTTTAAGCATAAAACTCAGAAATTGGAGATTTGACAATTTCGGTACAATTAGCACCATTCATGTTAAAGAGGACCTTTCACGGTTTTGAATTACTGTAGATAAATACCTCTTGTCCCGGGGTACCCCCCGCTGATGCTGCCACTCTGCCTAGTTTTTTAAAATACTGCTCCTACTCCCCGCTGTGCCCGCCTGTAGTTTTCGCGCTCAGTATGTAAATACTGAGCATCGGTACAGGGAGGAAGAGACGCCGGCATTTCTCAATGGGCGTCTCCTTCTCCCTGGCTGTGCCGCGATCCAATCACAGCGGAGAGCGTCACAGCCAGGGAGAAAAAAAACCCTCACCTTCTCCCTGGCTGTGACGCTCTCCGCTGTGATTGGATCGCGGCACAGCCAGGGAGAAGGAGACGCCCATTGAGAAATGCCGGCGTCTCCTCCTCCCTGTACCGATGCGCGAAAACTACAGGCGGGCACAGCGGGGAGTAGGAGCTGTATTTTAAAAAACTAGGCAGAGTGGCAGCATCAGCAGGGGGTACCCCGGGACAAGAGGTATTTATCTACAGTAATTCAAATCCGTGAAAGGTCCTCTTTAACGTTAACCACTTAATATCTTTCATAAATTTATGATATATAATATTACATATGTATGACCAAACTAAGCCTCCTCTGGCAATAATAGCTGGTTGCCAAGGGTTCCTGGAACCTTGGGACATCCCCTCTAAATAACTGTACATGTCTCCAGGTAAACCTGTCTAAACAATCTGTTAACCAATGATTAATTATAGACTCTTCTCACACAGTGTACTTTGTCTTACCACTTCTCACACTTCTTCCTCTATTGGCAAATGCATACTGCAAAAACACTAGGTTAGTCAGCATATTAGGTAAAATTAAATACATGCGCAGGTATATGTCCCCATGAATAAAAAGGCAAAAACCAAACACAACGCAACCGCACTGCAAACATTGAATATATGAACTAACACCTTATTCACTATATAAATGCATATGTGGTACTTAGCAAACATATCTTGATCACAATCATTTCCACTCATCTAACACAACACAGTGACCAGTGGCGTACTGCCAATATAGGCAGACCACGCAGCTGCTATGGGGCCCGCTGCACAGGGGGGCCCGTAGGGCAAGGAAGGCCCTGCCCCCTACATTCTCTGCACAACAAGCAGCCAGGTTATTCACAACGAACTTGGGGCATTGAGGTAGCCTGCAGCTTGCCCACTTGTGTTCCCTTCCTATGTCCAGCACCTCCCCTCATGCACCCCCCTCCCCTAAGTGGGGTTCGCTCACTGCTGCAGTCCAGGATTAGATATGGTTGTGGGCTAAAGGACCTTTCTGAGTCATCCGACCATGTGACCAATGGGGGAGGAGCCTGAGGAGCAGAGAGCTGTATTGCTGTATGGAGAGGAGCCATGCTGGAGTTTGGTGAGGCCTAGCTGTGTGTCCCTGTCCCTGTATGTCTGATTGTCCCTGTGTGTCTGTCTGTCCCAGTCTGTCCCCCAGCGTTTGTCTGTCCCCCAGCGTTTGTCTGTCCCCCAGCGTTTGTCTGTCCCCAGCGTTTGTCTGTCCCCCAGCGTTTGTCTGTTCCCCTGCGTTTCTGTCCCCCTGTGTGTCTGTTCCCTGCGTTTGTCTGTTCCCCTGCGTTTGTCTGTCCCCCTGTGTGTCTGTCCCCCTGTGTGTCTGTCCCCCTGTGTGTCTGTCCCCCTGTGTGTCTGTCCTCCTGTGTGTGTCTGTCCTCCTGTGTGTGTCTGTCCCCTTGTGTGTGTCTGTCCCCTTGTGTGTCTGTCCTCCTGTGTGTCTGTCCCCCTGTGTGTCTGTCCCCCTGTGTGCGTCTGTCCCCCTGTGTGCGTCTGTCCCCCTGTGTGCGTCTGTCCCCCTGTGTGCGTCTGTCGCCCTGTGTGCGTCTGTCGCCCTGTGTGCGTCTGTCGCCCTGTGTGCGTCTGTCGCCCTGTGTGCATCTGTCGCCCTGTGTGCGTCTGTCCTCCTGCTTGTGTCTGTCGCCCTGTGTGCGTCTGTCCCACTGAGTTTGTCTGTCCCCCTGTGCGTCTGTCCCCCTGTGCGTCTGTCCCCCTGTGCGTCTGTCCCCCTGTGTGTGTGTGTGTCTGTCCCCCTGTGTGTGTCTGTCCCCCTGTGTGTGTTTCTGTCCCCCTGTTTGTGTCTGTCCCCCTATGTGTTTGTCCAACTGTATGTCTGTCCCTGTGTGTCTGTTCCCCTGCGTGCGTGTTCCCCCTTTTGTTTGTATCCCAGTGTGTGTGTCTGTCACCATCACCATGCCCCCGTGTTCCTATGTCTTGACGCAGCTGCATCAGGACGTTCTGTGGGGGCAAGAAGAAGAAGACGAAAGAGGAGACAGCACCTCCAGCATGGAGTCTGTGGGAGAGGCACATGGAGGCACATGGAGGCACACTAAGGACGCAGGTAAAACTACCACATGATCTACACTAGTGTTATCTGTGGTTTTACATAGGACTGCAGGTAACACTACCGCATGAGCTACACTAGTGTTATCTGTGGTTTTGCATAGGACTGCAGTTAACACTAGTACATTATTAGCACTAGTGTTATCTGTGGTTGTACATAGGACTGCAGGTAACACTACCAAACTATCAGCACTAGTGTTATCTGCGGTTTTACATAGGACTGCAGGGGACATCTACTATATTATCTCTACTCAGAGAGTGATCACTGTGTTATCTATGGTGTTACATAGGACTGCAGGTGACAGCTACTACATTATCTGTACTCAGTAAGTTATCACTGTGTTACCTGTGGTGTTACATAGGACTGCAGGTGATAACAACATTATCTGTACTTGTACTGCCCCATATCTGGCAGGAGAGTCTTGGAGGCTAGTTGGCTTTCATACTAATTTTTAATGGGAGAGGGCACCATTTAAATTTTTGCCTCAGGAAACAGAAGAGCTAGAATCGGCCCTTTCTGGTCCTATGTTCATTCCCTCCCCTTCCCCCACCCACATATCTGCATGTGGTGTCCAGGCATTTTGGGGTGCATAATAGAGGTTAGATAACCGCTTTAACCCTTAGGATAGCAGACGTTTTTTGTTTTTGCATTTTCATTTTTCTCCCTATCTTCCTTGAGCCATAACTTTTTTATATTTCCGTTTACATAGCTGTATGAGGGCTTATTTTTTGCGGGACAAGTTTTACATTCGATTACCAGTAGAGATGAGCGAATCGAGTCGTCGATTCGTTGATTCGTATGGAATCTTGGGAATTTTTAGCTGCGAAGCAAATCCGAATATTAGCTGATTTGCTTCGGTTTTGTACGCATTCGCTACGTAGTTTGTCCTATAAATTATACGCTATTGCTACGTATAAGTTACTCTATACGCTGTTGCGTATAAATTAAATTCATTAGCAATGCAGACTCCTCCCAGGTAGCTCCGCCCCTTCTCCAGTGCGCGAGGAAGACGAGGCAACTCAGGAAATTAAGATGGCAACACAGCGAGGCCCTGACTGGGGAGGCATGGTGACCCCTATGAGGAGAAGGAACCGGAGGAGATATACGTCTCTCAATATGTCCGGCAGGCTAAGAAGTCGGTTGAGGTGCCCGCTGAGGTGTTTACTCCGCTGGCTGACACGGCGGAGACGGCAGAAGTTCCTGCTCCGCCGCGGAAGGGCTACTCCCTTCAGCAAAATTCAATGGTCCTTGAGGCTGTCACCCGGAATGCCCTGACCCTCTGAGAATACAAAAAGTTGGTAGAGGAGTGGGTTTTGCAGGTTTTGGAGCACCCACGGTCCGGTGACCCTAAGCTGGAGTGCCAAAGGGGTACCGTTATTTGGTTCAGTGTGGAACGGGGAGAAGTTTTTATTGGCGATGAGGAGACGGCGGAAGAATTATACGTAAACCGCTGTTCTGTAAAGCGGCCATATCTTCCGCCCGTCCGCCACAATCTCCACGTAGGGGATTACGTGGAGTATACCCCCATGAAGAGCCTCCAAGGCCCCTTTGCTACTGGGGTGAAACTCCTTAAGCGACCAGCTACTCCTGCAGCGCTCCCAAGAAGACTGGAGAGAGGAGGCCCAGGCCGCAGAAGAGGCTCGGTATTCCCATGAGACCAATAATGGGACACCAACAGTTTCGTGTACCAGCCATCGGTGGTACAATACCAACTGCCATGGCCACACAGTCCGCCGCTCGCGGAAGACCGTTACCAGAGCCCTTACAGCCGGAGATTCTGTCACCTTGTATGCCGGCGGGAGGATCTGGCCACTACAAGGTAATGGGCAAGGCCCAAGTTGCCACGGCCCTTGCCAGTGTGACCACCCGGTCATTACCAAGACCATCCCTGAGAGATCGGTGGGGGTCTGCTGCCGCAGCCAGTGTCGCTTTCATGAGGCAGGAGTGCCCTCTCATGTCTTTTAGCTCCAGGAGCAGTGAAGAGAACCTGCTGGCCTAGTTGGCGTGTGTTTTTATTTTTGTTGCCCTGTGTTTGTCCTCACCCAGATGGACATGGATTGTCAGGACTCCCCCCATAAAAAAAAAAGTTTTAACCAAGTTGCGCAGACATGCGCCTCATCCATTTTTTCCCCCTTTTCAGGCTCCCCGCCCCTTGAAAGAGGGTTTTTTAAGGAACCTTTGCTGCTATTTTTTTACCCATTTGGATTACAATTTTACCTATGTGGATTACAAATTGCAACTGAGTTTGGGACTCTGCTCCAGTTGTATGACAAGCGTCAGAAGAAAAGAGACTTAAACGTGTCCGTGAGCATACTAGGTAGGTGATATTTAAAATGTTTACATTATACCTATAATGTATTTGCACTATATTGTTTGCACTGGATTGTTTGCACTAATGTTTTTACCTTTCAGCAACGTTTTCAATGTTGCCCATTGTGTGTATTTCTTTACAGGTACCGCAATGTGTCCTCATATTCACTTTATTGTATGGTGGATGGTTGTAGTATACACTTAGACAGCACCTTACTTCTTCTACCTCAAATATACATACTGCCTCTGAGGGCGATTTCAGATCTGACCATTTACGCTGGATCTGGCCCGGGGTCCGCAAGGTGTCGAATCAATGGCGCAAGCCTCGGATCACCTGCTGGATCACCTCCTGGTTTGGGTGGCGGTGTGTGCCATCGTGCATCGTGTGCAGCAGAGCTAAATGATGAGGATTGCCTGGATGCCATTTTCGAATATTCGCTCTGCCTCTGAGGAGTGCACGCACGGCCTCTCGTCATGCGTGCCTGCATACTACGTAATCGCATAGACAATAGTACGCTGAGGATTCGTACGCTATTTGTATGCTCATGCGTACGTCTTCTAAGAAGTTATGTACATTTTTTAAATGTACTTTCATTATTATTGTGCGAATGTTCGCTAATAGCACATAATAACGTATATTTTGTACGCAAATACAACGAATCTATTCGTCGAATATACAAATCTTAGGAAAAGTTCGGCGAATGTTCGGCGAATAATTTTTTGAATGATTCGCTTATTTCTAATTGCCACCATTTAATGTTACATACAATGTAGTGGGAAGCTGAAAAAAATTCCAAATTGAGAGGAATTGGGAAAAAAAGCAATTCCTCCACCGTTTTACAGGTTTTTTTCCTACAGCGTTCACTTTGTAGCAAATGGTGTATGACAGGGATGGAGCAAGGGCAGGAGGTGGGATGGGCCAGGGGTTGGTACTGGGCGGAGTTAGGGGGCCCAATTCAGATTCTTGCTATGGGGCCCAATGATTTCTATGTACGCCCCTGACAGTGAGTCTATAATTACATCTCTCTTTGTGCCTACTGGCCTCAAATCCGCGCAGTATATAGATGGAACCTGCTTTCCCTGAATTTTTTTGAAGCCAGTTGGCACACAGAGATCCTGAGAAAGGTTTCTCACTCAGTTAAGCTCTTTCCTCTGTACTGATGAGGGGCAATCACCCTGAAACAGCTGTCTGCTCATAGTAACATAGTTTATAAGGCTGAAAAAAGACACTTCCATCCAGTTCAGCCTAAGGAAGGCAAAAAAAAACAAACCCTGTGAGGTAGAAGCCAATTTTCCTCCTTTCCGACTCCAATCAGAATAACTCCCTTGATCAGGAGCGTAGCTAAAGGTTCCCTGGTGCAAGAGTTCAGCTTGGGCCCTCTTTCCCTCAGAGCTTTGTGGCTAGGTGCAGGGAAGCACATACCCTTCATGCTGCCTGAGGCAAAAATTGAAATGGCACCTCCCCCATGCCAAATTCTTGACCTAACTCCTTTTCTCCAGCCAGAAATGTAACTTGACCTGCATGCACTTTCTATAATATCATAAGTCATCTTATGTGGTCAAATGGTCTTTTGGCCCCTTCAGGCTCCTGGACCCCGTAGTAACTGCTACTTCTGCACTCCATATAGCTACGCCCCTGCCCTGGACCAACAACCTATCCAGAAATCTAATAACTATAAGCTTTAGGTACTGCTTTAGGTATAATCCTAATTTATGTCTCAAGGCATGTTAAAAAGTTCTAACATTTACTTATAGGATAGTTTCCTTAAATCTGGTGGCATTAGAGATTCGACTTTCATTTATTTTTGCAAAGAGAGAAGATTTGTTTCTCTTTTTCCCAGTGGACCATTGCCTGGCCTATAAACTCCTTAAATAGTGCCCTAAAATCCAGTCAATTATTAGGAAATAGCCAAACCTAAAAATTTGCCTAATTGTAAGCCAAGGTGATAGCTGCATTTAAATGCAGCAAACATCTCCTTTCTATTGGGGATCACTGACCATTACAGCAATCATCATCCTCATGCAGATTCATTGCTTTCCAGCAGCACATTCCCCTTTGCACAAGAACATGTGCTGCTGACCCCCTTCCATATATTTTTGTGTGCTTCCAGGTTCATGCTTCCATGCCGCAAAGAATAGAACATGTCCTATATTTTGCTGCATCTTGCGGATCGTGGATCCATTGAAGTCAATGGGTCCGCACCATGATGTGGAGTGCACACAGCTGGTGGTTAGTGAATCCGTGGTTTTCGGTCCCTAACATGGGCAAGGCCGTCCCATGGTCATGTGAATGCACCCTGGGTGACAATTTTTCATCTGTACAAAATATGTCCCCTCATCTGATGAGTAATAATTGCAATAGAACCCACATTATTTACTTGCTAGAATGCACGGTTTGCAACCTTTAATATGTGGGTTGCCCCACATGAAAATTTTAGACTACAATATCAGAACATATAGCGGGGTCCCAACCTGGTGAGCTTAAACTGAAACATTAGCCATCTGGGGCTTCATGCCATTTTCTGAACACCCATTGAGGGGACATACAATGTCTAAAAGTCTGACCATGTAGATGTGGGAACGTATTCTGGATCCTGGACCTCATCATGCGTGCGCCTTATTCACTGATATTATGTATTTATTCTTGTAGACTCAACCTTTTCTGCATACATGATATTAGGTTCCTGTGCATGCAAAGGAAGCTGGACTCTAGACATATGGCGCAAGCAGCTCGAATGTAGATAACCCTGTTTTTTATACATGGCATAAAGGAATAAATCACCTTTTTATTGGATATTTTGGAGTGTTGTAGCTTTCTTCATTTGCGAATATTCAAGGGCTGTCGATTTAAAGCTCAGGTTGCTTAATGTTTGCTCTGGTTCGGACCTGAAGCATTGCTATACTTTGATTGTATATCTATATATGTGTCTCATATCTCATATCTATCTATGGTTCACTGATTATGGATCAGGACAGATCAGTGGTAATGTGGAACCACTGTGCCAAGTGACCAGTTTGACATTGGGAAAAACCCTAAGGGCATTATTCTGGTTCCTCCCCAGTATTCACCCTTTAATCCCTATACAAAGATGTGGACTTCGTTGTGGGTTATGGACCAGACTGATACCTTGTGGAATGATCTCAGCGTACTTGGCAGCTGACCCTAAGACTCAGGAATACAGACAGGATCAGAAAATGCACAAAACCACAGGTACAGTCAGAACAGGAGCTAAGACTAAAACCCATGTTTCTAGAACACCACAACAGGCTGACTGGAAAAAGAGTAGGAACTCCAGACTGCAGGACAAAGCATGAACAACATGCAGGGTCAACAGAGAGACCATGGCAGGAATTTAGGCAGGGTAAGGTCAGGCATGACAACGGACATAGGTCAGACATACAGACTGACAAGGATTGGACAGAGAAAAGAGCATCAGAACTACAGACTCAGATGAAGGAATAATTGCTGTTGCTCAGCCAAGGGGTGGGATACACTGACAGAACATATAGCTGAACGTGGCCCACACACCCACAGGTGCACACAAACAGAAAGGGGGATTAACCTCTACCTGGAACACAAAACACAGCAAGTAAGGGCAATTAATCCCTTCCTTGCTGAACAGAACAGAGAGGAGAGACATACACAATAGTAATATTCATGTGCACTGCCACATCGACACATGGCCCTAGATATACACCACCAGAATCCGGCAACCAGCCCACACAACATACGATTGGAACGCTTGAACACAAATCGTAGCATCTATCTCGTTTATCCATAACAATGGAACTGCTACAAAATAACACAAAAGCCTCAGTAACAATCTGCTACTTTGTCTCATAAGTTGACAATGTTAAGATAAATGATTTGTCAAATGCTTTATTTGCCAGTCTAGTCACAAGACTCTATTAATAATGAGTGCCAATGTCAGCAGGTAATTTCAAATGTTTTCATACTCCCCTCTCCTAATTCCATGTAGAAAGTAAAGGGGATGATCTAAGTAAAAATAAAAACACCTTTTGCACAGTTCAAACCTTCCGTTCTGATAGCACGAGCGCTTGTTGCCTTGTGACTGGCTTAATTGTGGGCTGCAATAAAGGTCATAATTAATATCCCAACACAGACACTAATAAACAATTTGAAATTGCCAGCATAATCAAATGATGCAAACATCCGTGAGCTACAAAAGTTCATTGCCGCAACTGACAATTTCTTAATTGTATTCAGTCATTCATGGAAATTTTATTAACATCGAACTGATGTATCCTGCCCTTACTCTGTCACAACACCAGGGATCTAATTTCATTATTTTCCACAAGATTTGCTTGACTACTGCCATGATTCTATGATTGCGTTAGTCCAGATGTTTATGCTATTTAAATTAGGAAGAAAAGACTTTTGGGTAAACACAATTATATGATGTTTTTTTTTTCTTTGAAGATTTAGTTGAACAACATTTTTTCCAACTGATTGTTTTTTTTTTCTGGAAACAGAACAGAATTTCACAAAATTTCTCTAATAGTTCCACTTATTTAATTCTCATGTGAAAATTGTCTCCATTTTACAACAGATCATTGGAGTTAGGTATTATATTGTTGTAGTATTACATCAGTGTGTCTTTTTATATTAATATTTAGAAATTCTACAACATGTAAGATTAAACATTAGATCGCTCATTGAGGCTCATTTAGATTGCTCAATAGCACATTCCTCAGTTAAGTATGGTTAAATAGAAATAGAGATGAATCAATCGAATGGTCGCTCCATCAACGTTCTAGCAAATAAAGTCATACAGTTTCACTAGAAGCACAATCAATACATATAGGCTTTGGTACTTTATTCAAATGGTTTAACTAAAGTAGGTATGTTGGTAGGTAATAACAGTATGCCTAACACCCCCCCCCCCACACACACACACACACAAAGTACCTTGATGCACCTTTCACCCTAAAGGCTTTGTCAGGGCCTCCTGATGTGAACTAGTGCAACTTTTGCGTGGCGGTCAATATTTTTACTGATTACATCTTCATATAATGTTTGTGAATTGTTCAGCGACACCAATGCAATACCAATGCAATACTGTGGTTATTCGACATACCTGTGGGCCTATGGGGAAATTCTGTTATCTTATAATTAACATACTGATGTTCTTGTTTGATCTGTTGGAGACTCTTTATCTCATCATCTTGGTAATGATATGCTCATTGTGCCATTTATTTCCATCATGTATTTTGTAGGCGTGGATCGCTATACTTGGGATAACACCATTTGCAATGTTCTCTGTATCATTTTCCATCTTGCCTTTTTTTCCTTGGAATAATTTATTATTTTAACATTTATTATCTAATAAAGATTGTTATATATCTTTTGTATATTTGGGCAATTGGGAACTGTTTTCCTGCAGAATAAAAGTGCTTTTTCTGAACATCGAATATAGGCACAAAGTGCACACAGGTATGTCTGGGATGGGTTTGCAATCTTCTGTAGGACAGTGCTGTTAGTTATATTGGTGAAAAATAGATGATAGACTCCCTTTAAAGATATTTGCACAGTCAGTATATTTGTTTTCTAGCTCAGTAGTTTCACAGTGTGCAAATGTAATCTGATGTTAAGCCGTGAACTATTTCCTTCTCAATTGGAAGGTCCTGCCCACTACCTTCATTTCATGTGCTATGTGTGGCTTGTCTGTAATTGTGATTTTTACTTCCCCCCCAATACAGTCTACTCATTGCAGCCTATATTTTCTATTATCCCCTTAAAGACCAGCCTATTTTTATTTTTTATTTTTCCTCCCTGCATTCCAATAGCCATAACTTTTTTAATTTTCTGTTCACATACCCATAGGATTGCTTATTTTTTGCAACACAGGATGCGTTTTTTTTAATGCCACCATTTCATTTACCATGTATTGTACTGGAAAACGGGAAAGAGATTCTTTGTGGGGCAAAATTGAAAAAAAAACAAAAACATAATTCCGTAAAGGTTTTTGGGGATTGACATCATTATGCTCCGAAAACGATATTAGATCCTTATTCTGAAGGAGAATACAATTATTGTGATACCAAACTTGTATAGTTTTAATTTTGTTTAGTTACTTTTAAATAAATAAAAACCTTTGAAAAATCTACATTTTCTTTGCATCGACATTTTTTGCCAGCCATAACTTTTTTGTATTTCAGTCTACAGAGCTGTATTAGGAGATCATTTTGCGGAACAAACTGTAGTTCTTATTGGTACCACTTTTGTGTTATATACAACTTGATCACTGTTATTCAATTTTTTATTTTATTTTATTTTTTTTTTGGGGGGGGAGGCAAGATGAATAAGATAACATTTTTTTTTCCTTTATTGAATTCACTGCACAGGAAATTTTAAAAAATATTTTAATAGTTCAGACATTATCGGATTTGGCGATACCTAAAATGTCTATTTTTTTATTGTTTATATATTTTTATATGTAAACTTGGGAAAGGGATGATTTACTTACTTACTTTTACTTTTTATTTATTAACTATTAACCCCCTTAAAGGGCTGCAACCTGGGATCTTTTGATCCTTTGTCTTATTCACCCTAATAGAGATTTATGAGCAGTCTCGTGCACAGAGCAGCAAGGACTTGCCATGGCAGGCCCGGAAGGCTTCAGAAGTGTCCAGGCTACCATGGTAACCGATAAGAGCCCCGCGATTTCACTGCAATTTCAGAGCCGCATCACTTCTGGCTTACCTCACAGTTGCAGTGATCGGCGTTGAACACAGCATCTGAGGGATTAAATGACAGGGTGTGACATGACCGCCGTTTCCCATCATTGCGACCGGGTGTCTGTTTTATATGACCGGTACCCACCATATATGGAGCAGGCTCACCACAGCAGCCAGCTCCATACAAATTTAGGCGCATAGTGCCATACATGTAAGGCATTGTGCATTACAGGGGTATACCCATCTCAGACAATAGGGACATATTAGTCAACTGAGCCAGCAAAGTGAAATAGGGCACACTGCAAGAGCCTGAACTTCTCCATAACTTTTTGCAGCACAGGATGCATTTTTTTTTAATGCCACCATTTCATTTGCACACTGCAAGAGCCTGCACCTCTTCATAACTTCGGCGGAACCACTGCGTCTAAAACGCCAGTCTTAATAAATGTGCCCCTTAGTGTAGACAATGTGAGTTAGTTGGGTTTTATAACTCTGCTACTAATCACCTATTATATGACCTACAATCACCTATTCTATCACTGCTCTCTTGGTCCTCTATATGGCAGAAATTATATATACAAGAGCACTCTATGCATGGAGGGACATACAGTAAAACACAGTGGGTGGAGCAGGGGCGGACTAGGAACTTAAAGTGGCCCTGGAAAAAAAACTAAAAATGGCCCCATTGTGTAGGCGGTTCCAATTTAAGAGAAAGCAGGGCAACACAAGTAGGCAGGGTCAACAATACCATACTGCAAAATACCATCCGAAGAGAACTAAATAACGCAGTGTAGCATGATATACTAGCCCAAAAGCTGTACCACTGTGGGGGCCATCAATAGATACAGTACCATCTTCGGTCCTCCTTCTCTAGTTGTCTATGGAGCTGGGGGTTTAGGAGGTGAGGAGCAGGCCACAGCAGTTGAATTTAGGAGGGCATGTGTGGTCGCTGGCTGGGTACATGAGTACATCAGCTACAGAGAGGAGGACTTGGATGGCCCCCTGGGGCATCGGCCCAGTGGGAAATGTCCTTGTAAGGTCTATGGCCAATCCACCCCTGGGGTGGAGTATGGTGGGCAGGGGAGGTTGTCTGAGAGCTGCCAGCAGGGTTTTGATAGATGATGATATAATCCTGTAGTGCAGAGGAAGTCAGCACAAAGGGGAGACTGACAATCTGTTTACACAGGAGAGAAAGTCTGGAACGAGAGTCAGACTGGAATCAAATGAAACAGCTGTCCACAATGAAAGGATCAAAATATATGGAATTATAACTGAGCAGAGTAAAACAAATTACAGTGTTAGAATATTGCTGGTAAGTTACCATTTAACATTTAGAAAATATTGCTGGAGTGATACTGTAAATGTGGTTGATGCATACAGTATACCATTTTCAAAAAGTAATTTCATTTTATTTATCCTAGACAATTTCTGTCTTAGAAATATAAGCTTTTGGTTATATTTCCGACATATATATGAAGCTTCCAGACAAAATAAAAAATAAAAATATTAGCACTCGTACTCTGTATGAAATGTTTTATATTAAAAAATTAAAAAGAATTATGATATACATCCCAATTACAGAACATACAAAAGAAAAGCTTTATATTCTAAAAGTCATTCCTAAGCCCACATTATTTCATTCTGTTTTCAAAGACATCTAAAGATCTATTTTGTAATTTAGAAATACCTGAAATAAAGAAGTAGAAACTGTACATAATATACATATTTTACTCTGTATTTATTAAAGAGTACAGTATGTACCTTTAAATATTTAACCCCTTAGTGACCAGACTGTTTTGGACCTTACTGACCAAGCGTTTTTCTTCTTTTTTTCATTGTCACATTCCAAGAGCTATAACTTTTGTATTTTTCCATCTATGTAGCTATATGAGGACTTGTTTTGTGTAAAATTTGTAGTTTTTAAAGGTGGCATTTTGGGGCACACATAACTTTATGATTTTTATTAACTGTTTCTGGGAGGGAGATGGAAAAAAACAGCAATACTGCCACTGAATTTTTACGTTATAAATTTTGTGACATTCATTTTTCTGCATAAATAGCATAATATTTTTATTCTCTATGTCATTACAATTACAGTGATACCAAATACATATCGTTGTTGTTTTTTTTGCATTTTACTGCTTTTGTGCAATACAACACCCTTCTTTTAAAATAAGAAAATCTTTTTGCATCTCTGTAACCCAAGACCCATAACTTTTTTATTTTTCTTTCTATGGAGTTGATTTTTATGAGATGACTTGTAGTTTTCATTGGTATCATTTTGGGGTAAATAACAGTTTGATCACTTGTTTTTAAGTTTTTTTGGTGATGACGAAGAATAAATTAGCAATTCTGCCATTTTTGTTGTTGTTTTTGTACAGTGTTCACCATAGGAGTTGTTACAGATGTGGCGATACCAGACATGTGGGGGAGATTTTATCTTTGCATTTTTTTCATTGAAAAGCGTATTTACAATGGGGAAAAAGTGTATTTTTTTAATTGGAATTTTTTTATTTAACAATTTTTTTTCGAACACTTAATAGTCCCAAAAGGGGACTATAACAGGCAATCTTTTGATTGCTTCTAAACTACAATGCACTATTCCTACATTGCATTGGATTTCAATGTCAGTGCTATACTGACATGGACCAACAGGCTGTGTCAGAGAGGTGCAGCCTGCTGGACAACACTCAAGTCAAGCTTGGGCCTACACCAGGTCCCAGCCTGCCTATAAGCAAAAGAAAAAAACACGAAAGTATAATGCAGATAAAGAAAGACGTTTTTAATTGTATGCAAATGTTTTCATAGTAAAGGGCCTACATTTCGGTCCATCCCGGACCTTGATCACAGCCTGTGGGATATACAGTAGATACAGAAATGAGTCCAAATGGACCAAATGTATTACAGAAACATAATGAAAACAAAGAGACAAGGTAAGCGGAAGTGAGTATACAGGTAAGTATATTCAAGCAACAAAGTCTATGCGGATCCAGGAGGATGTCTCTTGAGTAATGGAGTTTATGATGGTTCCTATGGAATCACATAGACAGTACAATGTACAAGTAATAAAGAATAGGGTCATTCAGTCATACATTATGTAAACCTATTGTATCTGGCTGTATTAGACGTCTACTGGAGTAAATTCAAGAGGCTACAAGTTAACGACGGATCATATTAGATCTGAGGGATGAGAAGATCATGTTGATAGATCAATACCTCGTAGAGCCAAAATGAATTTATGGGTTATATATGAGCTTAAACTATATAGGGTAAGCAGAAATAATCAGCGTATTATAAATAGTAAACATAATGGTGCAATAGCGATATAGTCTTACATACCGTTGATGGATAGTGGTATGGAGCTGAATGGCGTCTGTATGTGTGTAGGGTGCATGCACCAGTATTTGTATTGAGCACGGTGTTAGTTGCGACATCAAATGTGTGACATCTCTAGAGGTGCGTGCACTCAGTATTGTGAGCGTGAAATGCAACCGGCGTACGTCAACCTGCACATGCGCATAGTGCAACTATGGGCAGACTAGATATTTTTTGCCAGTGAATTACGTTTTTTGTCCAAGTGGACCATTAGCCTGTATGTTATTCATATAATTTAATCTATTGACATTATTGAGTCAATGTTTGGGCTAATTGAGGCACATATAGAGAAAACGTAATATAATATAACAGACACTTATAACCCCGATGTCATACCAGTAACATTAAAGGTCTACATAGGTCTACATAGAATACAATACCTTATAGGAGAAATCATTAGGTCTGAAAAGAAAAGAGAACACTATTAGGTAAGTTAGGAAAGGTAAGTACACTAATATACGAGAAGTCATATACATAAATGAAAATCTCGATTTAAGCCTAGTGGAGACACAGTTTTTCATTTGGGTATCCAAAAGGCTTCACGTTTTAGAAGGAGGAGCTTGTGATTACCACCACTGTGGGGAAGTAGGTATCACGAACGTACTTGCATCAGGTTGCAGGCGTTCGGCTAGGCTTTCAAAAGTGACATAATTTGACATGTTTTCCTCTTGGTTTGGTTGCTGTTTACCACACCCCTTCCCCTCAGCTGTTGTGGGTGTGGTGATTATCTTTCCCCTAATTATCCCTTCCTCTCCCAGTATTCCTTGCAGTTTATACTTTCTGCTGACATTGTTGTGTGTAGTGTTGTTCTCAGTTGAAATCCGGTTGCTGCAATATCTGCATTAAAATAAGTGTCATTTTCCCTATTGTGTTTATCCTACTTTTCCCTGTTGTGGTTTTGCCTTCTGGAGTTTCCTGTTCGTCCATCCTTTTGGAGGAACGGGTTGACTCTTTCTCCTGTCACTAGATGCAGGGTTTTACAGGGTCAGTTTGTTATTAGGTTCCTGTGTTTGAACTCTCCTACAACTAAGGCCTGTTCATACTGGTAGTCAGCCAGGGCCTAGTTTCAGGGATTCCTGCAGGAGGTGACCATTTTCCTTGTTTGGTCTTTTCCCTTCCCTCTTGCGCTTGATGTGGCTATACCCTCCACACCAGAGCGTGACATTATAAATAGCCCAACAAAAATTAATGTCATTTTTTGTGCTGACATGGATGCTATTGCTGCATTTGCTGAACGGCTGCAGGGACTCTGCTTGGAGGTGCCTGACATCCACAACCAGATTCAGAGTCCACAGGCTGGTGGTTCTGGGGGTGCTGGGTGTCAGGCCTGTTTGGAGCCTAAGGTTGCCCTCCCGGATAGATTTTCTGGGGAACGTGATAATTTTATTCTATTCAGGGAGGCGTGCAAATTGTATTTCAGACTGCGTGCACATTCTTCTGGTAATGAGGAGCAGAAGGTTGGTGTGGTCATCTCACTGCTTAAAGGAGACGCGCAGTCATGGGCCTTTTCTCTGCCGACCGGGTTGCAGTCTCTCCGGTCAGTAGATGAATTTTTCAAGGCTTTAGGGATTATCTATGATGACCCGGATCGTATCTCCCTGGCCGAGACCCAGATACACAACCTTCGTCAAGGTGAGCGCTCGGTTGAGATCTATTGCTCTGAGTTCTGGAGGTGGGCAACTAATACTGAATGGAACGATCGGACTCTATGTAGCCAATTCTGTCAAGGTTTGTCAGAAAGGCTTTCATGAAGCCCCTGTGTCTTTGGAAGCTGCTATGTCTCTTGCTGTACGCATGGATAGGCGCCTGAGAGAGCGATCTAGGGGCCTCTGTTCTCAGGACGTACTATCACGTAGTGTACTATCTTCCTATGACACTTTGGGTGAAAATTCCCCTAGGTTGATGTCAGGGGACGAACCTATGCAGTTAGGGGGAGCTACTCCTGTTTCCACTTTTAAGCATTTTGGTAATAAAAAGGGTGTGTGTTTTTTCTGTGGTCAGAAAGGACACTTTATCAATGTATGTCCATGCATTCAATCTCTAAAAGAGAGAAAAGAAAAGGGGCGTTGAATTCTCATCTCACTCTTGGTGGAGTGGGTAGAGAAACTGAAAATGTGCATTTGTCTCCATCCTGTAGTACCCGTTTTCTCCTGAATGCCGAGGTGGCGCTAGAGTCAAAGGTTGTGAGAATTGAGGTGTTTATTGAAAGTGGGGCAGGGGTGAACTTGATTGAAGCTCAGTTTGTACGTATGCATGGATTGTCTCCGAGTACATTGGAAAAGAAGATTTCTGTGTTTGCCATTGATTCTGCACCTCTATCTCAGAGGTGTTTGTCTCAAATGGTGCATGATATCAAATTAAGAGTGGGTGAATTTTATCAGGAGCTTATTTCATGTTTTGTGTTGTAAGGTCTTCCTGCTCCTATGGTTCTGGGTTTACCGTGGTTAAGCAAATATAATCCGACCATTTACTGGCATACTAGACAAATTGTGGATTGGGCTGATTATTGCGTTGACAATTGCCTTCATACCTCTTTTTCTGCTTTAACTACTAAGACTCTTCCCTCTTTTATATCAGATTTCTCTGATGTATTTTCTGAAGGTGGATGTCAGGATTTACCCCCTCACCTGGAATACGATTGTCCTATCAATCTTATCCCTGAAGCAAAATTGCCCAAATCTAGTCTGTATAACCTTTCTGGACCTGAGACAACGGCCATGAAGGAATATATTGCTGAGAGTTTGGCTAAAGGACATATTAGACCTTCCAAATCTCCAGTGGCAGCAGGGTTTTTCTTTGTTAAGAAAAAGGACGGAACCCTTAGGCCATGTCTGGATTTCCGTGAACTCAATCGGATTACTGTCCGTGATCCGTACCCCCTTCCTTTGATTCCTGACTTGTTTAACCAGATTGTGGATGCCAAGGTGTTCTCCAAGTTGGACTTAAGGGGGGCATATAATCAGTCAGGATCAAGGAAGGGGATGAATGAAAGACGGCTTTTAACACTCCTGAGGGCCACTTTAAGAACTTGGTCATGCCTTTTGGGGTGACCAATGCCCCTGCTGTCTTCCAGCATTTTGTTAATGACTTGAGATGAGCGAGCACTAAAATGCTCAGGTGCTCGTTATTCGAGTCAAATTTTTCCGGGTGCTCGTTTCGAATAACGAACCCCATTGAAGTCAATGGGAGACTCGCATTTTTTGCAGGGGACCAAAGCTCTGCACAGGGAAGGTTGCGTGAAAACCTGGAAACCTTTAGAAAATTATGGAAACACCACGGAAATGGACAGGAAACAGCAGGGGCAGCATGCATGGATGCCTCTGAGGCTGCCTAATCGTAGCATTACGCCAAATTCTGGGCAACAGCCTGGTGATGACCCCATTGACAATTGTGCTGACCCAGACCAAGATAGGCAAGGCACATGCCCATCACATGTTAGTAAAGCACACAACTAGGTGCAACGAAGGTCCATCACCGCCTGTGGGTGACACCGCTGCTCATGCTGGCACTGCTGTCCTATCCCCTGCCCCACGACGCAGGCATAAGTGTCTCCCTCTCCGCACCCACCCAGTAGTCCACAGCGTACACAAAGTTCTCCCAGCACAGTGCCCAGCTCTCCCCATCCCAGACGGGAAAACATGCACATTGAGATTGCAGTTTACAGCATGGGGGTGAACCCCAGGATGACTTGTTAAGACTGAGATTACAGTTTACAGCTTGGCGGTGAAACCCAGAGTGGCTTGGTTAGACTAACATAGCAGCTGAACCCCCAAAAAATTTGGCCTGACGCAGCATGTTCAGTGAACAATTCTGTGGTGTGTGGTACAGTAGCTGCAGTCTAGAAAAAATGTTTTTTTCTATCACTTTTATAGATACTACAGTCCAGTGAAAAATTGTGTGGTGTGCGTTACACTAGCCAGAGTCTACAAAATATATGTTTTTTCTCTCATTCATATATCCTACAGTGCAGTGCAAAATTCTGTCGTGTGCTGCACACTAACCGGAGTCTAGAAAATATACGTTTTTACTCTGTCATATATCCTACAGTGCAGTGAAAAATTGAGTGGTTTGCGGTACACTAGCCGCCGTCTAAAGACTACGTTTTTTCTCTCATTCATATATCCTACAGTGCAGTTAAAAATTGTGTGGTGTGCGGTACACTAGCGGCAGTGTAGAGAATACGATTTTTCTCTCAGATACATTTAATACAGTCCAGTGAAAAATTCTGTGGTGTGTGGTACACTAGCCGCAGTCTAGAGAATACGTTTTTGGCCTCAGATATTAATTCTACAGTTTAGTGATTACACAAAATGTTGAACCCAAGGGCTAAGGGTCGAGGACGAGGACGTGGGCGTCCAAGTGATGTAGGGGGGCAGAGGCAATGGTCCTGGGCAGGGTGACACAGTACCTACTGATGAGGGAGCAGTGGAACGCCGCAGAGTTTCGCTCCCTAGCTTTATCTTGCAACTTACAGGGTCACGTGGTACACCACTATTGAAACCACAACAGTGCGAACAGGTTATGACGTGGATAGCGGATAATGGTTCCAGTAATTTATCCACCACCCAGTCTTCCATGCAGTCCACCCACGCTAGCCAGGGGAGTAGACCTCTGGCTCCTCCAGATCAACCTCCTTCCCCCCAGCCTGCCCCCCCATGGAAAATATGGATTCAGATCCGGCATACTCACAGGAACTCTTTTCAGGACCCTACCCAGAGACACAAACCACTGCTCAACAGCAACCTGAGCAGTTGCTCTATCCTGATGCCCACAATTTAGAACTTTTGCAGTCTGTGGGTGATGAGAGTGTGGACTTAGTGCAAGTAGTGCGTTAAGAGGTGTCGGATGATGATGAGACACGGTTGTCAGACATTGACGTTGTTGTCAGGGCAGTAAGTTCCAGGGGGGAGCAGAGTGAGGAATCTGAGGAAGAGCAGGTGGATGATGAGGTGACTGACCCGAGCTGGGTTGGTAAGCCTAGTCAAGACAGTGCTTCTGAGGGGGAGGCAAGTGCAGCACCAGAACAGGTTGGAAGAAGCAGTGGTGTGACCAGAGGGAGAAGCAGGGCCAAAGAAAGTAGATCAGCAACTGTTTCACGGAGTGAAGCTCCCATGCCGAGGCCTAGATGTTCGCAAGTCTGGAGGTTCTTTAAGGAAAGTGAGGATGACCGACGGACTGTGGTGTGCAACTTGTGCCACACCAGGATCAGCAGTGGAGCCACCACTACCAGCCTAACCACTACCAGCATGCGCAGGCATATGAGTGCTAAACACACGACTCAATGGAACCAAGGTCGTTCACCTCCAGCGGGTCACACCACTGCTCCTTCCCCTGTGTCACATGCTGACTTTGCGAGTCAACCCCCCTGCCCATGACCCCGGCACGAGCGCCTCCCGCACTACAACCACCCCTTCACCTCCACGATCCTCCACACCCTACACCAATGTGTCCCAGCGGAACCTTCAGCTGTCTTTGCATCAGACATTGGAGCGCAAGCGCAGACGCAAATACAATTCCACCCACCCACATGCACAAGCTGTAAACGCCCACATTTTCAAACTGCTGAGCATGGAGATGCTACGCTATAGACTGGTAGAGACTGAGGCTTTCCGCAACCTGATGGCGGTGGCTGTCCCTCGGTACTTGGTCCCCAGCCGCCACTATTTTTCCTGATGTGCCGTCCCAGCCCTACACCAGCACGTGTCAGAGAACATCATCCGTGCCCTGACCAACGTTGTTACTGAGAGGGTCCACCTAACCATGGACACGTGTACAAGTGCTGGCGGGCAGGGACTCTATATCTCCCTGATGGCACATTGGGGTAACTTGGTGGAGGCTGGGACCAAGTCTGACCCTGGGGCTGCTCATGTGCTGCCCACACCAAGGATTGCGGGGCCTACCTCGGTCATGGTTTCTCAGACTTATTATGCCTCTTCCTCCAACACCTCCTCCTCCTCCTACTCTCAAATACAATCTGTGAGCACGGCGCCTTCAGTCGGTAGCTCTAGGCGCAGCAGCACTGCTGTGGGTAAGCGCCAACAGGCGGTGCTGAAACTGCTGAGCTTAGGTGACAAGAGGCACACAGCCCAAGAGCTGTTACAGGGCATCACGGAGCAGACCGATCTTTGGCTAGTGCCGCTGAAACTCAAACCAGGCATGGTTGTGTGTGACAACGGGCATAACCTGGTGGCGGCTCTGCAACTCGGCAGGCTCACACATGTGCCGTTATACACCAATACTATTTCCCAAAGTAACAACAATCCATATAAACACTGCATATAAAACCTGCCTGGCCCACGTGTTCAATCTTGTGGTTCAGAGGCTCCTCAAGACCTACCCCAATTTGTCTGATTTGCTCACCAAGGTGCGACGCATCTGTGCGCATTTCCGCAAGTCAACAACAGATGCTGCCACTCTCAGGGCAGTGCAACGGCGCTTACAACTGACTGCTTACCGACTGTTGTGCGACGTTCCACATTACACAAGTTAGCCAGGGTTTACAAGCAGTGCAGAGCGATTGTAGACTGCCAGATGACAACTTCCACGAGAACTGGTAGTCAGGTTAGTCAGCTTCTTCAAGTCTACAATGAGGAGTGGACGTGGATGTCTGATATCTGTCAGGTGTTAAGCAACTTTGAGGAGTCAACACAGATGGTCAGCGGCGATGCCGCCATTATCAGCGTCACCATCCTGCTGCTTTGTCTGCTGAAAAACTCACTGCTCAGCATGAAGTCAGAGGCTATGCGCTTGTCACAGGAGATGGGGGAAGAAGATACGTTGCTTGATAGCCAGACCACCCTCAGGTCTGTTTCTCAGCGCTTATTGGAGGAGGAGGAGGAGGATGAGGAGGATGAGGAGGAAGAGAAGGAGACTGTTGGCGAGACTGAAGAGGGTACCTATGCTGATTCCTTCTTATCTGTTGAGCGTGTAGGAGTTGGAGGATGAGGAAATGGAGAGTCAGCCTATTGAGGAAAGGGAATTCTTGTGTGTTGGGACATTTGCGCACATGGCTGACTTCATGTTAGGCTGCCTTTCCCGTGACCCTCGCGTTAGAAGCATCTTTGACAACACCGATTACTGGGTGTTCACCCTCCTGGACCCCAGGTACAAGCAGAACTTTTCCAATCTCATTCCTGTAGAGGAAAAGAGTATGAGAGTGAATCAATATCAACAGTGCCTGGTGCACAAGCTGAAACTATCCTTCCCATCTGACACCGCTAGCGGCAGAGGACGTAGTTCTGTGGGCCAACTAGCGGGGGAGAGGAGGGGAGCAGGCAGCTTGTCAAGCACTGGCAGGGGAACACTCTCCAAGGCCTTTGCCAGTTTTATGGCACCCCAGCAAGACTATGTCACCCGTCCTCCAGTAGGGGAGAGCTGTTCATAAAGATAGTGAGGGAGTACCTAGCTGACCATACCAACGTCCTGCGTGATCACTCTGCTCCATACAACTACTGGGTTGCAAAGGTGGACACGTTGCCCGAACTGGTGCTGTACGCCTTGGAGGTGCTGGCCTGCCCTGCCGCTAGCGTGTTGTCAGAGTGGGTCTTCAGTGCAGCTGGTGGCATCATCACTGATAAGCGTACACGCCTGTCAACTGACAGCGATGACAGGCTGGCGATTATTGAAATGAATAAAGCCTTGATTTCACCAGAATGCAAATCTCCACCGGGGAAAGCAGCTCAACATGAAGATTCTTTATGTATCCTCTCCTCCTCCTCCTCCTCCTCTTCGCACACAAACGCTGAGCCAACAGGCAGTGTTTCTGAGGGCCAACTGGTGCTCTTT